>CAIGQZ010032689.1:2530484-2565377 GCA_903798205.1 Danio tinwini
ATTATATTATATTATATTATATTATATTATATTATATTATATTATATACAGTTGAAGTCAAAATTATTAGCCCCCCTTTTAATCTTTTATTCTTTTTTAAATATTTCCCAAATGATGTTAACAGTGCAAGGACATTTTCACAGTATGTCTGATAATATTTTTTTCTTCTGGAGAAAGTCTTATTTGTAAGCAGTTTTTAATTTTTTTTTAAACATTTCAGGGTCAAAAAAGTCTACAGAACAAACTATCGCTATACAATAACTTGTCTAATTACCCTAACCTGCGTAGTTAACTAATTAAATGTTACTTTAAGCTGTATAGAAGTGTCTTGAAAAATATTATTTACTGTCACCATGGCAAAGATAAAATAAATCAGTTATTAGAAATTAGTTATTAAAACTATTATGTTTAGAAATGTGTTAAAAATAAGGCCAAATAAGGTCATATCGCAGAGAAAAAAATGATCACAATGTCAATTTTTTCCAATATTGTGCAGTCCTGATTTATATAATAATTTATATTGATAAAACACTAAAACAATTATAAAACACTCATCTCCAAATTATTTGTAAAGTTTACGTAGAAAACAGACTGGAAATATTATAAAATTTCAAACAATTTTTAGACATACTTATTTAGCACTTTTAGGCTTAAAAACATTTTCTGTTTAGTGTAAAAAACACAGACAGGTATTTAAGTCTGTTTAGTGTAAAAAAATCTATAAAATCAGTTACAAAGTTCTGTATAAATATTTATTTATTTATTCTTTCTTTTACATCGCATTGTGTTTTGTTTTGGGTTAATGTTTACCTCTCGATTTTGACAAAACTACCAGTACTACTTTTTTAGACTACTACTTTTTTAGTGTGGTGATGGTTTATTTAGTTTATACCAGTTTACTCATTTGTTATGCATTAAATGTGGAAATGTATATTTTTTCCATTGTATTATATTAGTTTTGTTAAATCATTTACAGTATACAGGAGGTTATCACATTTTTATTTAAGGTGTCCTTGTTACAGTGTTACTATTTTAAGGTTTAGGGTTATTTGCATGTAATGATGCATAATTAATTGTAATTAATACCGTAAACACATGTAACTTTTATAAAAAGGAATCCTTGGAATAAAGTGTTATGGAGGGTGATGAGCTTATGATAATGATGACACCCGCACTAATTTATGCAGGGTGAAACTGTTACAACTCTTTCCTGTTATGACACTCTCCAACATCACTCTATTAACACATCCCTTTACTTCCACACGAGAAAACCCTTTTCTGCTGAGGTTTTTATTACACTCGGCGTTACATAAATGTCATCTTCATAAAATGTTATTACAGTATCACCAGTTTAGGGCCGGTATGATGCTGTCTGGGATTTTACGAGAATGTTTGTTTCTTGTTTTAATTATTCTGCTTTGTCATGACCAAAGGTTATTCAATATGCTGTATAAACAGAAAAAGCAGCTTCGTCATGACATTTTAATGACTGCTATCATAGCATAACTAATAGATTAACATCTAAATAAGAATGATAATCTTTTGCTAATTTCAGTGTCCCGTTATTAAGTGTCCACATCAAGTTCACAAATATCCATATCATCATGTTCACACATGCTCTCTCTTATATCCACAACGCAGATTTCTTACCTACTGTGTTAACCGGGAAGGCGGCGACCAGTAAAGGAGGGCGGAGGAGGATGATGGAGAGAATAATCTGCCCGCAGACAGGATGTCCAAACGCAGATTTCTTGCCTTGTTTATCAGCATGATGAAACATCTTTCACTGAATTAAATTCATCGGGTCACAATGCTCTGAAATGACGATGACAACGACAAAACAAGCTTGGTAAAGCGTGAAAATATGAAATCTATTGGGATTGCATCACGGATTTTCAGCCCTGCAGAATCTCCTTGCCGACGCGCAGTACATGATGACCAGTAAATCCCCATATCAATTGGTAAATACCCGAATAGTATTTTCGGGAACGCACGCATCGCATATCCGCCACGCATTATTATGCATTATTCAATTGTCTTCGGCAGATCAGGAGGAGGCTCGTGAAAGATAACGATGCTGTGTTAATGTACGATGATCAGGATGATGATGATGATGATGAAAAATGCGTCATATGCGTCACTGCTCTACCTTACCCGGTTAAAATCTAGTCTAATGACGCTGTACTGTCGATTTAAAAATAGTTGTTCTTCGCACATGATTTATTTATTTATTTTTATTATTGTAACCTACCACTGATGCCGTATGGAACTTCAGTTGCACCGGACTTTCTCCTGCAGTGGGCTGTCAAGATGGTCAATTATTTAATAATTAATTGTATAATAACGCTACTTCAGCTGTTGTCCGCGCTTCACTGGGTTATCGAAAGCAAAATGATCCCGCATGTGGTGGTGTAAGTAGGCTACGTTATCTCGTGATGAGTATGAATTGTAATACAGGTCAAAGTACCTGTGTGGAGTATTATGAGTAACAGAAACAACTGACAGAGGTGTAGCTGCCAAAAGGAAGCACAGAAAAAACTTCACGAAACTAAATTTCATTCAAGCGAGCTATTAATATTTGTTTTAACTTAAAAAAAACTGCAGTTGTCTACTTTTTATGCACTCCTTGGACTTAAAAGTGATTCAAATGAAAATTCTATCAATTGCTCATCCACTTGCTTCAAACCTGTTTGTTTTTTTGTTCAGTTGAACACAAAAAAAGATATTTTGAAGAATGATAGAGAGCACTGGAATTTGACTATTTGTGGGAGTTTTCCCAATGTTCCCTTGGGTTTCCTCTGGGTGCTCCGGTTTCGTCCACAGTCCTAAAGACTAAGCTAAATTGGCCATAGTTTGTGTGTAAATGAGTGCATATGGATGTTTTCCAGTACTGGGTTGCAGCTGGAAAGGCATCCGATGTGTAAAACATATCCTTGATAAGTTGGCGGTTCATTCCGCTGTGGCGACCCTGATTAATAAAGGGACTAAGCATAAAACAAAATAAATTAATGATTGTTTCAACTGTGGATGTCAATGGCTGTCAGTTTCCAACATTCTTCAAAATGTCTTTTATTGTGTTCAACAAAAAAAAAAGAACAACCCTAGGGTAGTTTTTAATTTTCTGGTGAACTACCCCTTTAATTGACTTAATAATATAAATTATTATTAATATTTGGTAAATTTATTTACTCTTTTTTTGGATAAAGATATGTTGGATATAAAATATAATTAGTATTGTAAAATATAAAGTGGTATTATTAATGAAGTATTATTTGATTTGTTGTGTTTACTCTTTTTTTGTGGTGACACGGTGGCTCAGTGGTTAGCACTGTCATCATTGTCTAATACACTGGTAGATTTGTAAGAATAATTTAAGTGATAGTTCACCCCCAAAAATTAAGGTCCTGTCATTTAATCACACTCCACTTTTTTCAAACTGAATGATTAAAAAAAAAATTACTGAACAGTTGTAAAAAAAAGGTTGTCTAAATAGATCAGAGTAGCAACTGACTTTCATTGTGTTTTCCCTCTTTATTATAAGTGAGTGGGAACCCTCAACTGCCTTGTTACTGACAAGCTTCAAAAGATATTTTATGTAAAAAAATGGATAAAAAACTGTAGTTTGAAAATATAGTTGAAATTACAGTTATTAGCCTTCTTGTGAATTTTCTATAATATTCTACAATATTTTTTTTCTGGAGAAAGTCTTTTTTAATTTATTATTTTATTTTGGCTAGAATAAAAGCAGTTTTTTTATATAATTTTAAGGTCAATATTATTAGCCCTCTTAAGCAATATTTTTTCAATAGTCTACAGAACAAACCACTGTTATACAATAACTTGTTTAATTACCCTGACTTGCCTAAATAACCGAATTAAACTTTCAAATGTCAATTTAAGCTGAATACCAGTATCTTGAAAAATATCTAGTAAAATATTCTGTACTGTCATCATGGCAAATATAAAATAAACCAGTTATTAGTTATTAACACTATTATATTTAGAAATGTGTTGAAAGTTGCGTAAAAATGTATATACACATACACACTACAGTCGTAATCCAAAACAATTGTGTTTTGTCCGATTTTAACCTTAAAAACTTGCCTTTAACAAGGTTTACCCCATTCATTACAAAATACTGCCATTCTTTACATGTCAAATATGTATTTATCTTATGCATTTATAGATACAAGTGTTCAGTAAAAATTCAGATTAACTGATAACGTACAAAAATACAGATAACACTGGAAATGCACATGATACACACACACAAACTGAATGAACTTTGAGAAAATTACTTCTTATCAAAGTGCTTACTGTTTAAACTATCTGTGATAGTTTTAAACATCTCTCAGTTCACTTGCAGTAAAAAAAAAACAAAATCATAGTAACAGCATATTGTGACGATCAATGATAAATGTGGAGATCAAACATAGGAATGAGTACATTTCCCAACTTCTTGCACACAAAATCCTAAAGGAGCAGCGTCACTTGAAATGTGCAGACCTTTGTTTTAATATTATGAATTCTCTTACTCTAATTTTGAAGTAATGTACAGTAGTTTAACAAATTCATTCAAACAAAGTCAAATGCTTCACAGAATGTACAATAGCAATCTACAGTAGCTACTTAATGCCAATACACAGAGAAACTACCATCATTTATTTTCTATAAGCTTTTTTTGTCAACATTCGTCATATGGTGGTGGGTTGCTTTCCTGTACAGTTGCTTTACGGCTGCGTAAATACTGCACAAAAACCAATACAGCAGAAACAGCCACTACTATAAATATTATCAGCCCAATATATTTTCCAGGAGTCGACAGGGCTCCCCGTGCTATAAAATTAGGCGATGGTGTTGTGAACGGGCCTACTGGACTATTAAATGGAATAGGGTCGAGAATGCAATCAGTTTTGTTAACGAGTACGTAAGGGTCATAGCAAGCACATGTATAACTTCCTATGGTATTTTCGCAAATCTGTGCGCAACTATGATTTGATTCACACTCATCAATATCTTCGCACTTTCGATCGCTTTTAACAAATCCATCCGGGCACCAACAGGCCGATCCGCTTCTGATACACAACGCGTCACATACTTTTGTTGCACAATATAAATCGCAGCGTCGTGGATCTCGCGCGTTGGGACGGAATCCTTCCTTACATGAACACTTGTATGCGTTTTTGTTTAAAGCAGTGCATTTGTGTTCACAGGGTGCATACCTACACCGCGCGTTATCCACGATGACCGCGTTTTCTCTACAGAAATCCCCTTGAGAGTCTTCACAATAATATCCATCCATTATTTCGGTGCACGATCTCACTGTCAGCTGTCGGTCGTTGGACAAAGACACGCAGAGGGGAACGCACGATAGTCCGGTCTCCGAGTTGGTGAACTCCATGGCTGTATTACTCGTTCCATTAAAACACTTGCTCTGAGTAGGGTGTAATCCTACCCAGAAGTGTCCGATCGTGTTACCAACCAAATAGTGGATAATTTCCTCTGATGAGTTCGCCAGGGTGGAGAGTCGGCCGCCTCGCTGTTTGCAATTCTCTTGAGCCGTTTGGAAGTCAGCCGGCAGTTGGTAGATGTTTGCACAATGTTTCAGATTCTTTGAGCAAGCACAGTCGTGTACCAATCCAGCACAAGACGAAATTAACACGACGAACAAAATCGTTTGTTTACAAGGATCCATCCTAATTTGACCAAGATACTAACTTGTAAGCTTCACACAGATTTGGTGGTCTAAGTCTGAATGCCCATTTTAAAAACCCATTCCAGAGATAAAGGTAAACATAGGAAGGAAACCCCGCCTGAGTTCCCAGAGAAATATTCCATAGTAACAGGTCACAGGCTTTTTTTAATGGGATGGAGGTAGGATACTGCACACACTCCCATGAAGTTGAAGAAAATGACTCATTAATAAGATTGACCCCGAGAGAGAATATTTATGCTCATTAATTCATCCAGTAGCCTACTTAAGGTTTTAACCAGTTGAGTATAGTTTTAACAAAACCAGCTGAAGGTCTTCAGGGACTTGATTAGTTTGACATGAATAGCCTAGTTATAGATTAATAATATCATGTACTTAATTCAAGAAATGTTTTAAACAACAATGGAACCACTTGTATAAAGCTTTATTTGGGCTAAATAAATGTACATAGATAAAAAAAACAATAGCACATATTGTGTATATATAAAAAAAAGATATTACAATTACATTTAGTCAAGTTTGTGAATAAAATGTGCAAAGCAAAGGGGAGTTGAATTTTGCTCTTTTACTCCAATTAATGCCTCAGGATATATTCAGTTTTGACAGCTAAATAATATGTACATACACTTCTTGAATAAAAGACAATAAGAACAAAATCCCTCATTATTGGTAAAAAGAAATGCAAAGTTCAGTCAAACATTGTCCAAATAAAACTCAATATCCTGTGAAATTATAGGCTATCACAATTAAGAAGCAAAGAACAGTAATTACAGGAATTGCACTTAATAAGGCAATTGGTAAAAACATGTACATTCATTGTAATGTGGTTTTGCTTATTTATACAACATGTAATGAATAAAAAAAGTCTAGAATTTAAATTTTGATGAACAGAATGCACAAAATGATTCTAACAAGTTTGATCTGTAATACAGGCAAGTGTGTAACACGGAATCAAACTGTGCATACAGCCAGGTGTGAATGAACCACACTGAAAAAATGTAAACTTTGAACCAACTTTAAAATGACTAATTTACAGCTAAAATGCAATTGTAGTTTAGTAGTTGTTGTTGAAGTATAATGGTTGACGTATAATGTAACTTTGGTTTAAACCTTAAAATTTTATTTAATCTAAATCAATTTTTTTTGTTTTTAAGAAAAACATGTAAATAATTCACGTAAAGTATAAATATTTTTTTTTACTATGTAGACTGTTTTTTTATTTCTTTCGAACTTTTTTTTTTACTTTGGTAGAACGTAGATCTCGCCTACATCAATGTTTATTTTGGATTTACCCTTTTTACCCCTACAACAAAGTTTTCTTTGGACCAACCTAAACAAAACAACAGTAATTTGTTACAGCTAGATTTATAATTTTCCCTCATTATAATTTTGACTTGGATGAAACTTAAAAATGTATTTTAATATTAATCAAAATATTAATCTGACCCAACACTCAAAAAATATAATTTTTTGCTTGTTCAAGCTACTTATTTAAAATGAGCTGAAACAACACAATTCTTGAGATTTCATTGGGACAACTTAATTTTTTTATGTTCAATCCACATAATTTTTAAAAAAATGTGTTAACAATCGATTTGTGTTGGGACCACATGAATGCATTGTGTGGAACCCTGCATTTTTTACAGTGAGGGAGAAAAAAAAAATACAATAACTAAGTGTTTACATACACTAGAACATGTATTGTTTTATAGACCATGAATTAATTTAATTACTTTGGTTCAACTTAAAACCCAAATTCAAGTACATTTATACTTTCCATATTAGAAATACATAACTGAATAGCAGTAGGCCTAAATGTTTTTTTTTCTGTAGTCACATGACATGAAACCTGCTGGTTTATAGTGAAAATACCACTTTTTGAGAAAACCTAATGCTTAAATTTTTTTTCTAGGGGCTTGATTTTTTGCTTTAAAGGGCACCTATTTCACCCCTTTTTTAAGATGTAATATTAATATTATGGTTCTTCTGAGTGTGCCAGTTTAGGTTCAGTTCAAAACACAATTCAGATTTTTTTATTATGTGTTAAAAAGTGCCATTTTGGGGTCATGTACACAGTTTGTTGTTTTAGGGGCGTGTTGCTTCACATGAAAATTAGTTTCGACTTCCCGCCCAAGTTAACAAGGGGGCGGAGCCAAGAGCTCCCCCGCTTTGTGTAATAGACAGGCAGACAAGAGAGAAGCAACATGAGTGTACCAACCAGGTACAACCAGCTGTACTTGTACGACTCAGACACAGACCAAGCAGAGAGTACAAAATCATTTGTGTCTTTGTATAGTTTTACAGCCAACTGTGTGCTAGTTTAAAGCTCCGAGCTTGTAGCCAACACCGAGACTAATAAAGCACACTGAATTAACTTTAACTGAAGGGCATCACACACCGGATGCACCGCGACACGGCGCGCACATGACAGTTGAAAGTATCGCACACTTGCAGCGTCGGTGTGTCACCTGTTAGAAACTTATGTTTAGAATTCAAAAAAGCATGCCGCTGCATGGCGCGACCCTGCGTGTCGCCGAGCGGCACTTCTGGTTGACCTGCTTGATGCACCGGACGCGCCGCTCAGAGCCATGACGCGGCACACCAGACGCGCAGATTCGCATGTTATTTAAAATGAAACTATTCAGATAACGCTCAGTGGCGCGGCAGAAATATGAACAGTGTGCTGAGCAGGGCCAGCGCATCCATAGAGGCGACCTAGGCGGCAGAATAGTGAGCATACCCCACTTTCGTCACTCGCGACAACGCGAAATGCATGGCGCTGCGCGTCGTTAGTTCGTTATTTCCAATGGAGGGACGAGCACGTGAGGCAGCGCGCTCGCACTTTCCAGCTGCACCTAGTTAAGATGACAGGGAGCTTCTGTGACCGCGGGAAATGCAAACCGCTGAAGTTTAAGGAAGACACAATGAAAAGTACACATGTATGCAAACACACCAAAACTTACAAACACTGGCGGCAAGGAGAGCAATAACGTGGTGAATGTTGAGCCCAATGAGCCTTACATCTAAAAATAGAGCAAGGGTGTTTCTTTGGTGACGTCGCTTTGACTCACACACTGAAAATGGTGGACGTGAAACAACATACTGAGGATATGGTAATGGCCACCTGTCAATCAATATTGGTGGGTGGGGGGACCGCACTCCTACGTCAAGTTGCGGTCGATCTCAAAACAGCTCCAATTGGTCCACCGTTTTTATGTTGTTAAATTGAAAAAAAGCACTGAGTGTGTTTATATCACCCCAATATGACGGTCTATACACTATACCTACACATATGTCTGTCCAAACAGCTTGAAAAGTAGATTTTTCACCATAGGTGCCCTTTAAGGCAAATTAAATAAAACAGATTAAGACCAGAAACCATATATTTTTTTCACTTACCCTGCTAAAATACAGCTGGTCAACCAGCCTGGTTTTAGAGAGGTTTGGGCCATTTTCAGGCTGGTTTCAGCCATTTCCATCGTAGTCTTAGCTGGTCAGGCTGGGAGATGACCAGCCAAAACCAGCTACATTGTAAAAAGTGAAAACCTAAACAAGTTATTTTGACTTGTTACAATTAAATGAATTAGGTTTGGCAAAATTAATTTATCACAGTTTTCAGTAAAAAATATTTTAGTTCTTTTAGGTGTAACAACTTTTAATTATTTACAGTACGTTAATATAATAATAATACTTTTATTACAGTATAAATAATTTCCTTACCATGTTAATATAATGCTTTTGTGTTTTGTGGCAAGTACAAGCAAACAATACTTGTACTTGCCATAAATGAATTACTAAAACTTGTTACACCTGAAAGAACTAACTTAACTCATCACTGAAAACTGTCATACATTACATTTGTCTAACTTAATTCATTTAATTGTAACAAGTCAAAGTAATTTAGTTTTAAATTAGTTTTCACTTTTTATGGTGTAGTTCTAGCTTAGATCAGGCTGGTCAAGCTGGTTTTAGCTGGTCATTTTCCAGCCAGTCATTTTTCAGACCAGGCTTGAAATGACTAAAACCCCTAGGATGGTCAACCAGCTAAAACCAGCCAACCAGCTTATGCAGTTTTTTTTCAGTAGGGTAATCCAATATAAAAATTTACTTTGTATGAAAGACACAGTTTCACTTGTTTCAGTGCACTGAATCAAACTTTGTGTATACTCAAATGTCTGCATCTATGCTCGCATTTTGCCGTTATTTAGCCTGGTATTACTTTTCTGCTCGTTGTCCAACCCAGATGAAACCCAGCAGTAATTGTCAGCGGTGGCATTTTTCAAAGTGTTTCTTCTTGAACGTTTCCATCGGTAGATGACAAAAGCTGATGCGATCACAATGAGCACAATCAATGGAACCGCAGAACCCAAGACGCACACAAAAATCCAAGAACTTCCGAGGAAAGTTCTTGATTTAATAGAGTCTGTTTTAGTGTTTGTCTTGTTAAGTGAAGTAGGGTTTACTGTTGTCAGTCCAAATCCGTCAGGTAACCGAGTCAGGTTGGGTATGATTGATTCTCTATGACCTGGAGAGATGTGTGGTCTCTCTGTGGGTTTCGGGACGCAGCTGATGCCATTATAAGCCAAAGTGAAGTGTTCCCTGCAGGAACACTCAAAACTACCCATAGTGTTGGTGCAAAAGTCTTCACATGGTTTACCAAGAATACATTCATCGACATCAATACAAATCCCTCTGTCCACTGATAGTAAAATGAAACCTGCGTGGCAGTAGCAAGAGAACGAGCCCTGTGAATTCAGACAGCCCTGCTCACATCTGGGTTCAGTGCACTCGTCCACGTCTTCACATTTGCCAGCAACGAGCCTGAAACCGGGACGACAGTCACAATGATAACTTCCAGGCGTGTTGTGACACCTGTGATCATCGCAGATATCTTCACGACATTCATTGATATCGACGCAGCTGATGTTGTCTCCAGCCAAATGAAAGCCCTCCGCGCATGCGCAGGAGTAACCAGTGGCTGTCGGTACACACTTGAACTCACAAGGTGAATTTTCGCAGCTGTCTTTGGCAGCACAGCCAACTTTATCATTCATCAGTTGATAACCTTCGCGACATTCACAACGAACACCACCTCCTGCGGTCTCCAAGCAAAGGTGTTCACAGCCTCCGTTTTTAAGCTCGCAACTTCTTTGATCCGCTGCGCAAAAACGCTCAGAATTTGTCCAGTCAAATGGACCATCTTGGTTGCTGCAAAATGAGATAATAGGGGTCTCCGACCCGACGCACTGTACTTCAGCCCATGTCCCATGCGGCATCATCACCAGCTGTTCATTCAGAGTGAGCGGTTCTGATAAGAACGGAAGGTTGTATTTGACTTCACTCCGTTCTTCCAGCACTATAGGTCTGCACATGCCTTTGGAAAGAAATTTGCACATGTAAAACGCGCGGTCTCGACACGAGCCGTCTGTCCACCTGAGATCATCTGCCAGCGAAATGGACACGCATCTTTTTTCCGTGCACGTCCTCAAAGGTTTCTTCTTCCAGTAGGAATGTTGGGAATCCTCTGGCTCTGAAGTCCACCTGAAGCCGTGCAGCTCCTCTGTGGAGTCAGTGCAGCGCTTTTTCTGCAAGGAAAGTCCGATCCAAAGTTTTGAGCTGAAGACGCGCTCTTTCTCGCCTTCCTCAGCTGCCGCTGCTAAAAACGCAGATTTAACGCTCTGGAGTTCATCGTCATTTCTCATGGTGACCAATTTGCCTCCATTGTCGATACAGTTCTTTGAAGCTTTTTCAAAATGTTCCTTCTCTAAATGCAATGTAAGACAAGCCTCGGCTGTGCAGGTAGTGCTCACTCGACTGGTCCTACCGACGATTAAAAAAGAGGAGAACACCAGAATCAGCACCCGCATCATCCCGTCACTCTCATACTACTCGCTTTAAGCCGAAAATATCCAGTTTATCTCAGAGAATGGAGAAGGATTCGTTCGTAAGCATTCCAGGCACCAAAACAACACTCACACTGATGCATCCTGTTTAGCGAATAACCTTGAACGGAAATCATTGTGAGCAGCGGGCTTTGTTTGTCTCTTCTTAGGGCAAGTTCCTGCCGCCAAAAAAAAAAAAACAACTGGTCAGGCTTCTTATTGTTTTGAGTACCCCAGATGTATCAACCCATGTCAGCTCAATGACCTGACAGTAGTCCAGTTTTAGATTTAGACCGATTTAGATTTTGCAAGTGCTTTTTAAAGAGTAGATTAATCAGAGTAGCTATCAGCTACACTTGTTCAGTAAGATCTAAATATTATGACATCGTTTTCTGATGTAGATTGCCAGAATTAAGCATATGCCTATAGGCACACACACAATTTTTTCGTGTCAATAAATTTGACAAGCGAATGACGTGAATTTTCATAAATTATTATTTCAGAGAAAGAGTTGTGAAATAGGATCTTATGAATTTATTCTCCACACATATACAATTATTTTGATTAATTATTTAACTAATCTGGTGACACGGTGGCTCAGTGGTTAGCACTGCCACCTCACAGCAAGAAGTTCGCTGGTTCCAGTAGATTCTGGGTCAGTTGACATTTCTGTGTGAAGTTTGTATGTTCTCCTCATGTTGGTGTGTGGGTTTCCTCTGGGTGCTCTGGTGTCCCCCACCAAAGACATGCGCTATGTGAATTGAATAAACTAAATTGGTCATAGTGTATGTGTGTGAATACGTGTGTATGGATGTTTTCCAGTACTGGGTTGCAGCTGGAAAGGCATCCACTGTGTAAAACATATCCTTGATCCCTGATTAATAAAGGGACTAAACCAAAAACAAAATGAATGAATGAATGTTTCTGCTGTGGATGTCAATGGCTGTCTCTTTAAAATGTCCTTTATTGTGTTCAACAGAAAAAAGAACCAACCTAGGGTAGTTTTTAATTTTCTGGTGAACTGTCCCTTTAATTGACTTAATAACAGAAATTATTACTCATATTTACACATATTTCATAAATAAAATGAAATAAATTGACGATTCGTTCTGCTGTGGCGACCACTGATGAATAAAGGGACTAAGTCGAAGGAAAATGAAGGAATGAATATTTCACTAATCTGATATGACACATTTGAAAATATTGATTTTCCACTATTATTGTCCTTGTAAATGGCTTTAGTCTGTTTAGAAGTAAAAACAAATCTGAAACAAAAGTACATTTTTCTTTACCCAATGGTTGCATTTGTCCATGTTTTACTCAAATATGGGTTGAAACAACAAAGCACTGTCATATACAAAACACAACACACAATACAACAGTTAAAAAGAAGTAAGGAAAAACGTATATATGTGTAATGCTTGATATGAAGCATAACTTTAACTGACATAAAATGTTAAAGTAACACCAAATACAGACTCTTAAAACTTTCAGTTCGGTTAAAGCTGCCTTGAAAATGTGAGTCAACTCAACTTAGAGAGATTCTTTGTTACAACTTAAGATGTTGAGTTTTAGTTAAATATATTGTGAAACTTAACATATTAAGTTAAATTAAGTTGACTCACATTTTCAAGGTGAACTTGAGTTTGTAAGTTAAACCAAGTTAAATGTTTTTACCACAAAAGGCGAGTCTATATTCTTGTCTATATTTTACACGGACAAAAATGCACAGCATGTCTTTCTATTGTGTCTATTGTCTGCTTGTTGCTGATAAATCAAGCCAAAGTTCATATCCTGTGTTTGTGTTGAGCAGGGCAGCTCCTGTATTTGAATTGGGGGAAATGACCTAAGACACCCTTCCGATGGGCCCTTTAGACCCTTGTATGATAGAAGTGACTTTTTTTTAATCATCAGGAACTGAGCTCTTTCCCCCTATTTTATGTAGAGGGCTGTAACATAAGCGAAAAACATTACGTTTCTTTTCATCGTATTGACAAAGTTGGCATGTGATTGGTTAAATTGTCACATGGATGATGATACATAAAGGAACCTAATTAAAATGTAACACACTTTAAACACACACACAAAACTAAAATAAAATACATTCAAATACATAAATACATCAATAATGTCAATATAGGTCCCAAAATTCCCCAAGTCTCTTACAACAAAATAAGTTAAGTGAAAAAATAAAAATGAAGTCCCATGAGCGCTGATTGTAGTTTTGTAAACAGACAGTTTCCTTCCTGTTTTAAGAGTTTATACTTATCTGTTATCTCTGTTTGTACTTTTGAATTTCCCCCCTCTCATGTAGTTTTGCATCTGGCTGCTGCGCTGCAAAGTTGACTCAACTTAAAATTCTGAGGCAACAAACTTCAGAACATACAGTATTTGAGTTTCAACCCAATTACTGCACTTGACTCAATTTAAGTTGAGTAAACTAAAAAGCGTCCTGAAGTTTTTTTTGTTTAATATTTTAAGTAATTTTAAGTTGTCATTTTTTTACAGTGCACCAATTCATTAAATGAAATGTTAAACTGGATCTATGTGCAAACAATTTTATTTAAATTCTTCACATTTCAAAAAAAAATTCAGTAAATAGTAAATAATTGCTATTTACTGAATTAAATAGAAAGTAAATAATTCAGGAGCTAACCAAAGAATAGCAAATACAGGTAGGTATTTAAATAAATTTTAAAGAATTGTTGTATTTTATTAAATATTATTATTACACGCTATTAAAATATACATTTTATGTTTTTTTTTTTGTAAATTGTTTCATTTTTGGACTTATCAAAAAGCACAATGTGAAAAATAACATGCATTGAAAGATGGTTATGAATGCTGGTGACACTATTTTACAGTGTTATTTTTACAGTGTAACTATATATTTAAGTACAGAGTAAAATTAATTAAAATGGTTATACATATGATGTACTCTATGATTAGGGTTAAGTGTAGGGTTAAATGGAACATAGGATACCCTAAAATAACGTGGTACCATATTACTATTCATTTCAGAGCATCATGACGATATACATACAAGTGATGATGGGATGGAGCCTTTAATAAAATTCACTAATTTAGTGTGAGTGACCTCTAGTGGACAACTGCTAAAACGACGCCTCTGTGTACAAGTTCAGTGAAATTAACGTGCATTTGATAAAAATAAATACAAAATAAAATAAGAAAAACAACAACAACAACGATGAAATTTAGCGGAATTGTGTTCTTTAGAATATATGAGGAAATTTTAATCATTGGTTTATTTATTAAATTAAAATAAACATTGAAGAGATGCTAGGCGCACAATATAAATGCTGCTACAAACATATACTAAGATTAATATGTACCTGATACAGATGACCAGGACTCTGATTAGACTCACACCTGCAATACATTACAGACACATTTATAATCACCACACACAACTTCACTTATTGTTTAGTCTTGTTTCATGCTTGTTTCATGGTTTCCTTTCCTGTGTTTATTTCTCCCCCTGTCATGTTATGGTTTTGAGCTGTACTGAATTTCTGACTAAGTTCTTCCTGCCCCAAGCCCGTATTTTGGAATAATATTGCATTATAACTTATTCTGTTATTTGTGTTTTGACCTTTCTTTAATAAACTGCACATGGATCTTCACCTCCATTGTCATCACATCCCTGTTCGTAACAGTATTGATTGGCTTTAAACAGTCACTTCCTGCACTGTATAAAAGTGAAGCCAGAATATTCCATTCCCATCTCACAATCCTGATGTCACACCAATTTTAGAGCATTAACAATAATATATTTATATATTTGTGTGTATACATTAGACTAATCAGTACCAAAGGCTAAACTGGAACTAATGTAACAGAATAACTAGATTGTGGTGCAAAATTTTGTACACTCAAATGAATATGTTAAAAAGTATTAATAATTAATAAATTAATATGGAAAAATATTAAGTAAAATGTTTGAGATGATTCAACAAGGTACTGGAAATATTCCTCTGAGATTTTGGTCCATATTGACATGATAGCATCACTCAGTTGTTGCAGATTTGTTGGCTGTACATCCATGATGCGAATCTCCCGTTCCACCACATCCCAAAGGTGCTCTATTGGATTGAGATCTGGTGACTGTGGATGCCATTTGAGTACAGTGAACTCATGGGCTGTCTCTCTATATGTGTTCTTCAGCGATCTTGCCTCCTCGTTTTCTTGTGTAACGTCATTATCAACTGCCAAAGTTCAGTTCCAATACTCAAGACTGCAAGAACTGAGGATGCAGACTTGAGCACCGAACTTGAACTAGAAGTCCCAGAAGTCATTGCGACTGGAGGTGGGAAGCGCAGCATTTTATATAGGTTTATGTTTAAAGTTTAGAGATACAGTGAGGGAAATAAGTATTTTTTCAAGATCTCCTACTTAGAAACAATGGAGTGGTCTAGAATTTTCAGTACAGGTGCAATTCCACTGTGAGAGACAAAATCTAAAAAAAAAAATGCAGAAATCACATTGTATGACTTTTTAACAATTTATTTGTAAATTACTGTGTGAAATAAGTATTTGATCACTTGCTTTTCAGCCAAATTTCTGACCCTCAAAGGCCTGTTATTTTGCTTTAAAATAGTCCAGCTACACTCTGCTCATGATTCTAATTTAGTAGCACTTGTTTGAGGTCACTAGCTGTCATAAAGACACCCGTGCACCCAACAATCAGTCAAAAATCTAAGTAGCAACAAAACCAATAAGCTGTCAAAGGACACAAGAGACAAAATTGTAGACCTTCATAAAGCTGAAACTGCTACAGGGCAATTGCCAAGCAGATTGGTGAAAAAAGAACAACTGTTGGAGCAATTGTCAGAAAATGGAAGAGGCTAATGATGACTGTCAATGTCCCTCGGACTGGGGCCCCACGGAAGATCTCTCCTCGTGGGGTATTAATGATGCCAAGAATGGTCTAGAATCAGCCCAGAACTACATGGAAGGAGCTGATCAATGCCCTGAAGAGAGCTGGGACCACCATTTTCAAGGCTACTATGCATTGCACGGAAGGTTCCCCTGCTTAAGTTAGCCCATGTCAAGACCCGTCTTAAGTTTGCCAGGGACCATCTGGATGATCCAGTGGAGTCATGGGAGAAAGTCCTGTGGTCAGATGAGACCAAAGTAAAACTTTTTGGTCTTAACTCCATTCACCATGTTTGGAGGAAGAAGAATGATGTGTATCATCCCAACAATACCATACCTACAGTGAAGCATGGGGCTGGAAGCATCATGCTCTGGGGTGTTTTTCTGCACAGGGGACAGATTGACTGCACTGTATTAAGGAGAGAATGAACGTGGCCATGTATTGTGAGATATTGGGCAAAAACCTCCTTCCCTCAGTCAGAGCATTAAAGATGGGTCATGGCTGGGTCTTCCAACATGACAATGACCCAAAGCACACAGCCAGGAAAACCAAGGAGTGGCTTCGTAAGAAGCATATCAAGGTTTTGGAGTGGCCTAGCCGGTCTCCAGACCTATCCAATAGAACATCTTTGGAGGGAGCTGAAACTCCATGTTCCTGTATAAAAACCTGACAGATCTAGAAAAGATCTGTATATGGGGGAGAGCCAAAATCCCTCCTTCATGGTGTGCAAACCTGGTGAAGAACTACAGAACCCTTTTACCTTTGTAATTGTTAACAAAGGCTTCTGTACTAAATATTTAAAATGCTTGACTCAAGTGATCAAATACTTATTTCACACAGTAATTTACAAATAAATTGTTAAAAAATCATTTATTGTGATTTCCGGATTTTTATTTTTAGATTCTGTCTCTCACAGTGGAATTGCAATTATGCTGAAAATTCCAGACCCCTCCATGATTTCTAAGTAGGAGATTTTGAAAAATCACAGTGTGATTAAGTACTTATTTCCCTCACTGTATAACTTATTTTTCTCAGGAGTTTCCCTAAATGAAATGGTAAATATAAACATTACCATGTTATTAATTATTTGTTATTTGTTACCATGTCAATATTTGCTGACATTTATATTCAAAGTTTTATTTATATTGTGCAACGTATATTTGTAAAGTATTTTTGCAGAGCATATATTTAGAAAAAGGGAAAAACAATAAATTGCGCTATTGTCCTGTGGCTGCCGTTGCATCATCCAAGTGGATGCTGCACACTGGTGGTAGTGTGGAGAGCCCCCCCCCCCCCCTCATGATTCTCAAGCTCTTTGGGTGTATGGCCATACATGGTAAATGTGCTATATAAATACACATTACATTACGTTACACAACCACTTACTTTCCCTCTTACTCAAAATACAAACCCCAAGCACAGAAATAATTGAATAACGCTTGAATGGTTTAGCTGTGAAAGCTTTGGGAGTCTCAATAGAGAAGCAAAAACATAGGAAGAGTCCCCAATTTCATGGTATGCCCTATCTAGGATGTAACATCACAAACACTTTACCTGCACTGTCTTTAGGAAAACTAGTCTATTATTGATTGATTTACTTTGTAACATTTAACATGTCATTGTGACTTGTGCAACAGCTTGTAATGGAGTAGCACAAGTACATTCCAAAAACAACATTTGCAGTTTCAAAGTCATTATAAATTCTTGCTGCTTGGCACTGTCAAACTACTCATCTTTTTATAATGACAGCACTTGATCTGACTTGACTGGTTTTTATTTGCATACACAGTTCTGACATGGATTTAAATACCTAAGCAGTTCTACCTGTCACAAGTTTTAACTTATCACGCACTCAAGTTACTTCAGGCAAAATTAAAAATGCTCTGATTCTTTTTTTCATAGTTGTCATAATAAATACATCAAACATATATTAATCATATTCATAACTATATTCATTGTGACTAATAAAAACTGTAATTCGTGATTATTATAATGCTAAAACCCTACATGATAAGTAACTCAAATCAAGTCCAGACAGGACCATCTGGTTTCTGCTGCACCAAAGGCATTTTTGGAGGCCTTACATAAACCCTAATGTAAATAAGAGCTAGATTAAACAGATGTAGAGCATAAATAATTTTCATCCATTTAATAGAGTGTCTTGAAAGTAACAACAACAGTTTGACTGCTGTGAAATGGACTAACATTTGGCCCTATATGACAAATGTGAATTTAACTATCTTGTCTATTTTTTTCTTGTCAAATTGTTTAATTTAATGTCAAATGCTAAAGGAAGGCTCCACTTTTTTTTTTATTTTTTTGGAAAAGGCGCTTATTTTACAAGTCCCCTATAGGTAAGCAGTTGAGTTTTACTATGTTTTCATCTATTCAGCCGATTTCCGGGTCTGGTGGGAGGACTTTTAGCTTAGCTTAGCATAAATCATTGAATCGGATTAGACCATTAGCATCTTCTTAAAAATGTCTTGATAATTTTCCTATTTAAAGCATGACCCTTCTGTAGTTACATCATGTTCTGGACAGACAGAAAATTATATGTCTTGGAACTTTCCTTTCATTCCAGAGTAATAATCAAGGACATGACAAAATAAAAAGAATAAATAAAATATTTTTTTGTTTAAAACTGGAGAAATAGCCGCTGAAAATCAGCTTGTGCCAACACAGTGATAAATTTAATCTAAAATAAAAAAAAATCTCTATCTTGTCTATTTATACTATTGTTTTAATTGTGTTTTTGATGCAATAGTTTCAGCACTAGTGAACATAAGTCACACATTTCACTGTACGCACTCTCTCTAACACGGATGATCTTCTGTCAATCACTTCTTTGTTTATTCACACATTAGGTGTGTTTTGGTGTTGGGCGGGGCTTCTGCCTGCATTTTTAAAGCCTGAAGTAGGGCAAAAGTGTGCAAAAGCCAGTCATAGACGGAGAAGACGACAACTCATTTGGGTGAAATTTCCTGATCTTATATTTAAAAGTAGGTATTTTGTTTATATATGCATTATACATACTGTATGTTGCATGTCTACTAGTGAATATTTGTTTTGTTTCTAAGAACTAGCATAACCAGTTTGACACTGAACATATCAATATCATAACAAATCAATAAAATGCTTTCGGTGTTGTTTAGATTAAAGTTTCGATGAGCAAAACTGTAAGAGTTGCAATAGACAAAGTCTGTAATATGGTAGAATTGTTTAGGGTTATTTGAAAATGTAAAGAAATGTGAACAAAACATGTTTAGTCTGCAGAACAGTGATCATTGAAGTGTGAGATGATGTGATGCATTGACAGGCTGTTACACTGCAAAAATGCTTTTCTTAGATTTTTTGTCTTGTTTCTAGTCCAAATATCAAAAAAAATCCTTAAATGAAGAAGCATTTTCTAGACGAGCAGAAAAAATATTGTCTTGTTTTAAGAATTAATATGTAAAAAATTATGTAAATTTTCTTTAAAACAAGCTTTTTTTGCAGTGTATATGATCTAAAAATGTAGATTCTGGATTGAATGAAAATGATGAGACTTCTCAAAAGCTATGTAATATATTTGGATCATAATTGCCGCTTCTTCTTCTTTTTTTAATAGTCAGATTTTAAAATGCCTCCTCCAGCGGTTCCTCTTGGCATGTGCCTGAAGGTTATGAATGATCGAAACATGAAGGGCGGCATGGGCTCTGACACAAATCCATTGAAGTTCTTGGATCAAGACTACAACTTCTTGCAAGACTACTGTCTCAAGACAAGGCAGAGATTTGTTGATGAGTTTTTCCCGCCAGACCTTCGTTCCATTGGCGAAGGATTGCTGAAGCCTGAAGTCATGGCCCGAGTGGAGTGGATTAGACCAACGGTGTGTAATCAACCTGCTTAAAGCATTGTTTTGTGTGATGCATATGCTTATGTAAAAGAGTAAAATATGCACTTTTGTTGAAAAATTTTGTTTAAAGTCAGTTGGCTAGTTGGTCAATTTACAAATTAAAGCTTTAAAAGGGCACTTATTTTACCCCTTTTTAAAGATGTAATATTAATATTATGGTTCTTCTGAGTGTGCCAGTTTAGTTTCAGTTCAAAACACAATTCAGATTTTTTTATTATGTGTTAAAAAGTGTCATTTTGGGGGCGTGTACACAGTTTGCTAGTTTTGACTTCCCGCCCACTTAACAAGGGGGCGGAGCCAAGAGCTCCCCTCTTTGTGTATGGCAACAGACAGGCAGACAGAGAGAAGCAACATGAGTGAGAGAACCAGCATTCAGCTGTACATGTACGACTCAGATACAGACCAAGCAGAGAGTACAAAATCATTTGTGTCTTTGTATAGTTTTACAGCCTACTGTGTGCTAGTTTAAAGCTCAGAGCTTGTAGCCTACACCGAGACTACCAAGACTAACCAAGCACACCGAATTAACTTTGATTGAAGGTCAACACACATCGGATGCACCGCGACACGGCGCGCATATGATAGTAGTATCACACACTTGTGGCGCCAGTGTGTGTCACCTGATAGAAACTTATGTTTATTATTCAGAAATGCATGCCGCTGTGTGGTGCGACGCTGCGTGTCGCCGAACGGCGCTTCTGGTGTACAACCTGCTTGAGGATATAACTAAAGGGTGTCATACACTGGATGCGCCGCTCAGAGCCACGACACACCAGACGCGCACATTCGCATGTTATTTAAAATGAAACTATTCAGAGAACGCTCTGTGGCACGGCAGAAATATGAACAGTGTCCTGAGCAGGGCCATAGAGGCGACCTAGGCGGCAGAATAGTAAGCGAACCCCCCGGTCCTCACTTTCATCCACGACACCCTCCCGGTCCTCACTTTCATCCGCGACAACGCGAAATGCATGACGTTGCGCGTCAGTAGTTAGTTATTTCCAATGGAGGGACACGCACGTGAGGCAACACGCTCGCACTTTCCAGCTGCACCTAGTTAAGATGACAGGGAGCGTCTGTGATCGCGGGAAATGCAAACGGCATTAAGTTTAAGGAAGACACAATAAAAAGTACACATGTATGCAAACCCACCAAAACTCACAAACACTGGCGCGGAGGAGAGCAATAACGTGGTGAATGTTGAGCCTAATGAGCCTTACATCTATAAATAGAGCAAGGGTGTTTCTTTGGTGATGTCGCTTTGACTCACACGCTGAAAATGGCGGACGTGAAACAACATACTGTAGATATGGTAATGAGCACCTGTCAATCAATATTGGTGGGCGGGGGGGCCGCACTCCTACGTCAAGTTGCGGTCGGTCTCCAAACCTCTCCAATTGGTCCACCGTTTTTATGTTGTTAAATTGAAAAAAAAAGGACTGAGTGTGTTTATATCACCCCAATATGACGGTCTATACACTATACCTACACATATGTCTGTCCAAACAGCTTGAAAAGTAGATTTTTCACCATAGGTGCCCTTTAAAATATATTAATAAAGATGTATTACATGTATAAAAAAATCCTGCTCTCATTAGAAATACTGAAAAAGAGAAAACCACTACTATCCACCATCTATTATAGTAATTACACAAACTGCATCAGTTGACCAAATGCCAAATACTGATGATTTTTGTTCTTGTTTGGTTTCAGAAATTGTATCCAGAAGCTGCTGAATTCGTTGTAGATACGGTGTCCAGGTTTGACTATGCCCAAGGGTTTGTAGGTGTGTCTGTGTAACCACAATTTTGTTATTTAAGCACTTTAAGATACAGCCAATATTGGCAGTTGTCTTGACCTGACATCTAAAGGTATCACACTAGAGTGTTTATCTACATTGTAGAAATGCAGCATTAAAAGTCAGTATTGATAATCCCCCCGCAATAGTGGGCCAATCAGCCTAAAACTTAAAGGTTATATTTAGGAGAGGCGGAGTCACGGTGGCACAGTGTGTAGCACAATTGCCTCACAGCAAGAAGGTTGCTGGTTTGGTTCTCCCTGTGTTCGTATGGATTTCTTCTGGGTGCTCTGATTTCCCCCACAAGTCCAAAGACATGTGGTACAGGTGAATTTAGTAGGCTAAATTGTCCGTAGTGTATGTGTGTGAATGAGTGTGTGGATGTTTGCCATTGATGACTTGCGGGTGGAAGGGCATCTGCTGAGTAAAACATATGCTGGATAAGTTGGTGGTTCATTCTGCTGTGGCGACTCAATTAATAAAGGGAAAATAAAATAAATGAATGAATGAATATTAATGAGTCTACTCATTTCTACTTTATAGCCCTTCCCCTTAGCCCTCCTTTTTGTGTGTGAAGAGATACGAGTGTCTCGAATTTCTTTTGGTTTATTGGCATAAGGCAGTGGTTCTCAATTCCGTTCCCTCTTCTTTGACACACAAGGATCAGTTCATGGATCTCTCTGTTAATGAGATGATGATCTGAACCAGGTGTGTTAAGTAAGGAAGACATACAAAATGTGCAGGGCGGGGGGCCCCAAGGACCGGAATTGAGAACCACTGGCATAACGGTAAGGTAAGTGCCAGGTAGTGCTTCAAAAAAAGTTTTTTTGGGACCATACAGTTTTGTGCAACATGATTCACCAGTCCTAACAGGGATGCCTCATATGAAGTCTCCTATGCTTTCAAGCTGAAATCTAGCAATGTTTTCTAAAGTCCAAATACAGCGCAAAATAACGCAAAAAAGCGCATGTTGATCATGATGTGTGTATAGCAGTGGTGTCCCAATGCTTAGGGTAATATTTTCATCCCTACTCCTTTACACTGCGTTTCAAGGGCCAAGGAGAAGGCATGTGGGTAGATTTAATGGTAGGGGTGTAAAAAAGTGTAGGGATTGGGCCTATAATGATACAAACAATGTACTATAAGTATCTTACAGTCCCTCCCACCCCTCCAGTCCTCCCTTACTTATGATGACCCTGCTACGTAGCAATGGCAGACACTGCTGGAGCACAGGCTCCTGAGAACTTCTAGAAGGAAGGAATGAGAGCTGATGCTGGCATTACTATTTTTAAGATGTTATTTAAAAAGATGCATGGCAATTGCTTCAGTGTGTCCACTGGATCGACTAATTTGTGTTTGGACTCTGTTCACTGCAAAAAAGAAGCTTTTCTTACTTTAGAATTGTTGTCTTGTTTCTAGTCCAAATATCTAAAAATTCTCAAATCAAGAAGCATTTTCTAGACAAGCAAAAATACTGTTTTGTTTTAAGAAATAATATGCTCAATTGAAGTGTGTTTTTTCCTGAAAAGAAGCTAAATAATCTGCCAATGCGGTTAGCAAAATAATCTTGTTTTTCATTTTGACATACGATTATTTTGCTTACCCCATTGGCAGATTTGTTTGCTTGTTTTAATTAATAACTCACTTCATTTTTACATTATTTCTTAAAACAAGACAATATGTTTTGCTAGTCTAGAAAATGCTTCTTGATTTAAGAGTTTTTAGATATTTGGACTAGAAACAAGACATAAATCTAAGTAAGAAAAGCTTTTTTTTTGCAGTGATGATTGCCTCTTCTTACTATATTAATGCTCAAATTTGCTAAGAACAAAAATTTATGCCTTTAATAGCAAAGGAAAAAATAAAAAATCACATAATAACATGTGGGATATGAAAAGTATCAAATTCACTGTTAGTTTTTGTTGTTGTTTTTCCTCAGGAAACTGTTGGTTTCTGGCCTCTGTTGGTGCCTTAACATTTCAAAGCAAATTACTGCAAAAGGTTGTTCCAGATGGACAGTCACTCAGACACAATTACACTGGTTTATTTCACTTCAGGGTAACTTCCTCTCTTTTTTTGTGTCATCTTATGAATTATTTATTTTGTTTTGAACCTGAAATAACTGTTTACTTACACTTCTGCTGTTATAAACTTATAGTTCTGGCGCTTTGGAAAATGGTTCGATGTTGTGATTGATGACAAGCTGCCAACAATCAATCGCCAGCTGATCTTTGTCAAATCAAAAACATATAATGAGTTCTGGCCAGCCTTGCTGGAGAAAGCATATGCCAAGTAAGTGCTGGTACTGTAACTTTAAAGTTATGAAATATGATGCATATGTAAGCAATAGCGCTGTTGTTTTTAATACAAGCATGGTTGTAATTCATGTGCAGTAATAATCCTCAAAATTTATGTCTGTTTCACTGCGGCGAAACAATTTAGAGCTCGAATGACTGTTGCAGGGTATGTGGCTCCTATGCTGACATGCACACCGGCCGAGTGTCTGAGGCCCTGCTGGACTTCACTGGCGGGGTTCATATGCACTATGATCTGAAAACGACTCCGACTGATTTGTGGGAGATAATGTACCGTGCTTCCCAGTCAGAGGTCCTTATGGGCTGTGAAAGCCCACCAGGGGTAAGCAAAAAAAAAAAAAAAAAAGAAGATGTATCCTACAGATGTGGTCATTTGAGCTTCTTTTTATGTTGAACAGAAAAGAAGATATTTTGAAAAATGTTGGAATTCAGTACTTATTGACAACCGTAGTAGGAAAAACAATTGCTACGTAGTCAAAGGCTGGTTTCCAACATTCATTCATTCATTTTAGTTCGGCTTAGTCCTTAATTTATCAGGGGTTGCAAAAGTAGAATGAACCGCCAACTAATCCGGCATATGTTTTACACAGCGGATGCCCTTCCAGCTGCAACCCAATACTGGAAAACACCCATACACTCTCGCATTCATACACACTCATACACTACGGCCAATTTAGTTAATTTAATTCACTTATAGCTCATGTCTTTGGACTGTGAAGGAAACCAGAGCACCCAGAGAAAACCCACGCCAACACGAGGAAAACATGCAAACTCCACACAAAAAAGTCCTCGAACAAGTGACCTTCTTGCTGTGAGGCAAAAGTGCTAACCACTGAGCCACCATGCTGCCTGGTTTCCAACATTTCTCAGTATATCTTCCTATGTGTTCAACATAAGAAATAAACTCAAAGAGGTTTGGAACAAGAGAAGGAGAAATGATGACAGAATAATTTTTGAAGGGAATGAAATTCAGTTTTAGACATTTTATCCATAGGGTCTAGGGACCTCCAGTCAACATATTTTTGAACACAAGGTATCTTTCACCCAAAAAAACAACAACAATAAAAACACCGAAACTGACACAAGAATTGCACTAGAAAACTGAACTTGAAACTTGTTATTGTGTTGCCTTTAAGGTGAACTTGTAATGTGTGGGATTGCTGCACATTTAAAAAAAACAGTTAAGTGAATAATATCACACTGTCAGGCTTCTTATTGTTTTGTTCATGTTTCCACTTCATCAGAATGAGGAGCGGTTACCAAATGGCATAGTTTTGGGCCACGCTTACACTGTGACAAAGGTCTACCAGGTAAGATTGCACAAAAAACAGGTTTCTGCATGTATAAAATTAATAGCAGTTGAACACAAGGGACAAAGATAATGCCTCAGTCTATGCAGCCAATTTGATACACACCCACCATATGCGTGTTTATACTTGATTTGAATGTTTCTTAGAGTTGGTTTTGATAAAACAAAAGAAGTGAAAAAACATCTAATTTATTTGAAGGCTTTGTAGAAAGGTATCTAATCAAATTCCTTAAGTAACTCTCTTTTTAAAATGTAATGGCAGCTCTGTCTTTTGACATAATACAGGGTGGGTAAAAATACATTTTAATTCTGCCTTTTGTGACCAATGCCTGAAAAATCAGATTGTATTTACTATCATCCATTTAGACTGTTTTCATCATGACTCCAGTGATACAATTTTATAGGCATTAAAGGTGCCATAGAATGAAAATCCGGATATACCCAAGCAGAGCTGAATAATAAGAGTTCAGCATGTAATGGCATACCATAAGCCTCAAACACCAATGTTCCCATGAAAAATCTAAGAGGAAATCAGGCCAATTTGAACAAAACACAAACTGTTACATTGTACACGAGATTGTTAATATGCACAGCCCAGGGTGCATTTCCTAATGAGATTACAACTTTTATAATTTTCCCCTTATTTTAATGTTTATCTAAGTTTCTATCACTAACTATGTATATGGGACTCCTATTTTGAAAACGAGACCGCCATTATAGAGCTCTCAGGTAATGCAATCAGGCATGGAGTATCTCATCTCATCACAGCTTGTCATCAGATTGCAAAATTTGGGATAGACACATAAACACTAAACAAAGTTATTTAGTGATGCTGAAGAGGCATTCATAAACATGTAGGACTAATTTCACAATATAAATGTTAAACAGTAAAACAGTTAAACAGTATATTTTGTTAGTTTAATGTGTGTATTGGCAAATTAGTCGCACATGTTTGCAACGAGGCAGCAAACTGCTGAATAAAAGTGTTTAATGCACATTTATGCATTGTGTCATATCACTCAGCTCTTACTGCGATTTTTCTGCAGTGAAAGGATGAATACATTTTATAAAACTCATCTGTTTATGCAGAGATTAATATAATTCCTGCCTGTGCTTTCATATACGATACATTAAAGCTTTAAAATAAAACTCTAAATACATCTCTGTCTGTCCATTTTGTTAAGTATATTTATAATTTAGCCAATATTTTATCCGCAACACAACCCAAGAGCAAAATTATGGTAGCCCATTCCTGCCACTGAATAATAAATAATAAATAAGTTAATAAAATAAAAAAAATTATAAAGTCAGAAAACCGAGTTATAAAGTCAGAATTCCGCATTATAAAGTCAGAATTCTGAGTTGTAAAGTCGCAATTCCAAGTTATAAAGTCACAAATCTTAGTTATAAAGTCCGAATTCCGAGTTATAAAGTTGCATTTCCGAGTTATAAAGTCGCAATTATGAGTTCTAAATTCAGAATTCTGAGTTATAAAGTTGCAATTTCGAGTTATAAAGTCTGAATTGCAACTTTATAACTCAGAATTCTGACTGTATAACTTGGAATTCCGACTTTATAGCTTGGAAATGCGACTTTATAACTCAAAATTCTGACATTGTAACAAGGAATTGTGACTTCAGAATTCTGACTTTATAAATCGGAATTCTGACTTTATAACTTGGAATTCTGACTTTACACCTCAGAAATGTAACTTTACAACTGAGCATTTTGACTTTATAACTTGAAATTGCGACTTTTTAACTTGTAGTTGCGACTTTAAAAGTCAGAATTCTGACTTTATAACTTGAAATTCTGATTTCATAACTTAAAATTGCGACTTTTTAACTTGTAGTTGCGACTTTAAAAGTCAGAATTCTGACTTTATAACTTGGAATTGGGACTTTATAGCTTGGAATTTCGACTTTATAATTTGGAATTGCGACTTTATAACAGAATTCTGACTGTTGAACATGGAATTGTGACTTTATAGCTTGGAAATGCGACTTTTTAACTCAGAATTCTGACTTTATAACTTGGAATTGCGACTTTGTAACTCAAATTCTGACTTTATAACTCGAAATTCTGACATTGTAACAAGGAATTGCGACTTCAGAATTCTGACTTTATAACTCAGAATTCTGACTTTATAACTTGGAATTCTGACTTTACACCTCAGAAATGTTACTTTAAACTCAGTATTCTGACATTATAATTTGGAATTGCGACTTTACAACTCGTAGTTGCGACTTTATAACTCAGCATTTTGACTTTATAACTTGAAATTGCGACTTTATAACTCGTAATTGTGACTTTATAATCATAATTCTGACATTATAACTTGGAATTGCAACTTTACAACTCACCATTCTGACTTTATAACTTAAAATTCTAATTGCATAACTTAAAATTGCGACTTTATAACTCAGAATTCTGACTTTATAACTTGGAATTGTGACTTTATAACTTGGAAATGCAACTTTATAACTCAGAATTCTGACTTTATAACTCAAAATTCTGACTTTATAACTTGGAATTGCGACTTTATAACTCAGAATTGCAATTAATAACTCAGTATTCTGACTTTTTAACTCGGAATTGCGATATGAGCTGTTAAGCATCAGAGCAGAGCTCATTAATATTCATGACTGTTTCAATATAATTGTTTCTGTAGAACTTTTAAACTTACCCAAGCCACAAACTTATATCAGAGAACAATTAAAAAAAAAAAAACTATGTAATATATCACCTTTAAATATTGTGTAATTGCTTTTTTACCCACCCGGTACAAAGATTAAATTACTATATGAAGAAAGAAATTTGTGAGAACCTTAACCTTAAAATTTTTAAGTATATGTAAGACTTTACATGCTTGTTCTCATTCAAAAAATTATAGAGGAATATTATTGGCTTCCCATTCAACATGACAAATGATAATAAAAAATGCATATGTTAAAATGTTAAAAAATCGTGTATCTAAGTTATTTTCTTCTAATTTGTTTTGTGAATTATTGACGGAGGCTACTGGTAATATTTAAAGGGCGTGTTTTTTTACAAGGATAAATGTTTAATATTATGCTAAACAGGTCATGAGTGGTAGAAATCCTGTTCAGCTGGTGAGATTGTTCAACCCATGGGGAGACAGTGAGTGGAAAGGAGACTGGAGTGACAAGTAACACTTTCATAAATTTACACATCTTTTAGACACCATTTAAAGTCTTTTAAGTTGTAATTTTATATTTGTACATTCTTTTTTTATAACAAAAAATGTAACTGTATTATTTAGGGATAGTTTTCTAAAAATAACAGTTCTGCCATCCTTTTACTCATTTGTTTCATACCTGTTTGAGTTTCTTTCTTCTGTTGAACACAAATGAAGATAAATTGAAGAATGCTGTAAAAACAGCAAATGACTTAAAATATGTTTGACCATAATATGTTCCTAATTATGTCATTTTTGTGTAACATATACCCTTAAATTCATAACAGATAGCTGACAGTTGGCAAGTTTAGTCTTGGTAAAAAGTAAATGAATGGGACGTGCAGTCCTTAACAAACAAAAACTATTATTGCACAATCAAACTTGTGCTTCATTCTAGTAATTTTATTTACTTGATTCCTCCAGTTCACCTTTATGGAACACAGTCAATGATGAGGACCGCAAACAGCTTCTTGTGTCTGATAATGGAGAGTTCTGGTGAGCATGAACCATGTTTCAAATACTTGCTACTAAATAACAAAAATACTTTTTTTTCCCTCCAGCTTTGCTTAGGATTTGTTTGTTTATTTGATTACAGGATGTCAATGAAAGATTTCATTGAAACATTTGACAACATGGACATCTGTTGTACCTGTCCTGATTTTCTGGAAGGAAAGTCTGCATGCAAATGGACCTCCAAGTCTCATCATGGCAGCTGGGTTACTGGAAGTACAGCTGGAGGCTGCATGAACCACCCAGGTGCTTTTAGCAACACAGACCTCATTGGAAAAACGTACTTAAGCATACATTTGACTGCAGTTTATAGGTTAAATGAACACTAGAGGGCAGTATTACGTGAACAATTTTGCTTCCTTTTTACACTAATCTGTGGCATATTATCAACGATTAAAGCATTATTTTTGTGCAGTTCTTTGCACAACACCAAATAAATACCACAATATAAAATGATGTCTTTGTAATCAAATATATTTGTCTCAACTATCTATCTTTATATGGACAACTTTTCTGGAGCGGTCAGTTTGCTCAGTAGCTTAATTTATATTACTTTGTGCTCGGATTTGAGTCTGGTGAAGCACAGCTTCCCAAAAGAGATTAAAACAACATAAAATCAAGGTAAAACTATGTGGTTGCAGTGCAATTTTCTCTTATGTTTGGTTTCAAAAACACTATTGGTTGGGTTTAGAGAAGAGTTTTGGTCAGTGGTTCACTTGGGGATCTGTACGACAAGCCCATGCTCTTGGGGATGTGTACAAAAGGCATTTGAAACATAGTACAAAACACTAAGTAAAGTATTTTCAGATCTGCAAAAATGTAGACAGCACCCTCTAGTGGATTTGTCATCTGAAATGTGAAACAAATGTACCCAGAGCAATGTATTTTACGTTTTGCAGAAATATAGGATAAGGCACATATTTTCCAATGAGCCTGAGCTTCTTTTTTGTGAATTTTAAAGGGATAATTCTCCAAAAATAAAACAATTATTTACTTAACCTTAATTAACTCACTTATGACCTACAATATATAGGTAACTTTTTTCTTTAGAAGAACATCAAAGAACATTTTTAGCTGAAATCATGGTCTTTGGTGATTCATAAAATGCAAGTTAATGGTTATCGGCACATCCATAATAAACATACATGCAAAACAAAATGAATAAAGTGGCCTATTATGTTACATTGAGGTCTTATGAAGCAAAACAGTGTGTCTGTGGGAGAAACTAAACATTATTTACAAGATTATTACCTGTAATACACATTCTCAGCAAACAGCTTTGAGTTTGTTCATGATTAAAGGTAATGCTGTAAATAGTGTTCAGACTGATTTCACTTCACAAGACCTAAGTGTATCTTCACGAGCCACAAATATATGTAGTTTTGCCTGTATATGTTTTTTTTCTTTCTCAAAGTGCCTGCAATGGTTGACTTGCACTTTTTGAATCATTAAGGATCATGTGTAAGTCAAAAAATCTACTGAAGAAAAAAAAAATCTGTAATTCTGTATTTTTTTCTGTAATTGCAGACACCTTCTGCACCAACCCCCAGTTTTGGCTGAGCATTAATGAGATGGACAAGACATGTGAGCAGGGCCAAAACAATGTTCTGGTGTCCCTCATACAGAAACCTGACAAGAGGAAAAGACGTCTGGCTGAACACCACGGCATCGGCTTCTGTGTGTTTGCGGTCAGTTTTAACAAAAGCACAAAAGCAATAAAATATCGAACAGCGTTTGCGCTTATATTGTAACCTTGATTTCTATTTTTCAACTTTTTCAGGTTCCACCAGAGGTGAGTTAAGATATACTCACATTATTGTGTTAATAGCATTCGCAAAAATGTGCATTTATGTGAATTTATAAGAATTTCACAATATATTAAAGCAAATAACATTAATTTGGTTTACACTGTGAAGGTGCTGAATGCTTGATCCTGATTGGTTGATGGACATTCTAAGGTGTGCAGTTGTTTTTAGATGAACACACAGCTGAAGTAGTCCCAGGCAGGTTTTGACAGCGTTAGTTCCATGTCACTGTGATTAATTAACGTCAAACGAATGTCAAAAATCAATCAAAACAAAACAAAAGGCTTGGATGAGATCCATAAGCAACTTGTACTACACACAAGAGCAGTTTGGAGTCGAAAACCTGACAAATGTCTCGAAATACAACTTCTGAACAATGCTTCAGGTGTGGTATCCATAGCACTGTATACGCAGAATATTCTTTTCAGGTCGATTGAATTAGTAGAAAATAATGCACACCCGAGGTGTATTGGCCACTGCTTTCTCATGTGTGGATTACTTTGGTAACACTTAACAATAAGGTTGTATTAGTTCATTTTAGTTAATGCATTTACTAACATGAACAAACAATGAACAATGCATTTATTACAGTGTTTGTTCATGTTAGTAAATGTTAGCTAATGAAAATACAGTTGTTCAATGTTAGTTTGTTAACTGACAGTGCATTAACTAATGTTAACAGCATTCATTTGGATGTTAATAATGCATTAATAAATGTTGAACGAAAATGAATGCATTTTGTACAAGTATTGTTCATAATTAGTTCAGGTTAGCAAATACATTAACAAATAAAATCTTATTTTAAAGTGTGACCTTGATTTTTCTAATATTTCTGTGGCCTGTTGTCTTTTATTCCTTGTATGCCTTTTGGAACCAACTGATTTGGCATTAGCATTTTAACATGGTTGTTGTTAATCTCACTTAGATGAGGTCTGAGGGAAAGTTCAGATCAAGCTTTTTCAGTAGAAAGCCTGTGGTAACAAGCGGGGACTTTCAAGACGCAAGACAGGTGATGAAGTTCTTCAGGCTGGAGCCAGGAGAGTATCTCATTGTCCCGTCCACTTACTTGCCTAATAAGAACGCAGATTTCATCCTGTCCATCCTCTGCAAGAATGACATCCAAATACAGTAGGTTCACCATTCATACATTCAGCATTTATAATGCTTAATGTTTAAAGCGATAGTTGACCAAATATGAATATTTTTAAAGACACAATGTATAACAGATTGATACCACATGACACCTATATGTATTCCAGAATGTTAAGCAACTATTCTTGGTCATAAATGTGATTTTTAGGACCATTCTATGATACTTTTGTGTCTTTTTATTTATTTATTATTATTATTATATATATATTTTTTAAGATTGATGCTATTAATAACATTTTAAATTGTGGTCTGGAAAAAAAAGAGTACATGCCACTAGAAAGACATCAGGGTGTAAACAGTGACTTAATTTTACTAACCCTTTAAATCTCATCCCCTAAATCAGCTTACAGCTAATTATATATTGAAATGTTCATTTGTAATATGCTTTATGACAAGGGTTGCTTTTTAAATTATTATTTTTTTTAGAAAGGACACAGAAAGGACAGAGAAAGATTTTCTTGTGGATCTTATTGGAGCGTCTGAGGTAATAATATTGCATATTTTGTTGTAATTATAATAACTTTGCAATGTTTTCTCTTAGTTTGTCAGGGTGGAATCAGAATTACTTTGTTACATTTTCTTTCAGCAAAGATGAAATTAAAGTTAAATTGACAAAGTTAGTATAATTACAACATATTAGATGAACACCTCAGCATATTGACTGGTTATATTCGAAAGACCCACCCCTCACTGACATGAGCTCATTTGTCCTCTTTTGATTGCTATGCCATCATAAATTGTGAAATAACCCATTGAAAAAGTCTTTAAGACCAAGCAGAATGCTTTGTGGGCTGTCTAATCAGCTAATCAGTTTTCGCCAGCGCAATCTTTTATAAGTCCAACATCTAGCTGTGCACAAAAACAATCTGATGATACAATCTGACGTAAATAGTCACTACTTTATTAAAAAATAAAGCTACTTTATTGTTTTTAAATGAAGAAAACCTGATTCTTGAAACAAAAACTACCAATAAATAGGTGTGAAGCACCAAAAGTGGCCCAAATTTAAATGAATTTGAATACTTAGTTGGCTATTGTTATTATGCATGAATTTTCAAATGTGCTTTTTACAAGAGAGGCAAAATTTTTTGTAAAGCTTTACATTATTATTGTTATTCTTATTATTTTTATTATTATTATTATGTTTACGTTTTTTTTTTTTTTCAAATGGCCAAATTCTGACTGAGGAAAGTTGAATGTGCTGGCCAGTTTGTTATTTGCCTAATAAATGGCTACAGTTTTTAATTTAAAACTTTAACAGAGTCCTGTTTTTTTAAAATAAAATAATAAAATTGTATTTAAAATATGTATTCATTCATATTTCTTTATTCTAAACCTTACATCAAAAAGTGTGGTTATAATGACCATCCGACAAGTTAATTTAGCTAAAAATAGTGCTTAGAATTTCACTAAAATGCAGTATTTTAATCTCACAAATAGAAAATGAGGCGAGTAACTGCAAAAATGTCCACTTTTTGAAAAAAAAAAAAAACTAACAAAAAGAAAAAACCCATCTCATTCACCAGGCTGGCTACAGGCCTAAATAATCTATATTTCTGTTCTATATATTATTTCAAACATTTTTGTAAAAAATGAAGTTGCACAAAATAAACTTTCTAAATGAAATATTAATAATATTATACATTTAAGATTATGGTAAGAGCTACTACAATATTTTAAAATAGAGGGTATATTGTAATTCTGCAGATTTTTCATTTCTGTTTGTTTCTTTCTCACCTTCAGTCCAGTTACACAGAAAAGGAGGATGAAGGATCAAAAACAAAATTTCTGTTTCGACAAGCATCTGATCAGGTAAATATGAAACCAAACACACAATCAAAAACAAAATGTGATTCAAAAATGTAACAAAATATCAAACTCTTAAATGCCCTCATTAAAAACAGTACAAAATTGTGGATGCGGAGAAACTTCAACAGCTCCTTCATGATAACCTGCTTAGAGGTGAATCTTTTTCCTGATTGATCATTTTGAAATCTCAAAGTGCGATAAATGTACATGAAATCCTGCAAATGTCTCTTTTGTGCCTTTTAGGGAGAAAAAATACTGAAGGATTTGGTCTCGACTCCTGTAGGAGTATAATTGCCATGTCAGATGTATCCTTTTTTCTCTGTAATTATGTAAAACATAATTAGTTGAATGATGGTAAATGTATCCCATAATTCAGCTTGTATTTGCAGTCGTGCTGTTTAGAAACCTGCTTTAGCTCAAGAAATATTCCCTGACAGTAACAATAACAACAGTTCTGTGTCACTGGAAGACTTCAGGGAGCAGAATTTGATCGTCTGTGGAACCGGATTACAACATACAGAGTATGTGGATTTTAAGTAACCATGTCTGTCTGTCTGTCTGTCTGTCTGTCTGTCTGTCTGTCTGTCTATATATATATATATATATATA
>CAIGQZ010032689.1:2565777-2613051 GCA_903798205.1 Danio tinwini
TACATATATAAGGCAATTATTTATTAACATTACATTTTAATGTATTTTTACAGGACATCTTCTACAGCATGGACTCTTCCAAAGATGGTGTTCTGTCTTTGAGTGAACTGCAAAATGCATTAGAGAAAACAGGTTGAGGCTTATGTGGTTTCTGCTTTATTATGCAAAATGTTGTTGAAATTTACAGCAGGTTTGTGCATTTACATGCTGAGTAAACTTGTGTAATCTAAGGGGCAAAAATCGATATGTTAACGCTCATGCAGTACTGATAGAATACATGCAATTTGTGCTTGTGTTTGTAAACGTAATATTATGTAGTGCATTTAGTTATTGTTTAAGGCCATATGGTGATTTCAGTCAGCGTAAAGTAGACATGCAGTCACTTTTAATGTGTACACTACATTTTTGCTGTGTTTATAAAGCATCTATGTCTTGAGGTTGGTCTGCAAATTTTCTATGCGCATTTTGATTGGACAGGAATCCCGGGATTATTATTCTACTAAGCCAATCATGCCTCACAGCAAGAAGGCCGCTGGTTTGAGGCCCCGGCTGGGTCAGTTGGCATTTCTGTGTGGAGTTTGCATGTTTGTTTGCGTGGGTTTCCTCTGGGTGCTTCGGTTTGCCCCACAAGTCCAAAGACATGTGGTATAGGTGAACTGGGTAAGCTAAACTGGCCGTAGTGTATGTGTATGGTGTTTTCTAGTACTGGGAAGGGCATCCGCTGCGTAGGACATATGCTGGATAAGCTGGTGGTTCATCCTACTGTGCCAACCCCTGATTAATAAAGGGACTAAGCTGAAAAAAGAATGAATGAATGAATGAATGAATGAATGAATGAATAAGCCAATCACCATAGACAAGAGAAAATAAACATATGAAGTAGTGACTGCAGGTTGAAGGAAAACAGTGCAGTAAAACGTACTTATACAGCACTAAAACGTACTCAAGTAAAAGTAAATGTACAGTAATTTACAGTAATATGAGTATTTGTAATTCATTGCTTTACACCACTGTTTTAAAAACTGTTTGTGTGTAAAAGTTTGAGCAGATCATCAGTTTCTGAAAACCTCAGACCAGACATTAACAGGGATGTCATGTTCAAAGTCACTTAAATCATCTATTTTTTTTTTTAAATAGTTATGCTTAAATTGAACTAAAGCAGATGTCACATCTGCATACATGCATCGAGTTGCTGTGATTTGATTGTGGTAACAAGTAATTTGGCTCTTTAGATGTTTTTCATAACTGCAACAAGCAGTGGAACAGGTGTATCTTATACCGTGCCTGTTGACTGTATACATATCATATTTCCATTTACATAATGCATTGTATGTCATGGTTCTTGTAGGCCTACATCTCAATGAAGACATCCTGAATCTCATGGTGGTGCGGTATGGTGGCGCGTCTGAACAGATCTCTTTGGAGGGATTCATATGCCTTGTCATGCGTTTGAACTGCATGGCCAGTGAGTGCAGCTGCTGCAGTGCAGTTTGGTGTTCAGGAGTGTAAAATAAAAGAAAACAAATACAAATAAACTGTTAGATGCACCACACACACACACACACACACACACACACACACACACATACACACACACACACACACACACACACACACACACACACACACACACACAAACACAATTTAGTTTGATATTTTCATGTTCCTGACATTTCTTGAACCACACATAGTATATTTTGGAATTGACTAAACTTAAAGCATTTATTCCCTTCATCTTGCAGGCATATTTCAGAAACTCTGTGAAAATGGGAAGATAAGTCTTGATGAGAGTGAGGTAATTCTGACGTGAACATGTTATTAATATTTTCTTTGTTGTTGTTTCTGTTTCTACAACATAGTTCTGTTTATTTGTGTTTTAGTGGATAGGACTCACCATGTACTCATGAAGAAATGTCTGATGGCCAGGAGGTTTGTCAACAAATGCAAGAAGCAGTGTTAAAGAGTGATCTAGTGTGATTTTTTTTTGTTCCATTTCATATTTTGTTGATGAACTGATTAAAAATTAAAGTGTCAGTGGTTGTAAACTATTCCTTTTTTGCACTTTAAGGTCACGTTTACACTGTCAGGTCTTGATGCCCAATTCCGATTTGTTGCCTATATCTGATGTTTTTGCCTGTCTGTTTACACGTTGTTTTAATTGTGACCCATATCCGGTTCCTGTGTTTACACTTGCTATACAATTTACGACGTCACGCATGCGTAAAGGCGGGTTCTAGCATCAGCGCCTTACTAGACACGATGGAAAAAATTGTCTTGCTTTTAGCTTTGCGAAATATGCAAAGTTCGCCCAACTTTAAAATGACTTTGAGGCGGAGGAGGAGGGAAGGGGCATCATCGCAGCTTTGTTTCTGTAGGACTCTTTAATCTTATCTTGAAGTGACTCATCTCCCCACTGGGCAAGAAAGCAGGTAACTAAGAGTTCAAAATGCTTCCATTTCCTTATTTTTTATTACTTAAAATTTTATAAATGTTTTTTTAAGAAAGAAATTGAAAAGCAATTCTCATTGTAAACACTTGGAGTCACTAAAGGCATAAAGTAAAGCATATGGAAGCTATTATGCCCCTTTTGACAAGATGTAATATAAGTCTCTGATGTCCATAAAGTGTGTGTTAAGTTTCAGCTCACAATATGGCTTTGATCCAAATAGTGCAATTTTGAGTACTGTCGCTTTAGGCCCTGTTTACACTAATGCGTTTTCATTTTGAAACAGTGTTCACACTAGCGTTTCTAAACATATCTCCGTCCACACTACTCCACCAAAAATGTGTATAACGTGACCATTCGCGCACTCTGGGCATGCGCGTTCAAGTGTAAACAGGAAGCATGTGTCTCACTCGGCATTTGGTTATTGTTAGTCAACAAACGCTGGTTGAATGATGAACGCAAGCGATCAGCGAGTGCTCGAACAACAGCTTGCCTCTTGCGAATATATGCAGCTGCTGTAGTAAAAAAGGCAGAGTTTAACTGCACACTGGCGCCTAAAATGAACAATAGTGCAAACAACGCTTCCATTTCTGTGTCCATGTTGTTGTTCACAGAAAAGGCTGGCCTGCTGTCTTCCGGTAGCGTTATAGTCATGTGATAGGGGCTTGACAAATAGGGGAAGGATACGCAATGACCCAAGTCGCTAACCCAGGTAGCGAATCGCAGCAGCCCCGCCTCCGTCCATCTTTGTTTTGAAGAATCCCCCCTTCCACCCCTACTCCTCCTACTTTCCTAGATGGGTGGCACGGTGGCCCAGTGGTTAGCACTGTTGCCTCACAGCAAGAACATCACAAATACTAGTCCTTACCAAGCCAGCCAACGTTTCTGTGTTGAGTTTACACGTTCTCCCCGTGCTCACGTGGGTTTCCCCCGGGTTCCCTGGTTTCCTTTCACCGTCCAAAAACATGCAACTTAAATTAACTGAGTAATCCAAATCAGCACTATAAACATGCTACTAGTAAGATGTTGCCTCTTAAGAGCAATCACTATCTGTCCATTAGCTACTACAGCAGGGGAGTTCTCGAGATCTACCTGAGCTCAAACTCTCCTCTCACCTTGCAAATGAGAGGGAGGCTCGGGCTCGAGGATCTTATGAGCTCAGGGCTCTCTCCCAGGACAGCATGCCAAACAAGCTTTATAATAAATCATCAGCTAAGTGTGAACTCTTGAACTAGACAAACAGCGTTTTGACACAACGAGCAAATTACCACAATAGGTAAAAAAAAATGTAATAAAATAGGCATACCTTAGTGGGAAGGTTCAAAGTCCACCTCCGAGTCGCTGTCATAGGATACCTGCGTGTTGCCAGATGTTGAGGGATTCATTTTGCGGTACAAATTGGATCGCAACATAGTGCTGGTTTGCTCGAAAGCACTCACTCTGCATGAGCCCATTCACTGTATCTGTAATGAGCTGATTTTGTGACTGTGTTTTAATGAGATTAACTTTTTGAAAAAAAAAAACACGTTCACATGACGCATTTGAATGGGGAAAACAAGAACATCAAAGGCAAACTCCAGTCCTTCTCACTTTCCTTTTCAGCACAAATTTTTAAAACTTTGTTGCTTAAAGAATCAACCTCAACCTGAAAACTACTAAGAATGGCCGCGCGCAGCAGGAATGTTAACTTGTGAGAAAGAGAGCCATTCTCCACATTGATTGGCTGAGAAAATGTGACGTAAGATGGAATAGAAAACTTACCCAACTCCACTTTCTCCTCACAGACAGTAGACAAAAGATGCAGCTAGATCAAGTATAAAAGCCCTAAGATAACAATGAAATTCTCTTTAAATGCCATAAAACTCTGAAATTATCGTACATTATAAGATTTTTTTCATTATTGATCGTACATCATACAGAGGTCGAAATTATCGTACAAATACGATAATTATCGTACGTCTGGCAATGCTGCTCACACATGAACCCGCAGCTCGTGTACACACAAAAGGCGAATCTGCGCGTAAACGGCTGCACCTACTGCACCTTTAACTTTTACCAGTAAATGCTGGCTATATTCACACTCTGTTGCCACACAACTATGTTTAAATTAGATTCTTAAATTAGATTAAATTAGAACAACAACAACAAAAGAAATGAATAATGATAAATATTATAACATTTAGAAAAAAAGGCATATAACAACTTTATTCTCTTCATTTCAACAGATTGCTTTAGAGTAACTAGTCTTAGCCATAAACAGAAAACAAATATCAGAAAACTGATAATTTTTAAAACTTAAAACAAAAAAAATTATTGACTAATTTATTTACAAATCTTTAGTTGTGAAACTGACATAAAAGTGTGTTTTGGTCAGCTGAGATGCATGTGTGTGATATGACAGCTTGATTTTTGTTGTTGTTGTTGTTAAATAAGGCCAGATCTGATCCTACACTGAAAAAAAATTGATTCATTGGATTTACAAAAATTTTTTAAGGTAAGTGGATGCAAACTATTTATATGGGCTGAATTTATTTATTATTATTATTTTTTGCTTGTTTATTTTACAGGGACAATATACTTGACATTGTTATACAAAGATAACCGATGTTGCATACATAGGGCATATAGCATAAAGCTAATTTGCAGCCCTCGCACCAGAATAGGCTTTAGATTAAGTTAGTTACCCACTGAGGAAGGCATTGTGCCAAAACGTTTGTTTTTTCTGAGTCACCCGTAGAATGTAAAAATAAAAACAGCATGAAGTAAATACTTGATGAGTGCGAATCATTATCCTTTTGAACAATAATATTGACTTGATTACCGCACCGAAAAGTTTCCTTAAAAGCTGCGAGCGCGCAGGGCATATTTCATTATTTTAGGCTTTACATTAAGAAATAAAAATAAAACACAATACAACAAAACATGTACAATATATACAGTCACAACCATAAAATGCAAGTCAATCTGCATAAAGAGAAATGTAAACATTTAATTTAAACTAAACAAACTATATTTAGTGTAGTTCGACTTAAAGTGTTGGTTTAAATTCAGCACATATAAATAGTTTGCAACCACTTACTTAAAAAAATTTTTTAGTAAATCCAATGAATCATTTTGTAGAATTTAAGAGATGGCAGTCAGGGTGGCGCAGTGGGTAGCACAATCGCCTTTCTGCAAGAAGGTCGCTGGTTCGAGCCCCAGTTGGATCAGTTGGCATTTCCGTGTGGAGTTTGCATGTTCTCCCTGTGTTTGCGTGGGTTTCCTCCGGGTACTCAGGTTTCACCAAGAGTCCAAAGACATGCAGCTAAATTGGCTGTAGTGTATGTGTGTGAATGAAAGATTGTATGGGTGTTCCCTAGTGTTGGGTTGTGGCTGGAAGGGCATCCGCTGCGTAAACATATGCTGGATAAGTTGGCAGTTTTTCCGCTGTGGCGACCCTTGATTAATAATGGGACTAAGCTGAAGAGAAAATGAATGAATGAATTTAATAGATGTCAAGGGGCCAGATCACAGAATGACCACAAACTCCCTAATCAGACTAGTTTCACTGTCAACAAACAGCAGCGAGTCAGTAAAACAATACAAAATTAAAATAAATTATACTATTTAGCCTAATAATAATATTTTTAAATTATTAATATACTAATACACAACTATGTTGAATTAAGGTCTCTTAAGTGAGTTTTTTCAGTGTATGAATAAAATCTACATCGATTTTAATTAAAGTTGTTCAGTGAAGTGCTGAGAATCTCTTATTTTATTCTAATTGTGTCATTTGTTGGTTGATTGAAGTTAAATAACTGAGCTATGTCACTTTAAAGGGCACCTATGGTGAAAAATCTACTTTTCAAGCTGTTTGGACAGACATATGTGGGTGACCGTCATATTGGGGTGATATAAACACACTCAGTGCTTCTTTTTCAATTTAACAACATAGAAACGATGGACCAATTGGAGCAGTTTTCAGACCGACTGCAACTTGAAGTAGGAGTGCGGTCCCCCTGCCCACTGAATTGATTGACAGCTGTGTATTTACATGTCTCCGTAGAAACGTGTATAATCATATCAATCAGACACAGGACCAGGACGTGCGCACACTAAGCAATCGTAAATAAAAGTCTGTTCAGTTTGCTAGGATCATCAATCATCATCAAATGTGATCAAGAGTGAGTTTAAAATCTTTTAGAACAGAGCATGTTTGTAATGAATTACAGCTATTTACTTCAGCTTTACTTCATCAACACAGCCGCGTGTCAAAACAATTATAAAAGACGCTTCAATCCCGGTTTGTGGATGTTAAATCAGGTTTATTTTGTTCATTGACATAACAGATATCCATACAGCAGTGGATATTAACCTGTATTCTGTCACATTTGCGTGCAAAAACAGCGCAAAGCTAAACGCGCTCTGTCTGTGTGTGTGCCTCTCAGCGCTGTGTGTGTGTGTATTTGTGTGTGTGCGTGAACTTTGTAACGACATTGTATGTGACTCATCCTTGCAACTCCACAACATGCATCAAATACTCATTGGTAAAGTTCTTACTGTAGTTTTTTACGGTAGTCAGCCGAGGGAGCCGCTGCCAGGCACGTGGAACGGTGGGCGAGAAGGACTAGCCTTAAAGGCGCAGTACACAAAAACCGCTAGCTGATGCTAAATGCTACAAAATAAAAAAAATTATGACAGGTATAATAAAAAATCTGATGTGTGTTTTGAGATGAAACTTTACAGACACATTCTGGAGACACAAAAGACTTATATTAAATCTGGAAAAAGTGGTAACCTAGGTGCCCTTTAAAACTGTAATCTATAATGACGAGCACTTTATCACTTTCCTAATGGGTTATACTCATGTAAGATATAATTAGCTGGGGTTAAGATGTGTGTGTGTGTGTGTGTGTGTGTGTGTGTGTGTGCGTTTGTCCATTTAAGCACACCCACAGTTACCACAAAGACGATTATCAGTTGGTGTGTTAAAAATCATAAAATAAAGACTATCCATGTGTTTTTATTAAGGTAAAGAAAGCACTGATTAATAAAGCATTTATGAGATACATTTACTACATGAGCTGTCAAATGTTACAATGTAAAACAGGGGTGTCCAAACTCGGCCCTAGAGGGCCAGTGTCCTGCATATATTAGGTCCAACCCCAATTAAACACACCTGAACCAGCTAATCAAGCTCTTTAGGTATACTAAAAAATTCCAAGCAAGTGTGTTGAAGGAAGTTGGAGCTAAACTATGCAGGCCACCGGCCCTCGAGGACAGAGTTTCGGACACCCCAAATGTAAAGGGACCATTCAGATTAACTGAAAGGAAAATATACACCCATCCATTCGGAAATGAGCACGAAAGAACAAAGTAAAATGTAAATAGCATAAGAACGAATCCAGCTTAGTTGATTTCTCCATGAACAACCTGTGATCAGCTTTACTCTCATTAGGGATTGTTTCATCCTTTAAATGGCCTGTTGGAAAAAAAAAAATTAAAGGCCAATAAGAAATGAATCAGTAGATTATAAAGCATGCTTTAATTTTAGAGTGGGCGTGCTCTTCATTCTTAGTCTCGATGTTAACTGGTAAAGATTTATTAAGCATTTGGCAGCAGACATTTTGTAGATGCAATTCACATCTGGAAGAGGAATGCACGCAACATTATTGTGTGTACTGTATGCTCATTTCTCTGAATCATGCATCTGCATATTTGAGAAGTTATCTTTAAATATTGGAGGCGTTTTACATATCATTTTATAAATGAGGGCCGAGGACCAAGCAGTGGCATCTGATTATCAGCAGAGGTATTCATATTAGTCAAGTTGCATTAAACAATAGAATGTATCATAACTTACTCAAAGCGAGCCTCATGCTTTGTGAAGACAGACAGGAAGAAGGAGGCAGTTTCACCAGGATTCTTTGTGCAGGGCACGATCAGATACTCTCCTGCCTTAAGCCTGAAGAATTTCATCACCTCTCTGGAATATGAAAATGACAACGCCACAGGGTTTCTGCGATTTACATCCTTTCCAGGCTCACCTTTCATCTAAAGAAAAATACATTAAAGCATTCAAAGAACAATACATTAAATATATATTTATAAATTCTGTTAAATACTGTTGCAACTACATTTCATGTGTCGTTTAAAGGGATATTTTTAACTTCAAAATAAAATGTTACTCACTGTACCTTGAGTGGTTCCAAACCTTTTTTTTTAGCACCAAACATAATATTTTATAGAAAACCTGTAAACATTGACTTCCACAGTAGGAAAAACACCAACCCAGGCTCCTTCTGAAAACGTAGTCCAGTGGATGTTTCTGGAGACCGTGAAATACGTCTCGGGAGGTATGTATTTTTGCAGTTTTTGTTTTCGCAAATTTGTCTGACTGTCTGACTGAACGGCCGCCGGGCAATCGACTGACTGACCCACCCTCTTCCTTCCCTAAACCCAACCAATTTTCTTGATTGACCCGCCCACCCACTTACTTCCCTGATCCCAACCAACATTTTACAAAAGCCGTCCAGAAAAAGAAAAGCCCTCGTCTGATTTTTACCACGTTTTCGATTTTACTGCATTCTCACCCTGTTATTTACTTGTTCATTTTATTTTTTGGATTCTGTTTTTGTCTTACCTGATTTCTGGAACTGCTCTTCCTCGGACTAGAACCTCGTTGTCTTCGTCGTCGTCGTCGTTGTGGTCAACTCCTCTCTGCGTCTCAAGTCTGCTGACGTAACATGACGGGCTAACGGGACAAACTGGTTGCAGCGGTAAAACCCTCCACACGGAGGTGAGCGGTCAGCTGGTGAGCGCGAAAAAGAACGGCGTCATACAGCCCCATAGCGTTCATTTAAAAAACGAAATGAAGCCTACATAATTTGCGGTCTCCAGAAACGTCCATGAGACTACGTTTTCAGAATAAGCCTGGGTTGAAAAACACACACTTTTAATGGATAATAGTTTGTTTGTTTTTTTCTAAATACCTTCCTTTGTGTTCACCAGAAGTAAGAAACTCAAACAGATGTGAGTAAACTATCCATTTAAGTCAGCTAAACACTTTACATTAATGGTCCTCTAACAGAGATTTTTTTGACTATAACAATAACAAACGTTACTTAGTTTATTTGACATTACCCCCTTATAACCAGCAGGTGTGCATCTGACCAGTGAATCCAGCTTGTGTAACGTAACCTAATCTAATCAAACAGTGAATTTAGCCAACACATTCAGTGCCGTGGAATAAAATGCATATTATTTGTTCCTCAGCATTTTCAAAAGAGGCAACCCAAAAGATAACTATACAGTACTTTTATTTTTATACTTTTCATTTTGCTTATCATAGCTTTCATGCAAATATTTATCAATCCCTCCCATGGTCTAACATTATATTTAACTATTACGTGGCTGTCTGGGATACTTGATTCTCATTAGTCAATTGCAACATTTCAAGGTGTGTTACTTTTAGATGACCACAAAAAATAAACAAACAAAAAAAACCTTCGGCCCATTTGGGTACTTTGAATCATCTTGACAATCCGTGAATACGCTCACGATAATGTATGCTATGTTCAGCTTTTTTTGGTATCTGTCAGCCTTGCCTTTAATTGAAGAATTAATAACGACTACTGCTCAGAACAATGTTTATTTGTGTCTAATTACATTTTGTGGCAGTGTAATAAGATGGATAAAGTTCATTAAGGCAGATGTTTTCGCAGAATATATTTATGTTTATTTATATTTAACAGTATCTCTCTACATATTTATTGTTATACCTGCTGTCTGTACTCTACTGTTGTTTGACATTTAGAGCTATTCTTTATCATTATACTTATAGTTATCAAGATTGGGGTGAATGGCCCATTACTCAACCAATACTCTGCTTGTTGACATGTACACTTTCAGAAATAAAGGTACAAGAGCTGTCACTGGGGCAGTACCTTTTCAAAAGATACATATTTGTACCCTAAAGGTCCACAATGATATCTCAAAGGTGCATATTGGTACCCAAATGTACCTAAATAGTACCATTATGGACCCTTCAGGTACAAATATGTACCTTTTGAAAAAGTACTGTCCCAGTGACAGCTTTCTGAGAGTGTACAGTCTCAGAAATTAATTGAAGGAATAAGTAAGCCATCAAGTCAAACCAAAAGAAAAAACTAACAAACAACAACCTTGTACTTTGTACAGTAGTTAAACAATGGTTATGCTATAATTTAAACATGCTATTTAAAATAAAATTGTTACAATCCACCATAAAACATGTTTATACACTGAAATAAAACTATGGTTCATTACAAAATATTGTATTAAAATGATGGTTAATTTTGTATGGGCAGGTATTATTTGACATTACAATGATTGCTAATCAATACTGACCTCAAAAACATAGAAACCGACACTGTAGTTTTCTTGGCTCTTTCTGTGTCTTTTCTCATGGTTCTGCATGAGAAACACCAGTATGTTTTCAGCATCCTTATTAGGACAGTCATCTCTGAATTCCTCGATCCTCAGTCGAAACTGAGGATTTTTCCAGAACGTATCTGCAAGACCAAAAGAGTCATGCTAGCACACAAACCTTTTTGTAGGTTAAACTTAAATTATTTATACAACATTAATGAAAGGAATGCTGGAGGACAGAAGGTCAGAAACAGAAACAACTGTAAGTACAACTGTGAGCAGACATTCTATTCTTAATTTTTCTAAATATTATTACTAAAGCAACATTTGCACATACTGCTTTATTTTTAATGGGGTGATCAAGAGTGTTTTTTAAGGCTGGATTGTTTTTATGGGGTGCAAAACTATATGTGCTTGTGCTTTATTTGTAAAAAAAAATCTCATTATGTTTTCACATATCATATCTTATATCTTATAGTATTTCATACTGCTAATCAGCTAACACAAAAACAACTATTATATTTCCTGGTTTCTCTGAAAGCCCGCTAACCTAATGTGTTGTGATTTGCAGATCCACGTCACCAGGAAATGTCATGCTTCTTACTAGCATGTGCTCTGTTGTGTAAATAATTTCAGTGCAGTCGTATCAGTTTGAGCCTGAATCAGACACAGAAAATAAAGAGGACATAGCTGAACCTTATGCCGAATTCAGACTGCATGATTTTCAAAGTAGTCGTGTCACGGATGTTTTCACACTGCATGTCTATCTTGGAGAGCGTTCTGTCGGTGCTGTGTTTACGCTGTAGGATATACGGCGACAGGAGAGTTCACACTGCATGACTTTAAAATAGGAAGAATCACAGACAGCTTTGTCCAAACTACGTCTCACAGCAAAACAAAAGCGAGAAGTGTCATGAAAACAATGCAAGGTCACGTAATATAGCTTTCGTTATTAACTACATAATGGAAAAAGAAGGCTTTAAGCCTTAGAAACTTGTGTTGCTCACCTGGCTTTTAAAGGGCACCTATGGGGAAAAATCTGTCTGCTGCCATCACCATTTGGACAGACATATGTGTAGGTATAGTGTAGAGACCGTCATATTGGGGTGATATTAACACACTCAGTCTTTTTTTTTCAATTTAACAACATATAAACGGTGGACCAATTGAAGCGGTTTTGAGATTGACCGCAACTTGACGCCCTCCGCCCACCAATATTGATTGACAGGTGCGCATTACCATATCCTCAGTATGTTGTTTCATGTCCGCCATTTTCAGAGTGTGAGTCAAAGCGATGTCACCAAAGAAACACCCTTGCTCTATTTATAGATGTAAGGCTCATTAGGCTCAACATTTACCATGTTATCGCTCTCCTCCGCGCCAGTGTTTGTGAGTTTTGGTGGGTTTGCATACATGTGTACTTTTTATTGTGTCTTCCTTAACTTCAGCGGTTTGCATTTCCCGCGGTCACAGAAGCTCCCTGTCATTTTAACTAGGTGCAGCTGGAAAGTGCAAGTGCGTTGCCTCACGTGCGCGTCCCTCCATTGGAAATAACCAACTAACGACGCACAGCGCCATGCATTTCGCGTTGTCATGGTGGAAAGTGAGGTTTGGGAGGGTGTCGCGGATGAAAGTGAGGACCGGGGGGTTCACTCACTATTCTGCCGCCTAGGTCGCCTCTATGGACGCGCTGGCCCTGCTCAGGACACTGTTCATATTTCTGCCGCGCCACAGAGCGTTATCTGAATAGTTTTATTTTAAATAACATGCGAATGTGGGCGTCTGGTGTATGACGCCCTTTAGTTATAGCCTCAAGCAGGTCGTACACCAGAAGCGCCGCTCGGCGACACGCATCGTCGCGCCACGCAGCGGCATGCATTTCTGAATTCTAAACATAAGTTTCTATCAGGTGACACACACCGGCGCAGCGAGTGTGCGATACTTTCAACTGGCATGTGCGCACCGTGTCGCGATGCATCTGGTGTGTGATGCCCTTCATTCAAAGTTAATTCGGTGTGCTTGGTTATTAGTCTCGGTGTAGGCCCCCTTGTTAAGTTGGACGGGAAGTCGAAACTAATTTTCATGTGAAGCAACACGCCCTAAAACAACGAACTGTGTACACGCCCCCAAAATGACACTTTTTAACACATCATAATAAAAAAAATCTGAATTGTGTTTTGAACTGAACCTAAACTGGCACACTCAGAAGAACCATAATATTAATATTACATCTTAAAAAAGGGGTAAAATAGGTGCCCTTTAAAGAGAATTAACAATTTCTTCTCAACCTTTTTTTACTTTTTGACCTAATTGTGATATTGATCAGATGACACGTCAATTAGACACAGTGCTCTTGCCAAATTTCCACTAGTTTTTCCCTCCATTTCTTGGGTCCAAATAAACTGAAAATGTGCGCTTTTAGTTTCTCCCCCAACCTTCCACTGGCTTGCAGGTACCCGTACTAGTGAATGCTGCTCTCTCATTGGCTGCAGGTGATCGCGGATGTTATTTTCAAGCAGAAAACTTTTCATACGGCATGATTTGAATCGGCGACTCATCTGCGATTCTCTTATATCGCATCTTTAATAGTTCACACTGTGTGATTGTTACTCACATGAACGAGCACCGATTTGCCTGTGATTTCAGCCATTTGTCTGCGATTTCTCAAAACCTGTCGGCGAGTCAAAATAAGAGCTAAAATCATGCAGTCTGAACTTGGCATTAGGAAGCCCAAACAGACAACAGTGTTGAGTGTTGTCAGAAACTAAACAAGCTTTGTGAAAACAGCAGCATTTAAACAGCATATTAGCTTTCTCTACTACTAAAGTTACAATGCCTCTGTGACCACGCCCCTTCGTCCCTGATGGGTTTATGACGTCATTTACCCGGATAAATGTTTTTGTAGTCCTCAATCTTCGTTTACTGTAGGCTTTGCTGAGCTAACTCTGTGAAAGCCAATGTGTCCCTTTGCATTGAACTTTGAGCGTATTACATTCGGCGATGTTGTTAATGTTCCCACATCTACATTACGCATGAACTAAACTTTAAAATATGATATCGTAGTGGACCACCCCTTTAAAATATTAACTACACATAAATCTACCTGTGTTTTCCATGGAGCCACCAGCTGTAGTCCCACTCCATTTGCCAATACCATGTTGTGATTTCCAAAGACATCCAGAGGATATGTCCAAAAAATCAGGAGAGAGACAACAGATATCCAAACCCCTAAAGATTTTGAGGAAATCTTCCATTGACATCCTGCAATACAAATAAGCAAGCCATAGAAAATCAGAGTTAGTATGATTTCAGCTTTGTAAATTTAGAGTCATCTTAATGCTCACCAGAATTCCCCATTGTCCAACTTTTCATGACACTTCTTGTTGTCTTCCTCACTTACAGTTTCCCACAAAGGTGATCTTAACGAATTAGGTATAATGTAACAAAATGTGAACAAGATTTCTGAAGTTATTGCTGAATACATTAAAAACGCAATATTTACTCATCACTCCAGTCTCCGGTCCACTCTCTGCGTCCCCAAGGGTTTAAAACTCTCACCAGCTTAACTGAGTTCCCTTTACTCATCACCTTTTCAGCATAAACCAGAAAAACACATCTTGTTGTTGTAACAATGAGACCTGAATAGATTGAGATTTGATTTTGTGTGGTCTTACCTTAAAGACCCCTGTCACAGTGTAAGCATGACGACCAACTATGCCACTGGATAACATAACTTCACCTGATTCCTGATATCATATAAATAAAAAACATACAGACACAGAAAATTATGTACAGTTTAATGTTAATAAAATTTATGTTTTGAAACCAGGCTGATTTCATGAAGATAGGCAACTATTTTACATGTTGTCAGAAAAGGGATTAATTCATACTAATTTGATTTATGTAAGATGTTTAAGGCACCCCCCCCCCCCCCCGAACATAATAAGAAGATCTTACTGAAACGTATGAATAAGATTGTACAAATTTATATGAATTAGTTACTGAATCAAACAAGTTATGGATTTCTGTGAGATTACATTGCAAATGCATTTAATAAAATGTTCATTCTGTTGTTTTTAATACTTAGAATAAAATTCAGAAAAATATGTCTTTGAAAAATACTAAATAATAATAAAGTTTGAAAATATTGTGAATTTGAAAACATTTGAATTAGTCATACATGTATAATAATTGTGATGATCTCTACTTTATCATGTTTATGTCCTGTTTTGTGTTTAGTTGGGTTGTTTCGTTTAATCTAGTTTCCTTTCCAGCAGGCACAGGACGTCAACATCGTGTCAGATTGACGTTGTACTCTAACATTGTGGGGATGTTGCATTTTGTTTGGAAATTAAAATTAGGTTGACATCAGAACTTAACAACAGGCCGGCATCAATGTCCAACGTCCAACCTAAAATGAACCAAATATCAACGTATAATAATGTTACAGGTCTATCAGAATTTGGATTTTGGTTGCCATACTGTACTTGACTAATAAATGTCAGTATTTGACATCAATATGACGTTGGTTTAAGATGTTGCAGGTCTATCAGAAGTTGGATTTTGGTCACTTTCCAACATAACCTAAAATCAACCAAATATCAATGTCATTTCACGTCGTTATTGGACGTAAAAAAAAAACATTGTCTTCTGACGCTGGCTAGACAGAAATTTGGTCACCTGCCGTCACGACCTAGATCCAACTTAATATAAACATCTTTTGACGTTTCCCACTCCTGGTTGATTTTCATGGATTTCATGTACGCTCCTTTCCTTTTTTAGGTTCTAGTTAGTTTATGTTTAAAAAAGAAAAGCATAATGGCTAATGCTTGAACCAGAAGGACTTCAGTCAATTATACAGTATATTAGCCTTTGATCTTCGTCCTTACATACTGTACTGCCAAATCTGCAGTATACATTTTTTGCTAAAGGCTATAAACTTTGAATCACTGAATAGAAATAAAAGACTCTTAAATGTTTCAAAGCTTCCCATAGAAAGCAGCCATCACTACCATAAAGTGATCCAAAAGAAAATGTGTTTTCAGTGTTATATCATTATTAGTGGTGGGCCGTTGACGTTAACGTGATGCGTTGACACGAGACTCTTATCAGCGATAAAAAGAATATCGTTGTTAATCTATTCTCAAAGTTGGGTTGGGAGCTGGGTCAATTCTACGCAAGCTATGATGACTTTCACCTTGATATTTTAGCGCGGATGTATACCTGGCCAAATTGCACTGTAGGTGGCGAGAATGAATCATCAAACCTATGTGTATTCCTACTGTGAAATGACCACATCAAACGTGACGTGCTAACATGGACATTTACTTCAATAATGCCACTAATATCTGCATACTCCACATCTTAATTCCATCTCTGTTTAGTTCAGTTATGACTTTAGTTGGATTAAGGTAATCAAAAATTGCTGTTTCGAGCTTATGTAGGCCTACAGTTCAAAATGCATGTTTAAATGAATAAACTTGTGCTAGTCAACACACGTACATCTTATCGAACATCATTTATTTTCATCACCAATTATCATAGTAAAACAGTTTCTCAAGCAGCTTGTGATGCATTTTGGAAACAGGAGATGAGCCCCTGGTCTAATGCACCACCTGGCTTGAGAAACCCGTTCTCAAAGAGTTACTTTTAGTCATTATTTGGGTAGCACATACATTCTGAATGCCCTGCTGCAGAATTCAAATGAGCCATTTTAATCTAGATTAATTTCAAGATTACAGTGAGTTTAATCTAGATAAAAAATGAATATATGCCCACTTATAATCATTATACAATTTTTAAAGAAATGTTGAATTCAGGATTAAGTGAGGTCTTACAGTAGAATAAGTACCACAGCACATAAGGGTCTGTGATTTGGCTGCCCGATCCATAATGTTCCACAGATAAACAGGCGCTTCATTCAGCTGAAAGTTCATGTGGACTCCGCCAGTGAAATCTATCAGGGCCTCAGATCTGTAGCCAGATTTTAGGTCTGCATAAGATCCACACACCCTGTAAAGGCAGTACACAATGTTTAATGTTTCTGAATCATTAGAAAAACTATAGAAAACAAATAAATGTATTAAAATTTTAGTTCAAAGCATGTGCTGGCACCTACTTGGCAAAAGCTTTTTCCAGCAAGGCAGGCCAAAACTCATTCGATGTTTTCGGATGAACAAAAACGAGTCTGCCATTGATTGTTGGCAGTTTGTCATCGATCACTACATCAATCCATTTTCCAAAACGCCAGAACTGAAAGATACATTTCTTAATAATATTTATGATTGTAAATAAATTGCTGTAAAACTCTTTGATAGTTATCATGCTCACCCTGAAATGAAATATCCCTGCATAATTCTTGCTGAATGACTGGTCAGCTGGAATCACTTGGTCTGTGATTTCTTTCTGAGAGGTTAGAGCCCCAACTGCGGCCAAAAACCAGCAGTTTCCTAAACACACAAATGAGAACTTGCAAATGAGCTTTGAGTTTTAACTGTGTGAAGAGAAACACCTCACGTTTTGGGGGGAATTGGCTCCTATAGAGTTAAACAGTTGAGTTTTACCATTTTTGAATCCATTCAGCCGATCTCCGGGTCTGACGGGAGCACTTTTAGCTTATTGATCTTTGCTGCTGTACCAGGGCTGTAGCAGGAGCAATTATATTACACAGCTCTGTTACTACCCTGACATTCAAAATGACTAATGTTGTTTGAGCTGAACATTTTGTTTTATCTCAAAATGTTATTTAACTTTAGTTTAAACTTAAAAATGTTATTTACTCTAAATCAAAAAATATTTATTGTGGTCAATAAAAAAAATTAAATAAATTGTTTAATATAGAGACCACTAATCTTTATTTTTACTTTGGTACAATGTAGATTTTTTATTTAGAAAAATCTTTTTACAATTACATCAAACTATAATTTTGCTTTGGACCAACTTAAAAAAAATGTTGTAATTTGATCAAGTAAAATTTATTACTTTTAATAAAATTATAGCTTTGACTTGGTTAAAACTCATTCATTCATTTTCCTTCGGCGTAGTCCGTTAATTAGTCAGGGATTGCCACAGCAGAATGAACCAGCAACTTATCCAGCATATGTTTTACACAGTGGAAGCCCTTTCCGGTTGCAACCCAGTACTGGGAAACATCCATGCACACTCATTCACACACATACTCTATGGCCAATTTAGCTTATTCAATTCACCTATAGTGCATGTCTTTGGACTGCAGAGGAAACCCACACAAACACAAGGAGAACATGCAAACTTCACACAGAAATGCCAACTGATTCGAACCAGCGACCTTCTTGCTTTGAGGTGACAGTGCTAACCAGTGTAGAAAGAGTACTGAAAAATTATACTCATAATCATTAATGCAATAACACTTGTCTCAAATATGTAGCTACATGTATAAAAGTGGATTTAACATATATTGTGCGTTGGTAAAATGCATATTAAAGTTACTGGCCAAGCTAGCAGCATAAGATTTTCTTTTTTTGCATCCTGACAAAAAAAAACTTTTAAGATAAAATCCATGAGGGTGTGCCACTTTTTCTAGGTTCACCTTATGGCCTATCATGTAAAAGTACCATTACTTGCCCCAAAAGTGTAGCTCAAGTAGAGTAAAAGTATTTGTTGTAAATGTTACTCAAAGTATGAGTAAAAAGTAGCCCTTTTAAAAGTACTTAAGAGTAGTGAGTATTGAGTATTACGCTGTGAAAAGCTGATGCATTTACAAGCAATTTGTGGAGGGATGTGTAAACGTAACATTCTGTAGTGCATTTAGTAAATATTTAAGGCCATTTGGCTATTTTAGTCATCAAGTAAACATCCACCATCATATCAGTGACATGCATTTAAACCAGGGGTGGGCAAACTCGGTCCTGGAGGGCCAGTGTCCTGCATAGTTTAACTGCAACACTAATCAAACACACCTGAACATGCTAATCAGTTTCTTCAAGATCACTAGAAATCTATAAAGCGAAAGTCACACCAGAGTTTGAGCTTGCGAAATTCTGTCGTACGGCGCTGCAAAAAGGGGCGGGATTAAACAAGATGAATAGACATTTAAAAAGTGAGCGATTGCTCCATGTTTTAAATTTCTGTTCAGAAAAGTCATGTTTTGATCCTGGATTGGTCTCATGCAGTCAAGTGATGCGATTTCGCAGGTTAGAGTTCACCAAGCTTGAACTTTGCACCGCAGCAACCTGTGAAACTCCGACGCATGACCCTGCGTTTCTGGTCTGACGCATTCGCGTGCGTATGAATGGAAGTCTATGGGGAGAAAAGCCCAGTGTGACCGCGGCTTAAGCAGGTGTGTGTGATTAGAGTTGGAGCTAAACTGTGCAGGACACTGGCCCTCCGGGACCGAGTTTGCCCACCCCTGATCTAAACAGTCTCTGGGTCATTTTGTGTAAAGATTTTGGACAACTTCTTGGACATTTTTAATACTTCCAAATGGTTTGCTGTATTTATAAAGCGCCCCTGTCTTGAGGTTGTTTAGTATGGTGCGATTTACTTTCTATGTGCGATTTGATTGTACAGTATATGAATAACAGGATCGATTTGTCTATTTTAGTCAATCCCCGTAGACAAGAAAAAATAAAGTAGTGACTGCACACCATAATAAGGGATCAGCCCCCCAACCCGGCCCCCTAACAATCCCCATATTACAAAATATGGTGATTTAGAGCTTTTTTGTAAATAAACAGTTAAATGGTCAGTAATATGTTTTATTATTATTATTTACAAAAGAAAAAATAAATAATATACATTAGCTGCAAATACGTACATTAGCAAACAGTTCAGCTTATTAAAATTAATAGCTAATGAAATAAAAAAAATCAAGCTATCAAATCTCATTAGCCATTTCTTTATTGTATAACTTACACATTCTGATTAAAAAACAACAAATGAATCTTATATTTCTTTAGATTTATATTTTTTTTTTCGTTTGATTACATTAAATAACAGGTGTCACTTTAAAAATGCAACCATCTAACTATAAAGAAAGCATGCGATTGCTTTCCTAACTTTTTATGCTCACTTAGGACGAAATTAGTTGTGTTTGGAAAAAACCTCCCAAATCTGCTTGGGAAACAGCCTCTATTTATCAGGGCTATATGACTGTTTTGAGGATTGCAAATTAAGAGGAGATGGCACCTGTAATAAAAGGAAAGGGAATCCCACCATTTTTATATTTATTTCAAAGTGTTTTTATGCCTAAACAAAGCGAAAGCACAGAACAGCCTGACATTTAAGAGCAAAGGGCGGCCCCTGGTGGTTTGGCGGTATGGGTTGCGTATAAGGAGGCTTATGGCTTATTTACAGTATGGTATGGTATGGGTCGGTACGGGTCACCTTTATCAGGCTTGCGTTTCCACTGCTAAAAGGTTACCAATGGTACTCTTTTGGTGGGCGTGGTGTTTGACAAAAAGTTGCAGTCAACATCATTTTCGCTCAAGAAAATGTCTACAGTAAAGCTGTACGGGTCGCTCACATATCATATGAGAAGCACTTCTCACAAAACAGATGCTTTACACACAAATACTTCTGTATAAATGTTTATTACTAACTTTTATCTTAACATGATCTGATTATAACTGCAGATCAATAACAGTGCAAAATAGCCTACTGTAACGTCTGCAATTATATAAAATAAATAAATAAATGCAACATATATGAACACATACAGACCCTTACAGTCTCTAAGTGGTTACCACTTACAAAAAAAACTACACACAGCATACATTTAGTCCATATTTAGGTTTAAAACAACAAGCACAGTCAGACCTTTCATGATTAAATGTGTCTTTAATCTTCAGCAGCACATGTAGCCTTTTGTTAGAAAGTAATTCCATCATTCCGAGTTCATAATAGTCTAAAAGGTGATGATAATATTTAAACATGGCAGTTTGTTCACGTTTGCTGAAAAAATAATGTGCTCCTTTTTTTCCGGCTTCTCCTTTTGTTTTTTCGCGCGTCACTCTCGCGTTTGGCAGTTTCTGACAGGATCAGGTTTCAAAAGCACGTCAGTAATCAAGCCCACGTTTTTATCATCAGCTGAACAAGTTTGTTATTTTAAATATAGACGCTCTGCAACGACAAGTTTCTTTTGAGCCCTGGTCGACCAGGGCTCGTTATTATATGTATATATAATTACACTGTAATCTTTCGGCTGTGTATTAAAACATGGCGGCTTCTTTGTTTTCATTCTGGCTTGTTGCGTGAGCGAATGATGTATCTCTGTAAACCAACAGCGTTCAGCTGCTCGTCTAGCTCCACCTTCTGGTACCCTTTCTTGTGTTTGGTACCCTTTCGAAAGGGTGCCGAAAAAGGGGTACGGTACAGTTCGGTTCGTACCCGGTAAGGAACCGTACCATACTGTACCACTCAGTGGAAATGGGCCATTAATGTTTATTGCCACCCTTCAGAGAAAGACTGAAAATACGGAAGAAATACGGAAAAATACCTTGAGTAAAAGTACTGACACAGCACAAAAAATGTACTGAAGGGAATGTAAAAGTACATTTTTAAAACTACTTAGTAAATTACAATTCCTGAAAAAAACTGCTCAATTACAGTAATTTGAGTATTTGTAATTTGTTATTGCTAACCAGTGAGCCACCGTGTCACCCCCTTGGTTGAAACTAAACATTTTATTTAAAGGAAAAATTTACTTTTCAAGCTGTTTGGACAGACATATGTGTAGGTATAGTGTATAGACCGTCATATTGGGCTGATATAAACACACTCAGTGCTTTTTTTTCAATTTAACAACATAAAAACAATGGACCAATTGGAGCGGTTTTGAGATCGACCGCAACTTGACGTAGGAGAGCGGCCCCCCCGCCCACCAGTATTGATTGACAGGTGGCCATTACCATCTCCTCAGTATGTTCACGTCTGCCATTTTCAGCGTGTGAGTCAAAGCGACGTCACCAAAGAAACACCCTTGCTCTATTTATAGATGTAAGGCTCATTGGGCTCAACATTCACCACGTTATTGCTCTCCTTGCCGCCAGTGTTTGTAAGTTTTGGTGTGTTTGCATACATGTGTACTTTTCATTGTGTCTTCCTTAAACTTCAGCGGTTTGCATTTCCCGCGGTCACAGAAGCTCCCTGTCATCTTAACTAGGTGCAGCTGGAAAGTGCGAGCGCGCTGCCTCACGTGCTCGTCCCTCCATTGGAAATAACGAACTAACGACGCACAGCACCATGCATTTCGCGTTGTCGCGGATGAAAGTGAGGACTGGGGGGTTCGCTCACTATTCTGCCGCCTAGGTCGCCTCTATGAACGCGCTGGCCCTGCTCAGGACACTGTTCATATTTCTGCCGCGCCACAGAGCGTTATCTGAATAGTTTCATTTTAAATAACATGCGAATGTGCATGTCGGGTGTGCCGCGTCATGGCTCTGAGCGGCTCGTCCGGTGTATGACGCCCTTTAGTTTTAGCCTCAAGCAGGTCAACCAGAAGCGCCGCTCGGCGACACGCAGCGACGCGTCACGCAGCCGCATGCTTTTTTCAATTCTAAACATAAGTTTCTAATAGGTGACACACCGACGCTGGAAGTGTGCGATACTTTCAACTGTCATGTGCGCGCTGTGTCGCGGTGCATCCGGTGTGTGATGCCCTTCAGTTAAAGTTAATTCAGTGTGCTTTATTTGTCTCAGTGTAGGCTACAAGCACGGAGCTTTAAACTAGCACCCAGTTGGCTGCAAAACTATACAAAGATACAAATGATTTTGTACTCTCTGATTGGTCTGTGTCTGAGTCGTACATGTACAGCTGGTTGGTACTCTCACTCATGTTGCTTCTCTCTTGTCTGCCTGTCTATTACGATACACAAAGTGGGGGAGCTCTTGGCTCCGCCCCCTTGTTAAGTTGGGCGGGAAGTCGAAACTAATTTTTATGTGAAGCAACACGCCCCTAAAACAACAAAATGTGTACACGCCCCCAAAATGGCACTTTTTAACACATAATAAAAAAATCTGAATTGTGTTTTGAACTGAACCTAAACTGGCACACTCAGAAGAACCATAATATTAATATTACATCTTTAAAAAGGGGTGAAATAGGTGCCCTTTAATGTTAATCAAAATATTTATTCTGCTTAAGGAAAGAAAAACATTCACTCAAAGGTAAAATATTGTTTTTATAGACTATGTATTAATGAAATTTTTTTGGTTAAACTTAAAGATTTATTTTGAAAAAAAAAGACTATAAATATACCTTTTTTACTATAAAATCATAGTAAAGTTGTACTATGGACTACACTATTAGTTATTTTATTTTCAAGATCTGAGGTACACTGGTGCTTTCAGTACGGTTATAACGGTCACAAGATGGTAATTAAACTCACATTTGAAATACATAAAAATGTAAGAGCACATAAGCAGTACCTTTTTTAACATGGTCACATGACATGAAACTGCTGGTTTAAAGTAATGCTACTTTGAGAAAAACAAATGCTTTTACTTTCTCTTTGGGGGTTCATTTTAAGACAAATTTAATGAAACGGATTATAATCAGAAACCATCATTTGTCACTTAATGCAATATAAAAATGCACTTTGAATGAAAGACACGCTAGTAGTTTGACTTTTTTTCAGTATAGTTACCTAGCTGCAGGACTATTTCCAGGTGCTGCGGCAACAGTCATAGTACAGCAGCAAAGATCAATAATTCAATGATTTATGCTAAGTTAAGCTAACTGTGTGCTGCCAGACCTGGAGATTAGCTGAATGGATTAAACAATTATACATGTCAACTGTTTAACTCTACAGAGGAGTGTTTCTTTAAGTAAATTATCTTAAATTTTTTAAATTATATTCTGAATCTGTGATTTAGTTACTATCTGACTACACATAATTAAACCTAGGCTATGCTACAATATTAACATAAACTTACCTAAATGTCCTTGTCCATAATCAAACCTGGATATTCCATCTACAGTGAAACTAGGGTTTGTCACCAGTTCCTAATGAGAAAAACAATTAAGAAAACATTTAAGGACCCATATGACTAATGTCTGGTCCAAACATGTGTCAAAGTACAAGGTAACGCTTTATTTTGAGGTATTAGTAGACTTTCTGCTTAATATCTGTTGATACTGCTGCTAAACAGACATTTACCTGACTATAAGAAACTTTGCAAGTACGTGTCAACTTACATTAGCCCTAACCCCAAGCTAACAGTTTACTTATAATCTAATGTGAACTGGCATGTAGATGCAATGTAACTTAAACTCAACAAAAGGACCACCAAATAAAGTGTGACCCAAGGTGCAATAAATACAGAACAAAAAATGGAAATACAGCATTATTTACATACTAATGGTCTTTTCCAGATGACTTGACCAGACAGATCAGCCAGATTGCCAACTGAGCTGCCGTCTGCTGGGAACAACTCATCGGCGTAGAGCTTTTTTCTGCTTAGAAATTCTTGAAGCAGCTTCTGGTAGTCTTGATTCAAGAACTTTAAAGGATTTGCAACAGTACCTGCATCATGGACATCACTGCGCTTGCCAGGAGTAGACATTTTTCACTCAGTGGAGCCTCTTTCTGCAGACAAAAAAAAACATATTTGAATTAAATCATATACAGTACATAAGAGAAATAAAAGTGATGATTAGTAGGAAATTATTTGCATCCACTTAGCTGTGTTCAGAACTAATCTGAAAATGGAAAATATATATATATATATTTACCTGCAGCAGTCTACCAAATCAGTTGATCAAGAAAGTTACTCTTAAAGAGTGCGTTCTCGACATGTGTGGGGTCTAGTTATATAGACCACTTTGCATCTGCAGATCTGCCATAACGGCCATCATCAACTTTGTTTACAGAGAACTTTCCTATCATTTAGGAAGACAGCAATTAAGGGACTCATACACAACTATTACACTAACTCACTCACTCACTCCCTTTACTTTAGCGTATTTCCCTCTCTATCAGGGGTCGCCAAAGTGAAATGAACCATTAATTTCATTATAACTCATCTATTACAGTAAAAATATTGACTGTTTTTCAAGAATGCAATATGATGTATATTAAAAGTTAGGGGTGTAAACTGTTACTTTGTTAAATTTGTTAAATTATGCAAATTTTTTTAAACAAACTATACACTCACCGGCCACTTTATTATTTATTACTTTAACACTTAATCATCCAATCACATGGCAGCAACTCGATGCATTTAGGCATGTAGACATGGTCAAGACGATCTGCTGTAGTTCAAACCGATTTTGGTTGTTGGTGCCAAACAGACTGGTCTGAGTATTTCAGAAACTGCTGATCTACTGGGAATTTCATGCACAACCGTCTCTAGGGTTTACAGAGAATGGTCTGAAAAAGAGAAAATACCCAGTGAGCGACAGTTCTGTATGCACAAATGCCTTGTTGATGCCAGAGGTCAGAGGAGAATGGCAAGACTGGTTCGAGCTGATAGAAAGGCAACAGTAACTCAAAAAACCACTCGTTACAACCGAGGTATGCAGAAGAGCATCTCTGAATGCACAACATGTTGTCAGGATTTCAGCCCCATGTTATTTTAGTTTTTTCCTTGTAATGTTTTTCCTTGACCACTAGATGTCCTCATTTCGTTCTGTCTTCATTTTTGAATTAGTAATCCCCGTTATTAATTTCACATGGGTCTTGTTGAGTTGTTTGTATTTAAGTAGCCTCAGTTCAGTAGTTCGTTGCTCGGTTATTGTGGATCCTAGCCTGTCTCTCACTGTGAGTAGTTCCTTCATTTGGAAAAAAAAAATATCTCTTTTGCCAAGCCTTTTATCACTTACGTTTTTGGAGTATTTTTGAGCAGTTACTAATCCTGAGTTTTTGCCCTTCTTAAGTTTTTTTTTTTTTTTTTTGCATTTTCTTTGGAAATTAATAAATTTTTCCTTAGAAGAAAGTTCCTTGTTTTGTGGTTTGGGTTCTTCAATGCCTATTTGGCTCTGTGGGTACAAGACCAACTTCTCACACCAGAGACCAGGGTTCTATCCCTGACTCTGACACATGTTGACATTGCCTGGTCTGAGTCTCTGCTGTGACATTCGGATAGTAGAGTCAGAATTTGCTTGTATCAACTTCAGGCTGCTGGTGGTGGTGTAATGGTGTGGGGGATAATTTCTTGGCACACTTCGGGCTCATTAGCAGGGCCAGACGGAATCTGCGGACGTTTTTTGCTATATCTGTGGAGAATTTTGGTAAAAATCTGCGGAATTATTTTAGGAGTATCATAACTAAAACCTTTAAATGTGAAAAAAAAATATATATATATATTATTTCATGTTTAAAATGCAAATCCAATTAGATTAACAGTAAATAGTTAACTAAGTAAATAACCCGAATTAATGATGGGCTAAAAATCTACCTGAGTATTTCTGCTGACCATGTCCATCCCTTTATGACCACAGTGTACCCATCTTCTGATGGCTACTTCCAGCAGGATAACGCACCATGTCATAAAGTGCAAATCATCAGAGTCTGGTTTCTTGAACATGACAATGAGTTCACTGTAGTCAAATAGCCTCCACAGTCACCAGATCTCAATCCAATAGAGCACTTTTGGGATGTGGAGGAACGGGAGATTCGCATCATGGATGTGCAGCTGAGGAATCTGCAGCAACTGCGTGATGCTCATGTCAATATTGACCAAAATCTCTGTAGAATATTTCTTGTACCTTGTTGAATCTGTGCTATGACGGATTAAGACAGTTGTGAAGGCAAAGGGGGGTCCAAACCAGTAATAGTAAGGTGTACCTAATAAAGTGGCCAGTGAGTGTATGTAAACATATAATCATGGAATGCTAACAAAATAATTTTGATCTCACTTGATAGACTTCTTTTGATCTCTTTTTCACCTGGGGATGCCCATCTCAAGGCCTTTGTGTGGGATCCCAGACCTACAAAGACATGATGCCAACTATCGAGGACTTCGAGGACAAACAAAAACACTTAGGCTAATACACAAATATACCTCAGTAAACATGGACACATAGACATCCCCTATATGTTATAACACTGCAGGTAAACTATGTTTATATACAATAACTTTAACTTTCAAAAGCTATTAGTTAGTTAGTTAGTCAAAGTTATAAGTATCTAATATTCATTCATTTTTGTTTCGGCTTAGTCCCTTTATTAATCTGTGGTCGCCACAGTAGAATGAACCACCAACTTATCCAGCATATGTTTTATGCAATGGATGCCCTTCCAGCTGCAACCCATCACTAGGAAACATCCATACACACTCATTCACACACATACACTCGGGACAATTTAGCTTACCCAATTCACCAACACGGGGAGAACATGCAAGTTCCACACAGAAATGCCAACTTAAACCAGCAACCTTCTTGCTGTGAGGTGATCGTCTTCAGCAAGAGCCTTCATTTATTCAGACACATGCTGTATGTCAAAGGCTAATTAACTGCACTTCTAAAGAAACACGTTTACTGTACTTCCTAAGAAAAGTAGATTTTCTTAAGAAGGTATTTTTCAAAATTGCACTTAATTGCATTCTTAGAAACATCTTGGAGTTTATCTTATCAAATGTCTCAAGTGATTTCTTAGAAACTTATGGTATACTGCCTTTGTATAAACTATCTCATCCAGTCCTGTCCCTTGAGCCAACCAGAACCACGCAGTCCTGACAAAGTCAAGAAATGCTTTTTAATGTTTCAAAACTCGCATATTTTTTCAGGATTACAACAGTTCAAGTTTTTAAATCTAGAAGTGTTGTCACAGCCGGTCAGTAAAAAACAAAAACAAAACAATGGATGAAATATTTAAGATTAGAAAAATAGTTAAAGGTGCTGTATGTAAGTTTTTGACTCTTCTAAAGCATAAAAATACCATAATATGTATCCAGATGTTTAAGAAACATCCCAAGTGAACATACTTGTTTAACTGAAAAACAATGCTGAAGTCAGATATTCTGCTTTGAAAATGTTTTTTCTGTGCCGAACGCTGTCTTTGTTTAGGTAAAGTTAACCTGCACAATGCCAGTTTAGCCAATTATAATTCAGCATCCCGGGTTGCCTTGTTGGAAAACGGCGTATTCCATTCAGAAAGACTCTGAAAGCATGCGTCCATGAGCGAAATAGACAGCATCAGATGTCAAAATGAGACCAATTTAGCTCCACATGAGGTTATTGATTAGCAAATTATATAAATATTACGAATGCAAACATTAGGTGAGCAGGTTGCATTGTAACTGCGTGTACTAACAACACGCTTTGTGATGAGATATGCAGTGATGAGCAATTTGACTTTTTGCACCAGACGAAACACGACAGAAATGTAAATACAGCCTTTCAGAAGCACAGAATATGCACTCACTTACAAAACACTAAGGTTTATAATCTATTCAAACTCACATTGTTGGCATTTAGCACTGAATAAAACACACAAGATTTACCTGAGGTGATCATTGTCATAGGTTTCACATGTTCAGCTGTGAGAAATAGAAGCCGTTTCTAATATATCAATTTGAGGTGTTGCTTCAAACCAAAACTCCTTTTAATATGGAAAATATTTCCTCTATCGCGTGTCGTTGCTTTTATTTAGAACAAAGTTTACATCTCTCGCTCCTGTACTCAATCTGGCATCCCGCGTTTGCGTCTATTTTGACCCAGGAGTGCAATACCTAGTTCAACCACTGGGTGTCAAACTTACATACTGCACCTTTAAGGTTTACAGTTTTATGCTTTGTATTGTAATATCATTCTAAAATAAATACAGCAGCTTTACTTTATCTTCCTCAGTCAATTCAATTTAAGTTTATTTGTATAGCGCAATAATCACCATTTCAACGCAGCTTCACAAAAGGTGCACATCATTGCACTACAATCAAATTCGGAAAAGTTAAGGTTATTAATTACCATAACTATATTAGTTACTAGGGGCTGCATGGTGGCACAGTGCATAGCACGATCGCCTCACAGCAAGAAGGTTACGGGTTTGAGCCTCGGCTGGGTCAGTTGGCGTTTCTGTGTGGTGTTTGCATGTTCTCCCGGTATTGCTGTGAGTTTCCTCCGGGTGTTTTGGTTTCCTCCACAATCTAAAGACATGCGCTATAGGTGAATTGAATAAACTAAATTATCTGTGTATGAGTGTGAATGAATGTGTAAGGAGGTTTCCCAGTGTTGGGTTGTGGCTGGAAGGGCATCCGCTGCATAAAACATATGCTGGATAAGTTGGTGGTTCATTCCACTGTGGTGACCGCAGATTAATAAAGAGACTAAGCTGAATAGAAAATAATTGAATAAATGAAAGCTAGTAAATCTGGATGGCATGCCGAGACCTCTTGGGACCACCAAGCTAGGGAGTCCTGAGACCACTTGGCTAGGAGATCTAAAGCCACAGGAGTAAAGACCACTATAGTCTCTAAATCACCTGGGGACCTCAAATTAGAGAGCATTGGGATTACCAGATTACTGGGACCAACAGGCTAGAAGTAACTGAGACTAGAGCTGCACGATTCTGGCTAAAATGAGAATCGCGATTTTTTTTTTTTTAAATAAAGATCACGATTTTCTCACGATTCTGTAGATGTAAAAAAAGGTTAATATGAGTAGCCTATTATTATATTATTATTGTTATTTCAGAATACAACTATATATAATTCTGATGTTGAATTATGTTTGAGACTTATGCTTTCAATCTGTCATTGACAACATTGTAAGACTACTACCTTCTACTGGTAAAATCAGACATTTGTCATTATCAGATTCCCTTTTGCATAATACTCAACATTATATAGGCTAGAGTAGCTATTCTGACACTGTTAAACATTTATTCTCATGCAAAACACTCTGTGTTCGCTATGAAAAAAAAACATGTTATATGCTTGTCATAATCATAACTCTAAAATGCGATATGATCATTTGAATGATGTGCACTCTTTCGGTTTCATTTTCACTGTGCGTGTGCGGTTCATACTTCCCGCGCAGCTCCGAAACGATCGCTCTGTGCCACAAACTGAATGTTATTTACAACCTGTTATTCGCAGCCTATGCAAGTTGTGTTCACTAAGGTAGGCATCATTCACAGGCGCGCGCCTGCCCGCTCTGTGGTAACAGCTCACGGTCAGCTCACGTCACGTGTGTTTTCGCGGCTGCGAATACATAATTATATGCAGACAGAAATGGCATTTTTGGAGTGAATTATACCTTATAAATACAGTATGTGACTCTTTCAACACCATTTGGAGGTGCTGAGCAATGTATGTTAAAAAAAACGTGAAGATTTATGCTTCTCTCCTGAACTTGAAAATGTTTGCCAGAATCGTATAAATGCTGATTAAGATCGTCTAGGTAGTCGAATCGAGATCGCGATCTTTTTACGATTAATCGTGCAGCTCTAACTGAGACCCACACGGAAAAAAAAAACAATTCAAGCTGTACTTCATCCAATTCATCGTTTTTTTCTTTCTTTATTTTTCAAGTAATATATTTTACAGGTGACGCGGTGGCACAGTAGGTAGTGCTGTCACCTTACAGCAAGAAGATCGCTAGTTCGAGCTTCGGCTGGGTCAGCTGGCATTTCTGTGTGGAGTTTGCATGTTCTCCCCACATTTACGTGGGTTTCCTCTGGGTGCTCTGATTTCCCCCACAAGTCCAAAGACATGCGGTACAGGTGAATTGGGAGAGCAAAAATTGTCTGTAGTGTATGTGTGTGAATGAGAATGTATGGGTGTTTCCCAGTGATGGGTTGCAGCGTAAAACATATGCTGAATAAGTTGGTGGTTCATTCCGCTGTGTCAACCCCAGATTAATAATAAAGGGACTAAGCTGAAAAGAAAATGAATGAATAATATATTTTACATTCAAAACATAGTTAAATATAAATATTTTTTCACTTCGCAGGAACGTGAGTTTTACTCGTCACAATGTCAGACAAATCTGTAAACAAATGCAAAGTACAAAAATCCAAATGATTCTTACATCCTGCATCTTTATTAACCCTTTAAAGGGCACCTATTTCACCCCTTTTTTAAGATGTAATATTAATATTATGGTTCTTCTGAGTGTGCCAGTTTAGGTTCAGTTCAAAACACAATTCAGATTTTTTTATTATGTGTTAAAAAGTGCCATTTTGGGGGCGTGTACACAGTTTGCTGTTTTAGGGGCGTGTTGCTTCACATGAAAATTAGTTTCGACTTCCCGCCCAAGTTAACAAGGGGGCGGAGCCAAGAACCCCCCACTTTGTGTAATAGGCAGACAGAGAGAAGCAACATGAGTGTACCAACCAGGTACAACCAGCTGTACTTTTACGACTCAGACACAGACCAAGCAGAGAGTACAAAATCATTTGTGTCTTTGTATAGTTTTACAGCCAACTGTGTGCTAGTTTAAAGCTCCGAGCTTGTAGCAAACACAGAGACTAATAAAGCACACTGAATTAACTTTGACTGAAGGGCATCACACACCAGATGCACCACGACACGGCGCGCACATGACAGTTGAAAGTATCGCACACTGCAGCGTCGGTGTGTCACCTGATAGAAACATGTTTAGAATTCAAAAAAGCATGCCGCTGCATGGCGCGACGCTGCGTGTCGCAGAGTGGCACTTCTGGTCGACCTGCTTGATGCAGCGGACGCGCTGCTCAGAGCCATGACGCGGCACACCAGACGCGCAGATTCGCATGTTATTTAAAATTAAACTATTCAGATAACGCTCTGTGGCGCGGCAGAAATATGAACAGTGTGCTGAGCAGGGCCAGCGCATCCATAGAGGCGACCTAGGCGGCAGAATAGTGAGCAAACCACACGGTCGTCACTTTCACTCGCGACAACGCGAAATGCATGGCGCTGAGCGTTGTTAGTTCGTTATTTCCAATAGAGGGACGAGCACGTAAGGCAGCGCGCTCGCACTTTCCAGCTGCACCTAGTTAAGATGACAGGGAGCTTCTGTGACCGCGGGAAATGCAAACCGCTGAAGTTTAAGGAAGACACAATAAAAAAAGTACACATGTATGCAAACACACCAAAACTTACAAACACTGGTGGCAAGGAGAGCAATAACGTGGTGAATGTTGAGCCCAATGAGCCTTACATCTATAAATAGAGCAAGGGTGTTTCCTTGGTGACGTCGCTTTGACTCACATGCTGAAAATGGTGGACGTGAAACAACATACTGAGGAGATGGTAATGGCCACCTGTCAATCAATATTGGTGGGTGGGGGGACCGCACTCCTACGTCAAGTTGCGGTCGATCTCAAAACAGCTCCAATTGGTCCACCGTTTTATGTTGTTAAATTGAAAAAAAGCACTGAGTGTGTTTATATCACCCCAATATGACGATCTATACACTATACCTACACATATGTCTGTCCAAACAGCTTGAAAAGTAGATTTTTCACCATAGGTGCCCTTTAAGTGTGTCTCCTACAGCGTTTATACACACAAAGCAAGGGTTTTTATTACTGACAACAGACGGTAACTGTTTCTCCAATGCCTGCGTTAACACTTCACTGACATTCTCGCGAGAAAACAATGCGAGCATTAAATAAACATCACACAAATTATACATAATAAAGCATCAGAAATGCTTTTGCCATACATGAATATGAAACATAAATTTGTCAGGAATGATATCTTTAGTTATCACTTACATAACAGATATGGCTACTGAGAGTGCGCGAGTGATTTAAACAAATCTCGTACATCTCCACAGTAAAGCACGGTAAAACGAAACATGGTCTAACACAAGAAATACATGGCCAGAAGGGGGCAGTTATGTAAAATAATAAGCATACTGAACTGATATACTGTAGCAGCCAGAGCACGTGAGCTAAGCGTTTTTTTTCAGTACAGTTTTTTAAATAAGAATTTTATAGGCCTGACGCCCCATTCACACGGGGCGTCAGCTTCAACGCTTCCCATTCACTTTAAATGGGTGACGTCAGGCATTGGCGAATTGCGTTGCGGATCCGTCGGCGCTGCTTCAGAGGCGTTGCTCGCTGCAGAAGTTGGAACTTGCTCAACTTTTCAAGCGCCGACGGAAGCGTCAGCCAATCAGATCACTGTATGCAAATACATCAGCTCAGACAGTGGCCTATTGCTGACTAATTTCATTGGCTGACGCTGCTATGACGATCGCGTCAGCCCCAGCTTCAGACACGCCCTCTGTCGAGCGTTGACGCTGAAGCCCCGTGTGAATGGGGCGTAAGTGATCAGCTGTGTATTTTTTAGCCTATTTATTTAGGCAGCTGTGTGTGTTTAACTATATAGTTTAACTGTTAGCCTATTTTAAACTAGGAGCTCTGAACATAATTCAAATTACAAATTCACTTTAGTGCAGACTGAGTGGTGTAGCTCGTAAGGTGGATGACAACATGTTTTGAGGTGATCGATCATGGACCCGGTTCTAATCCAGCGTCTGATGAACACGTTCTTATTTTTCCCCCGCTACATATCAGATTGGAAATACATTTATTTTTAATAGAAAATATATTTTTTTTTGTTTAAAAATTTAAATAAAGTATATAAAATATATAAAATGAGATATAAAGTTACAAGTGACTCATGGGTATTTAATAAGAATAATAAATATTCTATAAACAGTTATTTTCCACCTGGTGTTAAATGTTAGCAACATCCTAATATAATTAAATGCCATAAATTATTTTGTAAGTTATTTCTTTACAATTTCTTTAGTATTTAATGCCATTTAAGGCATTCAAGCCTGCATGGAAAACAGAACACATACAGGTATGAAATTCAAATCGAATAGATTCTAAAAAATATATTTTTAATTAAAGTCATACAATGTAGGCTTAAAGAGAACTGTCTGCATGTCAGGGCTCTATAACAACAGACATGCGGAACGTGTGTAGCCTATAAGGCTGGGGAATGAGCTATTTAAAAAAGCACATACAGCATACTGTACAACCAACAAACCAACTTTTTTTCCATTTGGAAAATAAAAGTTATTAATACTAGTTCTTATTAAAGATGCGTTTTTAAAATTCGCACCAAAATTGAGACATTCATTTAATAAACTATAAAACATCAATGCAAATTAGGCTAATGCAATACTATATGTAAAAAAAAACTAAATTATTTATACTATAGTATAGCCTATAGGTCAATATATTGCCTTGTTGTTTATTTACGCGCAGCTTGGACAGCGAGGGAGAGAAAAAGAAAGCAGAGAAAGTCTATATAGGTGTTCTAACCTGATTGGTTAAAACACAGATAGACTAGGAAAATTTCCACATGGGTGCGCGCGTACAATTCTGAACAATATCTTAAGCATATAAACGTCAGACATCCACTAGACTGTTTAGAGCTGACTCCGAACCTGCAAAACGGAGCCACAATCAAATAGAGCACATACACTTAGAGTACAATCTGTTTCATACCCAAGGGTGAGTGTACTCTCAGCCGTCTTTATCAAAACTGGTTAAAAACTGGTATAATCTACATTCAGACAGTTATATCCTTACTACACAAAGTCTATATCTTGAATAAAAAGTAGAATCACTTTAAAAGAATTAACTTTTAAAAGCCATTTTAGAGAGTATAAACTCATAGAAATAAGAATAGAAACAGTTGTTTCCAGTCCTCAGCCCTTCAGTTTCACTCGAGGTCTCCATGACCTCTGACCTAGTTTGGTGGCTCCTGAAAATAGTTACAAATGGCTCGTTTCCACTGAGTGGTACAGTACGGTACGGTTCGGGTCGGTACGGGTCACCTTTATCAAGCTTGCGTTTTCATTACAAAGGTTACCCTTTTGGTGGGCGTGGTGTACTACAGAGAGTTTCAGTCGACGTCATTCTCGCTTGAATAAATGTCTACAGTAAAGCTGTACGGGTCGTTCACATTAAATGAGAAGCTCTTCTAACAAAACAGATGCTTTAAACATATTAATACTTGTTTATAAATGTTTATTACTAACATTTCTATGAACATGATTTGATTATAACTGCAGATCAATGACAGTGTTACAGCCTACTGTAACGTCTGCAATTTTATAAAATAAATAAATAAATGCAACATATATGAACACATACAGACCCTTACAGTCTCCGATATGTTACCAATTACAGATAAACGACACACAGCATACATTAAGTCCTTATTTGAGTTCGGGAATCCTTGTAATCCTGTCGGGCTTCTCCTTTTTTTCCGCGCTTCCCTCTCGCGTTTGTCCTTTTCTTTCTGAATGGATCAGATGTCGAAGACGCTTCATTAATCACACACGCACGTTATTATTATCAGCTCAAGAAGTTTGTTATATCAAATCTAGACGCAAACGCGAGCCCCCTGGAGAAAGCGAAAAACCGCTCGCACTTTTAGACGGCCTCATAAAACAACAACAGGACACGGCAGATTCTTGGCTTTGTGGCTGTTCATCAAGACAACGACAAGGTTTGTTTTGAGCTCGGGTCATCCATTACTCGTTATTATAATGCATATAGTTATCTCAGCTGTGCATTTAAAAACATGGCGGCTCCATTGTTTTGATTCTGGCTAGCTCCACGAGATCGTGACGTATCTCTGTAAACCAATCAGCGTTCAGCTGCGCGTGTAGCTCCACCTTTGGGTAACCTTTCTCGTCTTTGGTACCCTTTCGAAAGGGTGCCGAAAAAGTGGTACGGTACGGATCGGTTCGGTACGCTTTTGACAGTGGAAATGGCCATAAAAGCGTACCGACCCGTACCGTACCACTCAGTGAAAACGGGCCTAAAGAGACAGGCAAATGCACTGAACATTCTTATATTAAGCAATGTGTTAACTTTATTCGTTATTCAATAATCATCTTTAATAAAAATAATGATAAACAGGATGATGAGAAAACGACAAACGTTGATCCATGATGAGACAGATTGGAAGGTAGAAATTTGAATCCTTCAACACAAACAAAGGTTAAATCTACAACAAAACAGCATGTACTCAAACACATTTAATTCCAGACAGTGTGGGCCTTAAAACCTACAAAAAATGACTAACTCAATTAAACAGATGAGGTGTAATTGCTGAGCAACAGTGGGAAATAACAGAGCCAAGAACAAAAGAACTATGAAACCAAACATCTACAGTAACAGGCCAATGACGTACCTGTGTTAGCCAGCCCTGACCTTTATCAGCACTTCTGTGCTTTTAGCAATTTCAAATGCCACATAGGCTCATTCTGAAAATGCAGCCCTATATATACATTTCTGGAGATCGCAAATTATGTAGCCAGAAGTATGTATGGCTACATTTTGTCTTTAAAAGAAACACTATGCGGTGGTAGACTTTCAGAAATAAAGGTACAAGAGCTGTCACTGGGGTGGTACCTTTTCAAAAAGTACACATTTGTACTTGAAGGGTCCATATTGGTACCTCAGAAGTATATATTAGTACCTACAAATTTTAAGAGGAACATTTTTGTACTTTTTATGTACCAATATGTACCCTTAAGGTAATAATAATGACCTTTTAGGTACAAATTTGTACCTTTTAAATAGGTACCACTCCAGTGACAACTCGTGTACCTTTATTTCTGAGAGTGTATGACGCTGGTACATTTTACCTCCATATGGATGGCTTTCCCACTGTTACCAGTTTGTCCATTAGCTCGCCATGTACATTGGCGGACTTGAGACGCAGAGAGGAGTTGACCACAACAACAAGGTTAGAGTCCGGCTATGAACTGTTCCAGAAAGCAGGTAAGACAAAAACAAAATACAAAAAATTAAAATAAACAAGTAAATAACATGGTGAGAATGTGGTAAAATCTGACAATGTGGTAAAAATCAGGCGAGGGCTTTTCTTTTTCTGGATTGCTTTTTAAATCTGTCAGTTGGGTTTAGGGAAGTGGTGCGGTGGGTCAATTAAAAACGCTATAGTAAAGAAACTATGATGTCAATTTGTATGCAAAAACCCAGAAGTGAGTTAGCATTTTAGCAGTTCCAGTTCCCTCATCCCAAAGTCAATGAGTATTTTGAATGGAATTTCAAAAAAATTACTTTCACGTTTTATTCTACGACATAAATCAGTTACATCACACTCTTGATTTTTTAAATCAGTTACACTTCTTGAAAAAGACGGTTGCTATCAAGTTGCTAAACGGAACTACAGGCGATGTCGGAGACATAATACATCATCGCAGGGGCATAGATTTAGAGTGGACGGAGGGGACGCGACCCTATCAATATCCACCGACCATTGAAATGTCCCCACCAATAATTTAATCCACTTTAAAAAACATTGCGCTGTCAACATTAACCTTGACACGCAGAAAGGCTTCAATCACGTTCCCTCCTTGAGTCCTCCCACCCCCAAAACACATATGAACATTGTGACTGGCTGTGCCTTTTCCTGTTATCAGGTGAGAGGCTGTGGCCGCGTTCAGATAAGCAACGCCAAATGCAGTGGATTGTTTTTTTTTTTTTTCTGTGCAAGAATAAAGCTGCGATCACACTAGAGTTTGAGCTTGCAAATATCTGTCGCACGGCGCAGCGAAAAGGGGCAGGATTAAACAAGATGATTAGGCATTAGAAAAAACAGCGATTGCTCCATGTTTTAAATTTCTGTTCGAAGTGGCGATATATAGCGGCGGCGCAGTAGGTGGTGCTGTCGCCTCACAGCAAGAAGGTCGCTGGTTTGAGCCTCAGGGTCAGTTGGCGTTTCTTTGCGGAGTTTGCATGTTCTCCCTGCGTTCGCGTGGGTTTCCTCCGGGTGCTCCGGTTTCCCCCAAAGACATGCTGTACAGGTGAATTGGGTAGGCTTAATTGTCCATAGTGAATGAGTGTGTCCGTATGTTTCCCAGAGATGGGTTGCGGCTGGAAGGGCATCCGCTGTGTACGTGTTGAATAAGTTGGCGACCCCGCTGTTCCGCTGTGGCGACCAGAAAATAAATGAATATATATACAATGAAAATGAATATATATATTTTCATATTCATATTGTTATTCATATTCGACTTCATATTGTTTATTACGCTTTCAAAAAAGAAATATATAGGCTAGTTGAGGCTGTCTAATTATATGAATTAGTTCTTTTTTATTTTCATTTGCACTATTTGGTCTAAATAGCAATTAAGCATTAAACAGAGCGTCTGAAACTATTAGCTATAGGTTGTGTGATTCCTCCAAAAGTCTAAAATTAAGATTTCTATATTATTTATCTATTATATGTGTAACAATATGATTTACATTTGGTAGCAGCTGTTATTTGTTTTTATATTGCAAGAGTGCCCTCAAGTGGTGTACTTGGCAGCTGCAGACATATACGTAGACATTAGGGCGAACTAAAAGGGCTGTATTAGTTCATATTTCAGTTCAGTAAAAGCGTCAATCAAATACTGTCTTCTCCTCGCCTTTATTGGGAAAACTGGGCTGCGAATCTATACCAGATCACAAGCAGAGAACCTAAAAAAGTGTCTTTAATCGCCATAACAGGAAACTCCTTTATAACTCGTAATTCTGACTTAATAGGCTAACTCAGAATTGCGACTTTATAACTCAAAATTCTGACTTAATAACTCAGAATTCTGACTTAATAACTCAGAATTGCGACTTTATAACTCAGAATTCTGCCTTTACTCGCAATCCTGAGTTAATATTTTTTTTAAAATGTTGATAAATCTTAATAATAAATAAATTATTTAAATTTAAAAAAATATATATAAATTCAGTGGTGAGAACGGGCTTCCATGTAACAGAAAAGTTGCACTTATAATCACAAAGAAGTCCAGATCATTACACAATTAACATCTGATTTACAGCATGTATTTATGTGTACTTACGGCGGTGGAATATTTGTGATTAATTTGTGCCTTTAAACACGTCATCACGTAGGCTAGTTCTCATCAAAATAAGCTGACCAGTGCAGCGTCTGTCCGAGCGCTCGACCCTGCAGAGAGAGGTACGTTTGCTGAGAGCTGGGCACAAGAGTACAGAAAGGTGAAAGTGAAATATTAGCTGGAATTTTTAATTGACATAGTTTTAGTTATATTTGGAGTTTGATTATTGCATTTGTTTATATTTTTATTACAAGACATTATGCAGTTTGTGCAGAACCGACAGTTTTCTTCAGTCTAAAAGAGCAACAATAGCTACTTTAGAGATTATTGCTGAATTGTACCAGTCTTTTACTGTGTGACTTTGTTTTATTCGGCAGAAGATTATAATCGTTCTACTGACCACTCGTTCAGTATTTTCCGTCGCTGTTCAAATGAACTGTACTCGAGTCACTACTCGAGTAGTGAAATAAATTGGTTAGCGAATCGGTGTTCAGTTTGAACCATGCAGTTCATGCACTCACTGTATAGTGCTGTGACGCAATAACGTAGCCTACAATACGCCTGATATAATATATATGTATAATGCATAAATATAAATATCTATATAAATATGATAAGGTCTGTTATGCCCAAGGATTAGTCATATTGGCATGTTGGCAGGTACCCACAATAGTACCATGGGCACTAAGCCAAGAGCTGCAAGGTTCATGCATGCAAGGCTGTATAAATATAAGGGGTGTACTTGTATTAAAACAGTACCAAAAACTATAGGTGCAACACTCATGGTATGGTGGCTGTAGGCTACTCTCATTGCATCTATAGATTCTTTTTTTTTACCTTTCATTTTATTATTATAAGATTAATTATTGTGCTGACATTCACATATCACTGGCTGTAGTTCAAGTCAGCTCAGACAGAGCTCCCATTGTGAGGAAGGGAATCAAAGGTGCTCTGTGTTTGTCTGTGGGCCAGATTTATGCACATTGTGGAGACCAAAAGTTGCCAATTCAAAAACAACTTAACATTGAGGGTAAAAAGTTAAGATTACTTAAATGCTACATATATGTATAATAATCCCTTACCTTAATTATTATTATAGACAGCAGACTGACATATTTGATACATGGAAGGTGCTTTGAAAACCCCATTAATGTCACTTGGGGATTATAAAGATAGGAGAACAACATACGACAATTCATTCCTTTTAAATAGTTATGTGTAAAGTGCAGTGAATAAACCTGTGATATAGATGTTGACTAAGATATTTGATTGGAGTAAGTGCACAGGTTGCATATCAGCCGTGCTTTGACTTTTGGCTTATTTTGGTGTACATTGTTGGTATGTGGAGTGCAACGGTAGAGCAGGTGAGCTGCAAGGATAAAGTGTAGAGTTGGGCTGATTTTTGACATTTATTTTTAATCTATATGTTTACATACTGTATGTGTTCACTGTGGATTAAAAACAAATGTCAATCTCAATTTAATTTGTTATGATAAAGTTATATAAATGTGCTGTGGGTGAAGTATTTCCTGTCATTACATTGTTAAAACATTTCTAAATATTAATTGGTCATTTATTATATTACCTTTTCCCTTCCATTCTTAATTGGTTCCCAGAGATCTCTGTATTACATATATTGCCAATACCCTGCCCATTGGTCATAGGACATTGCATCAGAAAAGAAAAAGCATAGGTTTCCAATAGTGATGCTTTGTCATGCAGCTGCACAGTTTGCTGCAGTGCACTTTGGCATAGATATCTGCTGATCAGTTAGAATTAGAGACAGACCTGGTTTTATTTTCACAGATCCAGTTTATTTATATTCTGACAGGGGCTGATTAGATGCTATTTGTCCTATGAGCAAATATTCTCTTATACTATTTACAGTAAAATGACAATGGTATTTTGGTAGAAAAGTTCTGATAGCACATGAAGCAAGCATACTGTACAGCTACAAACACACAGGGTAACAACTAACAAGGAACAAAGGAAGGCAAAGGTGAACATAATCAGTGAATATGTAACTATAGAAACAGGAACAGAAGAAACAGACAAAACAAGAAAATCCGAAATCCAAGGAACATAGCATAAATGTGAACTTGTCACTGTCTCTAAAGCTCATCCTACTGCCAATTATATTGAGTCTGCGGCTTCTTGCAGTTTCATGAAAAAATCTATTTAAAGAAACTACAAATTTGAGCTTGGTAACAATATGTGTCAGATTCAGTTCTGTACTTATTCTCCATGCCACCCAATTGCTGCTTAATTAGGTCTTGTTCAGTGAGATAATGCTGTGTAGATTAACATGAATTATCCAGAGCCTTGCACATCCACATTGAAGATACCTTTGTTACTCCATAAATGTCATGTCCACTGAGGTGGTGATCCATTTATGTGTTTATATTTGTTTGGTATGCAGCAAAAAAGGTTCCGAGTGAAAAAAAATGCCTCCTCCTAATGATTGCCACCACAACCCAAATGAAGATGAAGTGGATTCCCTCACCAGTCCTTTAAAGTTTTTGGATCAGAACTACCAGGAGCTTCACCAGAAGTGTCTGACTGAAAACACATTGTACAGCGATGAGTTCTTCCCTCCAGACAACAGCTCCGTTGGCCTGTTTGATGAAGTTCCTCCAGAGGTGGACATGTCCCAAATTGTGTGGAAGCGGCCATCTGTATGTATAATGCACAAAGTTCTCTATTAAAATACATTTACCTCAGCATTCAACTTTTTTCACATTTTCTTCCTGTCAGGAATTGGTGTCGGATCCTAACTTAATTGTAGATGGTGTGTCCAGGTTTGACTATGCACAGGGGAGTGTATTAGGTAGGTTTGAGTCCACATAGGGGAGAGCGAGGACGAAAGTAATGTGGGACGAACGTAACAAACTGATTTTCTCGAAGCCCTGACAACATTTGCTTTCCAGGCTATAACAGCACATTCAGCTTGCAACCCTTGATGGAGCTGCTAAATATCAGCTGTTATCAGGACGTGTCCTGCGGTTAGCTCCAGAGGTCTGTTTATAAGTGCCAAAAGTAAATTATTGTAGTGATTCTTCTTTCCTTATTACAAGTTGTGTTTCTCGTTTTATGTGTCACACTAATGATTAATCTACAGGTTATTTAGTGCAAGAAGTGTCCCACTGCTAATAGACAAACCTTATTTTTTACTTCCACATTAGAGTTTTCAGTGTTTGGATTTAGATGTTTTAAAAGATTAAGGCATATTGCCATAAATAATAAATAAATACTCATGTATTGTAGTGTTTTTTTTTTGTTGCTAATAAAGGACAAAATATGTTTGCAGTGAACATTAACAAGGTCATAGTTAGATATATATAGAATAAACAAGATTAAGCCAGTAAACCTAGCAAATACTGTTGTTACTATTGCCCCATCCGTGTGTTACTTCCGTCCCTGCTGACAAGGTCTAAAGTAACAATGTGCAACTTTTGTTTAAAGTAAAGCTGTATTGCAGTTGTTCTACAGTATATATTCAAAATAACACCTGATTTTGATAGACCACTCTTGTAAGTTAGTAAGCGCAGCAAAAATATATTTCTGCTAAAAAATATATCTTTTAAAATTAGGTTTTTATGAAAAATGTTACTTTTGTCCCCGCTCTCCCTCTCATAAGAGGTGTAAAGAACTACAAATACTCAAATTACTGTAATTGAGTCGCTTTTTAAATCGAATTTTCTCAGAAATTGTACTTTACTAAGTAGTTTTAAAAAATGTGTTGTTGTTTTTTTTACTATTTCCTGAGTACATTTTTAGCGCTGGGTCAGTACTGTATGATGGCTGAAATCACCAAATAGCCTTAAACACCAACTAAATGCACTACAGAATGTAACGTTTTCAATCACAAATTGCATTTGTTATGTCAGTGCTGCACAAGTTTGCAGTGCCACCTGCTGGACACTTGCTTGTAGCATGTTATTCAGGGTTCAATGTGCATAATAAACATTAGCCGAAATTAGATTTTTTTATTTTTAACTTACACAGATTTTACTTATTATTCTCTACTCTTGAGTAATTTTAAAACAGTAATAACTGTTTTCTCATACCTTTGAGTAGCATTTACAACATATATTTTTTACTCTACTTGCAGTACATTTTTTGACAAGTAATGGTACTTTGACTTGAGTATGATTTTTTCGATCCTGAGTCATTGTTTGTTTTCTTGACATATCTTGTGTTTCTTCTTGCTTAATAATATACAGTTGAAGTCAGAATTATTAGCCCCCCTGAATTATTGTCCCCCCTGTTTATTTTTTCCCCAATTTCTGTTTAACGTAGAGAAGATTTTTTCAACACATTTCTAAACATAATAGTTTTATTAACTTATTTATAATAACAGATTTATTTGATCTTTGCCAAGATGACAGTAAATAATATTTTACTAGACATTTTTCAAGACACTTCTTTACAGCTTAAAGTGACATTTAAAGGCTTAACTAGGTTAATTAGGTTAACTAGGCGGGTTAGGGTAATTAGGCAAGTTATTGTATAATGATGGTAAAATAAAATCTGTGAAAAATATATAACTTAAAGGAGATTATAATTTTGACCCTAAAATGTTTTAAAAAAATTAAAAACTTTAATTCTAGCTGAAATAAAACAAATAAGACTTTCTCTAGAAGAAAAAAAAATATTATCAGACATACTGTAAAAATTTCCTTGCTCTGTTAAAAATCATTTGGGAAATATTTAAAAAAGAAAAAAGAGGCTAATAATTTTGACTTTAACTACATTATTACGTCTGACTCCTTCTATTTGTATTTCAGTTATGTAAATATGTATTTTTTAAAGGAAACTGTTGGTTTTTGGCTTCAATCGGAGCTCTAACCTTTGAGAAGGACATCATGAAACAGGTCCTGCCAGCTGAACAATCATTCACCAAAGATTATGCTGGGATATTTCATTTTAGGGTGACTATAATACATGATCAATATTTCATTATATTTTCTTACACTACAATTTCTTGAGCTCAAAATAATTTGCATGGTTTCTATTGTATTTTCCACCATTTTTGTTTGTCCTACAGTTCTGGCGGTTTGGAAAATGGATTGATGTTGTTATTGATGACCAGCTTCCAACTATTGATGACGAACTGGTCTTTGTGTGTTCAAAAACTTCTAATGAGTTTTGGCCTGCCTTACTGGAGAAAGCTTATGCCAAGTAGTATTGAAAGAAGCAATGTTCTGCATTTTTTTATCATCCATCAACAGGTTTAAAAGACTCAAGTAAATTTGTTTTTATAGGGTGTGTGGGTCCTATGCTGACCTAAACGCTGGCTTCATTTCTGAGGCCCTAATGGACTTCACTGGTGGGACACATATGTATTACACACTAAATTCAGCTCCTGCTGACTTGTGGAAAATCATGGAACGTGCATTTATATCAAAGACGCTTATTGGTTGCGGTTCCAATACAGAGGTAAGAAGGAAATCTTTCTTAATCTTTCTTTTTCTTCTCTAAAAGGAATGTACTAGATTGAATATAAATGATCACTGTTTAAAATATACATTACCCATATAGAAATGTGATATATATATACACAGTACAGAATGTACCTGAGCTCAATTTAGAGCTTCACGACAAAGGCTGTAAATACTTGTGAACATGTGAATTTTCAGCTTTTTTATTTTTAATAAATTTGCAACAATTTTTAAAAAATCTTTTTTTCACATTGTCATTATGGGGTATTGTGTAGAGAATTTTGAGGAAATAAAATGAATTTAATACATTTTGGAATAAGGCTGTAACATAAAAAAAATGTGGAAAAAGTGAAGCGTTATGAATACTTACTGGATTTACTATAATATGCACTATTGTATCTTATATGTGGATCAACATACTGTTGTTGCTTTTTCAAATTAAATGTGTGGAATTAATAATAATAATAAAAGTAATTTAGAAAAAAATATGCTGTAGGTGACCAGCTATGAACTGTTATTACATGCTTACATTTGTTGTTGTCTTCAGGGCTCACCTGAAGAAAATGAATTACTTCATGGCATAATTGCAGACCATGCTTACACTGTGACAGGGGTTTTTGAGGTAAGGCTGTCTGTGTGTATCATGTTGGTTATACATATGATAGTTCTGAAATTAAACCTGTACTAAACAGAGAACAACAGAATTAAACATACACTGAAAACTACCAGTTCACCATCCGTCTACAAGTCTTTAAGGTCTTTTATGAAGCTTTTTATCATGTGAAGTTGTTAGTGTTTACGACCAAAAAATAATAATTTCAACTGTAAACCACAATGAATTGTATGTGAATTATTGGCAAGTTTTGTGGAAAATGGGTTGAGGTGCTATCATCCAGATTGCTTGGCTCCTTTTTAAAGCCTATTTTAAAAAAAATCCCTTAAAATGACATTGATTCCTGTCTTTGTATAACAGGTAAAGAGTGAGGAAAATCCAGTTCAGCTTGTGAGACTGTTAAATCCATGGGGTGAAGAAGAGTGGCAAGGAGACTGGAGTGATGAGTAAGTGCTGTAAAAAAAATGTCATTTCATGAACAAAGTAGTAAGATTTACACTGAATGTACGCATGTGTTGGTCATTCATTTTCAGATCACCTTTGTGGGAGACGGTTTGTGAGGAGGCCCGCAAATGTTGCCGTGAAGTTTTAAATGATGGGGAGTTCTGGTGAGCACGACGTGTTGGGTACTTTGTCACATTTTTGGGGGGGACCAGTCATCTCTCCCTTGATAAAAAAATTACTTCCTCATTTACAAAGTACTACAACCACATATTGGCTTATTTACACACATCTTGGCTGCAGGATGTCAATGGAGGACTTCACCACACTTTTTGAAAGCATAGATATCTGCTGTCTCTGTCCTGATTTTCTGGATGGTTCCTCCGATTGCCACTGGACCTCCAAACGCCATTTTGGCAGATGGAATGCAGAGAAATTTGTGCATAATACATTCATACACCACCTTACAGCTGGTGGTGACATCATTAAGACAGGTATTATTATTCTATGCAAACACATGTCAATCAGTTCCAGTGTGGTGAAATGACTATAACCTATTGGCCATACACTATACAGCCGAGATAAGTTTTGTTTTTTAATAGATTTACTTTTTTATAGCAATTTATAAAGATTATTTTCAGAAATAATGCCATTTTCATTGTTCAAAATCTGTCTATAGCATACAGAACAGTATTTTACAAAATATCAATAGCACTTCAACATTCATTCATTTTCTTTTTGGCTTAGTCCCTTTATTAATCTGGGGTCACCACAGCGGAATGAACCGCCAACTTATCCAGCATATGTTTTACGTAGCGGATGCCCTTCCAGCAGCAACCCATCACTGGAAAACATCCATACACACTAATTCACACACATACACTACGGACAATTAAGCCTACCTACTTCACCTCTACCACATGTCTTTGGAAACCGGAACACCAGGAGGAAACCCACGCAAACATTGGGAGAACATGCAAACTCCACACAGAGGCTCAAACCAGTGACCTTCTTGCTGTGAGGCGAACATGCTACCCACTGCACCACTGTGCAGCCAGCACTTCAACAAAATATTTTTGTGAAAAATATAGCTATAAAAATTAGAGAAAGCTGCTGAAAAAAACTGAAGGTTGAAAATTTATTAAGAATTTAGAGACCCTTCATTTGAGTAACTTTGAGGTTTCTCCTCTGCAGATTTTCAATCGGGTTTAGTTCAGGATTCTGGTCTGCCACTTCATTATTTCAGTGTTTTTAGCTTCCTGTTTTACTGCGTGATTTGTATTATTGTCCTGCATTAAATCTTCTGACTGATTGTACAATGAATGCTGAAACAGACTTGTTTGTTGCCAAAGGAGCAGCTGCAGTGTTGAACCGATTGCCCATGTCTTCTTGCACATTTGTCTTTTGTGCATTTGTCTTTTGACTGAACAAATGTACTGTTTATTTTGAAAAAAATTAATACATCAGGAGGTGACACGGTGGCTCTGTGGTTAGCACTGTCACCTCACAGCAAGAAGGTTAAAACAGGTTCTCTCTGTGTTGGTGTGGATTTCTTCCGAATGCTCCAGTTTCCTCCACTGTGTAAAACATGTGCTGAAAAAAGTTGGCTGTTCATTCCGCTGTGGCAGCCCCTGATAAATAAGGGACTAAGCCAAAGGAAATGTATACATGAGAAACATGTATATGCAAGTAAGCCAGAGACAGTGTGAAATAACGCATTTAAAACAAATATTACAAGCCTTGTTTCATTCCTTACAGAGACTTTCTGGAAGAATCCTCAGTTTCGGGTGACAATTGATGAGCTCAATGAGGATTGTGCTAGTGGGCAGCGCCCTGAAAATATACTGGTGTCCCTGATACAGAACCATGAGAAGAGAAACCGAAATAGCCAAGAAAATTATGACATTGGCTTCTATGTCTTTGAGGTCAGTATTGGCAGACAGAGTGATCCATTTTATACCCAATTGCAAACAGTATATGAACATGACATAGCATTATGTAAACTTGACTTAGATAGCACTGTATATGCATGCATTTTAGTCCATTCAGAAAAAAATAAATAAATTGATAATGTAGTCTACAAATATGTTGAAGACAAAATTGTTAGCCCCCAACCCCCCCACCACCTATGAGATTGTAATTCTTTTTCAAAATTTTCCCAAGTGAGTGAGCAAGCACGGACATGTTTCACAGTATT
>CAIGQZ010032689.1:2624146-2648923 GCA_903798205.1 Danio tinwini
GGCGGCTGGTCAGTGGTCCAATCATAAATAATCAGTAACACCTGTATTTTCTAGTGATTGGGCCGGAGAGACACCTTCATAAGGGGAGGAGAAGGAACAGCCGAGAGAGAGAGGAGAGCCAAGCCTGCACACACACACATACACACCCAGACTGCAGCACAAGCTCCAGAAAAATAAAGAATTTGTGCTTACCTGATATCGCCGACCCTGTCTTCTTCTTCCTTCACAACGAACTTTACTACAATGTTATTTACCTGTTTATTTACTGTTGTTGTCTAGCCTACCTGCTTTCTGGAACCATTCTTCTCTGGACTCGACCCCCTCAGTCGTGGTCGAGCTAATTGGACAAACTGGTAACATCAGGAAAGTCGTTTATACAGAGGTAAGCGGTCAGCTGGTAAGCAGAAAAAGGAACGGCTTCATACGGCCCCGTAGCGTTCCTTTTAAAGGTAAAATTCCTTTTAAAGCCAAAGCCCGATGTACTTCTGGCTACATAATTCACAAACTCCAGAAATGTATATAAGGCTACATTTTCAGAATGAGCCTATTTTGTATTTTTCACACCACTGCTCTTAAATAATTTATAGTTACAACAATGTACAATATATTTTGAAATATATGTTGCATATATGACATATTTTAGATACGTTAATTCCAAATATGATAGCTCAAAAATATATATATTTTTTATTTTTTTATAAATATGTCATATAAGCTAAATGCAATTTGCATATTGCCATATATCCAATTTCTATATTAGAAACAGTGCCCCTTAAAATGTGTACGCTATGTCTTGCCCCTTCGCGGGCTAATATTGCTAATGAAATACGTCAGAAACTACTTAGGTTTAATGTTGATGCAGGAGCTGATGCACAAGTGTTAATTGAGGAGGCATTTAAACAGCTGTCAGCAAGGAAATTATCTCTCCATCCCCTAAAACCCCAGCAGGCAGAATCAAATGACTGGCCAGTTTCATGCAGAGAGTGGTTAGCCAGTGAGGGTTTGCCTCACTATTAAAAATTGTAAACTCTCAAGAGCTTTGAGCACCTTATTTGATCAACCTCTCTTGTTAGAATTCCAACCTCCCCAAAATCTTTAAATAGAAATAGTTTATACAGACTTTTGCTAACAATTAATTTAACTAAAAATCATGTAGATTCATTAATTCATTTTCTTTTTTTGGCTTAGCCCCTTTATTAATCTGGGGTCGACACCACGGAATGGACCGCCAATTTATCCAGCATATGTTTTACACAGTGGATGTCCTTCCAGCTGCAACCCATTACTGGGAAACATACATTCACACTCATACACTATGGATAATTTTTTAGCTTACCTAATCCACCTATACCACATGTCTTTGGACTGTGGGGGAAACCGGAGCACCTGAAGGAAACCCAGGCGAACATGAGGAGAACATGCAAACTCCACACAGAAATGCCAACTGACCCAGCCGGGGCTTGAACCAGCAACCTTCTTGCTGTGAGGTGATTGTGCTACCCACTGCGCCACCGTGCTGCCCAAATCACGTATAATCAGTGCCAATTTATTCTGAAGGGCTTGTCCTGGTGACCTAATCCATTTAGAGTTTACTTCAGAGGGAATAAAGTGTATTACACCAATCTATACAGTACATACAGGGATTGGACAATGAAACTGAAACGCCTGGTTTTAGACCACAATAATTATTTAGACTGCTGTAGGGCAGGGGTCACCAATCTTGGTCCTGGGGGGCTGGTGTTCCTGCAGGATTTAGCTTCAACTTGCTTCAACACACCTGCCTGGATATTTCAAGCAAACCTAGTAAGACCTTGATTAGCTTGTTCAGGTGTGTTTGATTAGGGTTAGAGCTAAAATCTGCAGGGCACCGGCCCTCCAGGAACAAGTTTGGTGACCCCTGCTGTAGGGCCTGCTTTTGTGGTCATTTCTTTTTTGGGAATTATAGATATAAGTCCTACACAGTGGTCAGAGGGATCCTGAGCCATTCTTCTTGCAGAATAGTGGCCAAGTCACTACGTAATGGATAGGAAAACGTTTCCTGACTCACTTCACTTTGATGATCATGAAACCACTCTGTCGCCATTCTTTCTGTGAATACAGGTGCATTATCATCTTGATACATGGCACTACTTCAGGATACAATGTTTGAACTATTGGGTGCACATGGTCCTCTAAAATGGTTCTGGTGTTTTTGGCAGTGATGCACCCATCTAGCACAAGTATTCGGCCTAGGGAATGCCATGATATTACAGCCCAAACCATCACTGATCAACCCCTATGCTTTACTCGGGGCAGGCAACAGTCTGGGTGGCATTCTTCTTTGGTGCTTCTCCACACCGTAACTCTCCCGGATGTTGGAAAGACAGTGAAGGTCACTCATTAGAGAACAATACATGTTTCACCTTGTCCACAGCCCAAGATTTTGGCTGCTAACATCATTGAAACTCATGTTTGGCAATATACAACCCAGCGGTAAATATTGACTGTGGAGCTCCCAACGAACAGTTTTGTTGTAAAGAGGGGAGTTGAGGCGCACATCTAATTTTAAAGTAAGTTGAGCAGCTGTGTTCTTTAGATTTTTGGATACAACCTGGGTTAGCACCTGAACATCCCTTTCAGACAGCTTTCTCTTATGTTCACAGTTACTCCTATTGTATGTGGTTCATTCTTCTTGTAGGTATGCTGATGTTCCTCTGGATACCTAGGCTCTTGATACACCACAAAGACTTGGTCTTGGTCACAGATATGCCAGCAAGACGTGCACCAACAATTTCTCCTCTTTTGAACTCTGAAATGTCACCAATAATGTTGTGTGCAGTGCAATATTTTAACCAAAATTGTGCTATTACTCTGTTAATTAAATATTCACACTCCGCTCTTACTAGTGAAATGTGCAATCAATAAAGGTTGGTCAGATTTAGCCATGAAACCTCCAACACTAAATTGGCCAGTGTTTCAATTTCATTGTCCAACCCCTGTATATATGATCGGACAATATCATTGTGCGTATAGTGTAGACCTATGCAATATTTACGGCTTTGAAGTGTATACAAATGTGGATTTTTTGGACCGCTTACAAATGTTAGGAGTTTATGTAACAGGACAGGCTTGGGAACTGCTGATTAAAGTAAAAAAAGTACCCACAAAAATAAAAGCGTTGGGTCAACATATGTCTATTTCCAACGACTGAAATATTCCTTACTGAGCTCTCCTGACCATTTCTTAACCCTAAAAGGAGAATCAGCAAGCTGCAAAGGGTCCAGCTTATGCAATGATGATGTGTGAAGACCACTGGCATATTGTACGCATCGCAGACAGCTCATCGTGAGGAACTGCTGGTCTCAAGCTATTACCCTGCTGACCATGACAGAAAACAACAGTTGACCTTTGTAAACAGTAAATGCCATTACTCTGCAGTATCAGATTCCCAGTGCTATACACAAATGTCCTGCCACTCTCTTCTCTCTTCAGCAAGCAGGTGATTTAAAAACTCAAAGACGGACACTCTTGCTGGTCTTGGCACTGTATGCTAGCTGAGAAGTGAAAATGAAGTGCACACATGGCCAGGTTCAGGCCTGGAGAGCCACAATTGCACTTCAGCTAGTCAAACACACCCTGACAAGCTATTTATGCTACTGTGTATACATTTTGTATAAGAGAACTAAGCGTATGTTAGTGTGTTAAAAAAGCCTAGTAGATGTCCAAACAAACATCTTGGATAAACAAGCCTAAATTTGGCCTGTCATGGAAATCTAAAAGACATCTAATAGTCCAAAAATAGACTTCAGATTGACAGGACTAAATTACTACACATGTGAAATCTGTATCTTCTGTTGATTTGACAACTAGTGTAGTTTTTTTTATCCAAGACGTCTATGGTTGGATGTCTATTAGACACAAAATTGCTTGGTTAAATTTCCGACTATTTTCTGTAGGTGAGCCTGAAACCTATCTGACCAGCAGATGTCAGAAGCAGAGATGCTAGTGGAACAAGCTACATGAACTTAGAATTGCTTAAAAATAGTAAGATTGTGTTGGTCTATCAGCTTTAGGCTGGCATATAAACCAAACTGAATCAAATATGTTAAATTAGGCTAGTTTACTGTGGATTTACAACATGATGGAATGAGCATTCATCTATATATGTTTCAGTAAATAGCAAAGAAAGATCCATCTACTACAGGTGATTCTAAAACTTACCTGACCCAGAGGTTGTATAGGTAAGAAGTAAATATATATGTCAAAGGTCCCTGTTAAAGGCGCTTGCAGGGCCGGCGCGTCCATAGAGGCGACCTAGGCGGCCGCCTAGAGTGGCATAATAATAAGGGCGGCAAAAGCGCCCCGCCGCCCAACCCAACTAACTGACTTTCATCCACAACATCAACAGAACACTTGCGTAATAGGGGTCTGGCATAATAGTGAGGGCAGCAAATGCTCCGCGGAGCCCAACCTAACGTACTGACTCAACCGCAACATCAACCCCCGTTCTCACTTTATGAACTGATCAGGTTCGTTTTCACTTTCGGGTTGAGGGCGGCGTGCTAGTCCATTGCCTAGAGCGGCAGTTCGGCTTGCTCCGGCCCTGGGCGCTTGTAATCATATGTATTTATTTTGAAGTCCCTAAACTTAATTTGCTGTAGGCTTTGCTAAGCTAACGCTGTAAAAGCCAATGTCTCCCTTTGCATTGAACTTTAAGCGTATTACATTCAGAGATGTGGTTTATGTTAACACAACTACTATACACATCAACTAAAGTTTAGAATATGATATCGTAGTGGAGCACCCCTTTAAAGTATGCTAGTTTTCAAGATTTTCAGCCTGGATCAACATTTGCTGGTTTAGCTCTGCTAGTTTACTCTGGATCTTTCAACAGGATTTTAAAAAAGCATTCTTCTACCACAGAGGAATCAGCAACATGTACAGCATTTAAGAGCAGGTTGTGATGTCTGTCTCAGGGTGGATGATCTGGCACACACAACATTGTGCAAGAAACCAAAGTGTGAGTCAAAGCTACATTTTGACAACATTCAAAAGTAATGGATATTTGTACAATATACTCGATGGGTAGAACGGTTTACTCAAAAATTTAAATTATTTAATAATACCCTGTATAAATGTGTGTGCACTGCCATCTATTGGCATTATAAAACACCTAAATATGGTGTAAGATTCAGCAAAAGGAATCAACTTGAACAACTAACAAACAGCAGTCACAATCCCGTTTGCACAACATGAAAGTGTAGGCCTAAGACAAGCTAACACTATGGTACGTGTAAGATTATCTCTTAAGGGGAAAACAAAAATTTTTGCACGGTAACAAAAGAGCCAGTTTATATTTGTCTTTAAATGAGATGGTACAACACAAAGTCACAGCAACACCAAAAACACTTGATGACCTTGAACTAGGAAGAAGTATTTTTCTAATTGGTTATAATTCCTATATTTTATCTTAAATGGGCATGAAAAAAACTATGTATAACCTTACACTGTATAACACTAAATAATTTCCACCTTTTATTTATTTATTCAAAATGTAATCTGCATAATAACACACATTCTGTATTTTTTCTAATGTTTAAAGTTGCAAAGTATATAAATATATACACATATTGGTCACCAATAAAATCACTGTTTAATGAACATTGGGCAGATAAGTGCTTTAAGAAAGAAGAGGGCTGATTCTCTCCCGCCTTCAATACCCATGCAGCTGAGGTGCCCTTGATAAATTGCTCCTCGGGCACTGGAAGCAATATCTGCTCATTTTGATGTATGTGTCTTGACAGTACTCACTTCATTTAACTTCATGATCAGGATCAATAAAGACAGGAGACTTATTAGCAAAAAAATAAAAAGAATGCATCAATAAATAATTATAATGTAATTGTAAGTGTAAGTCAGTCTAAAAAAAAAGAGTGCTTTCTAATGTGCAGCGAATCTGTATCTTCCAAAGTCAAGTGTAAATAGAAACTATCAGCAATAAGAGAATAAGAAAATAGACAGACTGACAAAAGAGGCAAAGAGGTAGATGTCAAAATCAAAAAGTCAAAGAGAAAGAGTTTAGTTTGTAAAAGGATAAATCCAAAATGACAGTAGAATCAGGAAGGTTGAAGGGAGATATCTGTACATAATCCAATGAAAAGTTATGGAATGTAGGATATAGTGAAAATAGGAAAGGGCAAGTTATAACAGACTCAGGATAGGAAATTACATGCTAAAGAGAATGTTTGATAAGAAAACATTCAACTGCTATGCGAAAATCTGTATAAAGGCGACCCAGCTAAATGTTCTAGATTCCACTAGTGTGTTTTGGGAAATATTTCAATCTGATTTATGGTTTTCATAATAAACAATCTAAAAATAGGCTACCATAGAGACCTTTAGCTACATTTTCTGTTAAATATCAATACAGTTTCCATTATAACCATTAAAACCAATACAAAATATATGAGTACAGTATTTTCTAGCAAATTTTCGGCAAAATGATCATACAAGAAAGGCTTCATTTTAACTTTGTACTCATATTTAAACATACAAACTGAAAGGACGAGTTTTACTACAGGTGGCAGTAATGCACGAGTATCCAACTGCCGTTAAACACCAAAGAAGAGGAGGATGAAACATGGCGTCTGACGAGGACTCGGGCGATTATTTTGTCAGAGAAATAGAGAAAAATGACGGGTCTGTTTTGAGAATGTATCAGTGCAGTAAAGGGGACGTGGGTTGTGTCGTGTGGGACGCTGCTATTGTACTGTCAAAATACCTAGAAACGGAACAGTTTTGCAGTATTGGGTCCGGTGTGAGTATGTGGTCCTCCAAGAACATTATTGAACTGGGCGCAGGAACAGGACTCGTGGGTCTCGTGGCTGCATCTCTGGGGTGAGTTAATGAATACTGTTATGAATAGTTTAAATCAAGATATTATATCCAAATATTTGTGAAATGAAGTGGTATATATTCTGAACTTTGTAGGAATAGTTTCTCTATTATGCTGAGCACAGTTATGGCTCGTTTCCACTGAGTGGTACAGTACGGTAGGGTTCGGGTCAGTACGGGTCACCTTTATCAGGCTTGCGTTTCCACTAAAAAGGGTACCCTTTTGGTGGGCGTGGTGTACTACAGAGAGTTTCAGTCGACGTCATTCTCGCTCGAATAAATGTCTACAGTAAAGCTGTACAGGTCGTTCACATTATATGAGAAGCTCTTCTAACAAAACAGATGCTTTAAACATATTAATACTTGTTTATAAATGTTTATTACTAACATTTCTATGAACATGATTTGATTATAACTGCAGATCAATGACAGTGTGACAGTGTTACAGCCTACTGTAATGTCTGCAATTATATAAAATAAATAAATAAATGCAACATATATGAACACACAGACCCTTACAGTCTCCGATATGTTACCACTTACAGATAAACTGCACACAGCATACATTAAGTCCTTATTTGAGTTCAAATACAACACGCAACATATACAGTAGCCCACAGTCAGAGCTAACCTCTCATCTGTATCCTTAATCTTCACCAGCACATGTAGCCTCTGTTAGAGAGTAATTCCATCATTCTGAGTTCATAATAGTCCAAAAGGTGATGATAAACATGGCAGTTTGTTCATGATTTGTTCATGGCAGATTGTTCAGGTTGCTGAAATTATTTGCTCCTGTGTTTTGTCTGGCTTCTCCCTTTATCCGCACTTCACTCTCGCGTTTGTCCTTTTCTTTCTGAATGGATCAGATGTCAAAGACGCTTCATTAATCACTCTCGTTATTGTCATCAGCTCAAGAAGTTCATTATATCAAATCTAGACGTGATCGCGCTTTTAGACTTTTAGACGGCCTCGTAAAACAACAACAGGACACGGCAAATTCTTGGCTTTGTGGCTGTTCATCAAGACAACGACAAGGTTTGTTTTGAGCCCGGGTCATCCATTACTCGTTATTATAATGCATATAGTTGTCTCGGCTGTGTATTTAAAACCATGGCGGCTCCATTGTTTTGATTCTGGCTAGCTCCACGAGATTGTGACGCATCTCTGTAAACCAATCAGCGTTCAGCTGCGCGTGTAGCTCCACCTTTTGGTACCCTTTCTCTTCTTTGGTACCCTTTCGAAAGGGTGCCAAAAAAATGGTACGGTACGCTTTGGTTCGGTACGCTTTTGACAGTGGAAACGGCCATAAAAGCGTACCGAACCGTACCGTACCACTCAGTGGAAACGGGCCATTATGGTTCAGTTGCTGAAAAAAACAGCATATGCTGGTAAGGTATGTTTTGATGCTTGTATGCTGGTCTGGCTGATTTTAATGCTAGTCTTGCTGGTTTCAATGCTGGTTTTGCTGGTTTCAATGCTGGTTTTGCTGGTCTCGATGCTGGTCTCAGTGCTGGTGCATACCAGCATCAAAACAAACCTTACCAGCACATGCTGTTTTTTTGAGCAGGGTTGTTACTCTTTTGTTGTAATTTAATCTGAAAAATTTGTATCCATAGGGCAAATGTAACATTGACAGACCTGGAAGACCTGCAGCCTCTCGTTCAGCTGAACATTAAGAAGAACCAGCATCTCATCCGCACAGGCTCAGTCACAGCCAAGGTACTGAAATGGTTTGTACTAAATTTAATCCTACAGGATTTCATTGGGAGGGCTTTTACTTAATTAAGATAAAATTGGGTTTATGTTCTCACTTTCATTTATTTTTGAACAGTGACAGCTTGTGAAACGGTCCTTTTAGGTTTACCTAATTGCTATAAATATATTGGGTCTGAAATCGCATGGAAGTGTTATTTCAAAACAACAATAGCACTAATTGACTGTGAACAATGTTGCACTTTGGCTGCTGGTATGATTTACCTATTTAGAATTGGCAAAGAGTACTTTTCTGAAATTTTATCATTAAGGAGGAAGTCCAAATGTGTGAATATTAAACCACTTAACCTCAATTTTTATTTGGTGTTGGTTGAAGCACACAAATCAAGTAGTACTCAAGTGAAAGTACAGATATCCTAATAAAAATATACTTTTTGAATTAAATTTTACTTGAGAATAAAAGTAAAACATGCTTATTGATGAATGTTTATTTATTTTGCAACGAATGATGATTATTTAAGTGCCCATAGTGAAAATAATTAAATGTACTATGTGAGCCGAATATTTAAACTTGAGTAAAATGACATGTAAATTTGTGTTGACAAATATTTGCAATATAAAAATGGACATTACATTGGATGAAGTATGTTAGCATTATAAAAACAAGCATGCATGGCAAGTGTTTTGTGTTGTTTTAATGCTGTTTAGTTTTTAAAGAGGTGGTCCAGAGTGTATTTTTAGGCTTGATTGTGTTTATAAGATGCAAAGCAAAGTGTGCTCATGCTTCATTTGTAAAATAAAAATAAAAAATCCATTATTTTGTTCATATATCTTACTTTGATTATATACAGCTACTCAGCTAACATGGAAATTACTGTCATATTTCCTAGTTCCTCAGTTAGCCCTCAAAAGGGTCTGATTAGTCAGTTAATGTGCTGTGATTCGTGGATCCACGTCACCTGGAAAAGCGTCATACCTCTAATAGCATGCACTGTGCCTCTGCTGTGTAAATACTGTCAGTCAGTGTAGCTGTTAGGCATATCAATTTGAGACTGCATTAGACAGAAAATGACACAGAGGACACCTGCCTCTCCCGCCTGCTCTCTAAAATCAAATCTGACAAGTGTCTTTCACCTATATTCGGGTTATAAGCATGTGTATGTAATATGAAACGTTTACATATCTTTAGCGAGTTTGTTATTTAAGATGTATGACGCAGGGAAAGCATCCGCATAGAGAGACATTGCAGCTCTGTTGAAGATTGTGGGTGTTTACAGCGGTTTAATGGATAAATATGAATTTGTAGCTAAATTATTAATGTTGCCGAACAGCATTTCTTGTTGTTTACATCCTTGTTTACGTCCTTGCTACAACATACTGTTAACGCTAGTAACTGTGCTCCTATAAAATTGAAATAGATCAGTTTTAACAAATAAAATTATTTACAGGTTGTGGCTCACAATCCAGCTTCTCCTATTATGGTTGGAACTGCTCCTTCTTTGAGGAGTTTTTAGCCGAATCCAGCACTGAACTGGGAGAAATTCTAGAAGCTGTCCTTTGTCAAATGCTAGCTATATATTTTTATAATTCTTTGGAACATAATTAAAATGAAATTGTAAGTACTTCTCTCTTTGTGTCGTTTCCTTTGGAAGCCCAAATACAGAAACAGAACAAGCTCTGGAAATAGCAGTTTGGATGGCATTTTAGCTTTCTCTGCTGTAAAATTACAGTGCCTCTGGCCACACCCCTTCGATGCATAGGGTGTTTGCACATGGTGAATGCATGTAACCTGAAGCATTTGTGATCTCTTTAACCCGAATGTATTTTTTGTAGTCCCCAAACTTCGTTTCAATGTCGAGTCAATGTTCAGAGATGTTGTTCATGTTCACACAGATACATTACACATCAACTAAAGTTTAAAATATGATATCATAGTGGACCACCCCTTTAACAAACTTTCAAGTTTACATTAAAGCAGGTTAAAGGTGCAATAAGTGTATTATGCAAATCGATTTTCATATTTGAAAGCAAAACAAACATGCCTGTGCATTTTCAATATTTTTGCTATTGTCACTAAACAAGCCCCCTTACTGCTGATTGACTGCAAATGTGTCTTTGATCTGGTAAAAAAAAAAATTCTAATGTTTCTTAGTAAACCATTAGGTTCGCAAACAGACCTAACCTAATTATCTATTTAACTTAAAATACTTTTTTTTTTAATTCAGTATTTGTTTGTAACTTTTCCCACCATCATTTGTGTGCTCTCAAGCACTAAGGATCTCCTGTTTTTGGCTTATTTTCAGTCAGACTTTTAGTTAAATGGATTGCTAAGTGGAGGTTTGCTGTGACAAAATCAGGCCTTTACATTAACACCCGCCAACCCGTGGGTAGATTTCAGCTCTGGCGGGTTAGACAGACACTCCTACTGGCCACTTTGGCTGGTTGGAAATCAATTTTAAATGACAGTTTTCTTAAAAGCAAGGTTTGACAATAAGCATGGCCCAATACTCGTGCAAATGTGATCTTAGAATCGAGAAGCAGCAAAACTGACAAAAATACCTATTCGCGCGAGCATTAGAAAGCAGGTAAATATCGAACGAGAGGATGACCACTCGCGCGCACAAGTGATGTAATGCGGGCGACTGTTAAAAAGCATGCGCGCTCCCATTTACTTGTGCGAAGCAGCTGTGCCTAGAGGAAGTGCAACTGGTGCGATCGGTTCCCTTTGAAATAAACTGTACAAAGAGCAATGATCGCGCACCCACAGTCCTGCTGCTTTTAAGAAGAAAAAAAACAATACACATATTCTTTTGTAAGCTGCAGTGGTCACTGCTTTATTTAAATATTTTTTTTTAACAGATTATTAACAGGTCTAACATTCACCGTGAGTGCGTGATTATCCTTTCATTATCAAACACGTTATGTTTCACCTGCTTTCTTTTGCTTAGTTATTTTTGTTAATATGGATTAATTCTTTTTTATTTTTACAATAACATTGCTTTAATTGCTTTTAAATTTATTTAATACATGATTGCTTTTTATGTGTAGTTAACTGGTGATCTGAGACCTTTAGAAAGGACAGATTACTGTGCATATTTTAGATACATGACAATAATTATTTTTTTAAATGTAATGTTTTTTTAAAAGAAAAGTTTTGTTGAATTAAAAAGGTGCACCTATACTGTACAGCTTATTTTCCTTGTTTTGACACATAAAAAAATTGTGACTAAGAAATACTTATTTGGTGTGGTCTGAGATAAATTTGGTAAATCCTTGATTTTGAGCCCTGAAAAGTCATGTGAAATAAAAACTAATAGCATTGCGACACCACCCATTTGTTCATGCACAGTGAGCAAGCTAATACACAATACAAACAAGAAGTTAAATAAATGAGAAGGCATGTGCACATAACGCAACATCTAAATCAAGTCATTTTAGCATGTCAAAGTCAGATTTATGCATATAAAATATATTTTCCCAACAAGAAAAGTGTGGCTAGTGAAAATGGCCGGTGGCTAGTAACGTTGGAAATCTACTACGTGGCTGGTGATCAAAAAGTTAAGGTCAAGCCCTGGACAGGATCATTAGAGTGTATGAGTTGCTAACTTCAAAATATATTTTATTCATAAAATGTAGCTTAATAAATAATACAGTATTTGGAATGTATTTAAAGAAAAGTAAAAGTTTCCTAAAATAAAAAAAAACTCTAGACTTATAAAATACAGATTCTTAAAAATTTACTTTGTTTCAGTGATGAAACCTAATTATTCATATTGTGGACAAAATTAAATGTTTTCATCCTAAAAATAGAATTTCTTGTGGATCATTTTACTCACTTGTGTGTCATTTCAAGCCTATATGACTTTCTACAGAAGAATACAAAAGAAAATGTACATTTTTAAAAATGTTTCTGTGTTTTTTACCTTGCAATGAAACTTAATGGAAATTAACAGCAAAATAATTACAACGTATTACATGTATTCTGTTTTAAAGGGGGGGAAATGTTGAAGATTTTCTACCTCATCCTCATTACATTCTGATGGCTGACTGTATCTACTATGAGCAGGTACACATTACACAAAAAAAAAAACTAAAGTTTTGTGACCCACATAGAAATAGGTAGCTGTAGAATACAGTATAACTATCAGTAACTAGATTTAATAGACAATAAAGTGTTTCATTTACACAGTCTGTGGAGCCACTAGTGAAGACTCTGAAACTTTTGGCTGGACCAGAAACATGTATCATCTGCTGTTACGAGCAACGCACTGTTGGTGTCAATCCTGAGATAGAGAAGAGATTCTTTGAGGTAAGAAGACAATCCAAATGTTTAATGCTACGCTGAACCTATACAATATGCCATATTTAGCAGCAAGTTAAAGAGATAGTTCACACAAAAATTAAACATTTACTCACCATTTACTGATCATCAAGTGGTTCCAAACCATTATGAGTTTCTTTTTTCTCAAAAGAAGATATTTTAAAGAATGTTAAAGAGCCATAACCATTGATTTCCATAGTAGGAAAAGCAAATACTATGGAAGTCAGTGGTTAGAGGTTTTCAGCATTTAAAGTATCTTCTTTTCTGTTCAACAGAAGAATAAAAATCAAACAAATTCATGAGTGGCAAGTGAAGCATATTAAATGACAGAATTTTCTTTTTTGTGTGAACTATACCTTTAATGAGAGAGTGTTAGACCAGTCAGTCTTCAAGCTCCAAAAAATTGTATAAATAAGAATGTATATGAAATGGCATTTACATTGTTACGTTCTTATATCTGCTATTGTCTCACAGCTGCTTCTGCAAGACTTCCAGTCAGAGGAGATCCCATCTGACAAACAAGACCCTGAGTTCAACAGTCTTGACATTCATATTCTCCATCTGCGGCGAAGAGTCAGATGAAGGACTTTTGTGCTCCAGTGTTTGAAATAGCGTGGAGGGGTTGTGTGTTTTTGCATTTTAGTGGGCGCCGTTATTGTTGTGCTGTTGAAGTGCCTATTCTTTATAATGGAGGATGGCCTTAAAGGGATAGTTCACCCAAAATTGAAAATTCTGTCATTATTTACTCTCCATTCACTTGTTCCAAACCAGATTAAGCTGTTTTCTTCTGTTGAACACAAAAAAAGACTTTTTAAAGAATGCTGAAAACCTGTAACCATTGACTTCCATGGTGTTTATTTCTCCTACTATGAAAGTCATTGGTTACAGGTCCTCAGCTTTTTTCAAAATAAAGAACTTTTAAAACTCTTTTAAGCTTGTTTTGTATTCAACAGAAGAAAATTATAAATGTTTTATAACCACTTGAGAGAGAAAGTAAATGGAGTATTTTAAAAAACTAACAAACAATCCCTTTAACATGTCTTTTCAAACTCAAAGTTCAGTTAAATTGTTTGTTAAACAGTCAAATATACATCTCTTTTATGTGTGTGTGTGTGTGTGATCTGTAAATAAAACTAAATCTAAAAAATGTCATGTTTGTCAGTACCAAATCATTTAAAAGCTTTCAGGAAAATGCTTGATTTCTGCATCATTCATTACTTGTGTTATTACAATGTTATTTATTTATTTTTTTGACAGGACGATCAGTTTTGCATGCTGTCATTCTGGGTTTGATGTTTTAGAGATGGCCAAGATATGGTGCTGTTTATTATCTTTTGTTCATTCTTAAAGAGATAGTTCACCCCAAAATTAAGAGTCATCCATTATTTACTCATCCTCCACTTTTTCTAAACCTGTTTGAGTTTCTTCCTTCTGTTGAGCGCTGAGGAAGATATACAGAAGAATACTGGGAAAAAACAGCCATTGAATTCTATAGTATTTCTTGTTCCAACTATGGATGTCAATGGCTGGCTTTTCCCAACATTCTTCAGAATATCTTGTTTTGTGTTCAACAGAAGAAAAAAAATCATAAAAGTTTAGAACCACTTAAGTGTAAGGATAATAATAATAATAATATTTGGTTGGAGTCCATTTACATTATCTCCTAACTGAGATACTTAAGAATCCTCTGCTCTGGTCTACATGATCCACTTTCCTGCATAGTTTAGTTCTAACTCTAATCAAGCACACCAGAAGATCATTAGAAAATCACAGGTAGTTGAGTTTGGTCAGGACACTGCAGTGCATTGGTTCTCCAGGGTGACATTTGAATAGCCCTGCTTTACCTTTTGTTAGGGACCTTGCCAGTTGTCGAGCTTTTAGCTTGGTCTAGGTATTTACACTTGCTTTGATATTCCTGCCTGGGCCTGAATTGTCTATTTTAGCCATGCCATGGTGTAAAGCTCATGTGTCAAACTCTGATGCTGGAAGGCCCCAGCTCTGCACAGTTTAGTTTTAAACCTAATTAAACACACCTGATCAAACTAACTGAGTTTTTCGGGCTTGTTTCAAACCTCCAGGTAAGTGTATTAAAGCAGGGTTGGAACTAAACTATGTAGGGCTGTGATCCTCCAGGAGTCTAATACTCCTGGGCCCGGTTTTTCAAAAGTAGTCCACTAGGATTTTGGATAACGGATTGGATCAAATCTTGAAAATGTTTTTTTTTTTTTAAAGAAAAAACGGATTACATAATCAGATTAGATCACGTAATCCAATCTTGGTTTTGATCTGGACCAGACCTTTAGTTTGAGTTTTTCAGACCTTTTTTGTAGGATTTGGATCACTTTGATCCAAAAATCTGGATTAAACTGATCCCATCAGAAGGGTGGATTCAGCGTGGATTTCATGCCCAAAATGTAATGAAAACTTAAAAAATTTATCAAATAATCCTATATTTGGATCATTCAGTAGGATCTTACAAGAGATCCAATTTATTTATAAGATTTTAATTGTATTTGTTTATACGTCAGGTAGGCTTTTCAGTATAGGCCTACAGCAAAGTAGAAAGAGTTTGGCCTTATAAAATAATCCCCCAAACAGCTGTCTAAATTGACCAAAAACAATAAATTTCATTCTGTCACTAATTAAAATATATATACTCATTACAATGTAAAAATATTTTTGTTTTTAGAATATTTATTAGTGATGCATGCAATGATAACAGAATAACCAAAAAATGCAAAGAATGGCAATCACTGATTTTTGAAATCATTTTCAACAATTTTAAAAAGCGACTGAAAGGGCAGAAGCACAGCTTCGTCTGGCAGAGGAACAACTGATTCTGACCAAACTGCAGCAAACCAAGGCCAGACTTGAGGTCCGCCTCCTAAAGGCTACGCTAACTCAGACAAGCTGGTCTTTCCACATCAGATGAGGAAGTCTGAAACTATTGTGGAGTTTTTGGCATTAAGTCTTTTTTTTATTCAATACATCTATATTTGAAATTATTTTTAGTTTTTTTTTTTTTTAATGTGTGTTTTCATTTCAAATAAAAATAAAGTTATATTGACCTCACACTGGCTATTCTAATTTTTGCTCTTTTAAATATCTCTACATTGTGATTTCCTATCTTGTTTGAGCACTGGTTATCCAGATTTAGTGATCCTGAAAAGTTCCTATCCGGATCAGATTGATCCAATCCTATGTTGCTTTGAAAAACTGGCTCAAAAAGTAAGCTGGATTACGTGATCACAGATCGCAGAAAAAGAATTACTAAATCCGGATCAATTTTATCCGGATTAAACCTTTTGAAATACCTGGGCCTGGCTTTTCAAAAGTAATCCACTAGGATTTTGGATAACGAATTGGATCAAATCTTGAAAATGTGTTTTTCAAAAGAAAAAATGGATTACATGATTGGATTAGATCACGTAATTTAGTCATTTTTTGTAGGATTTGGATAACTTTGATCCAAAAAAACTGGATTAAACTGTTCCCATCAGGACCCGGTTTTTCAAAAGGTTTAATCCGGATAAAATTGATCCGGATTTAGTAATCCTATTTTTGCAATCTGTGATCACGTAATCCAGCTTAATTTTTGAGCCAGTTTTTCAAAGCAACATCGGATTGGATCAATCTGATCCAGATAGGAACTTTTCAGGCCAAACTCTTTCTACTTTGCTGTAGGCCTATACTGAAAGCCTACCTGATGGATAAACAAATACAATTTAAACCTTATGAATAAATTGGATCTCTTGTAAGATACTGCTCCATGATCCAAATATAGTATTATTTGATACATTTTTAAAGTTTTCATTACATTTTGGGCATGAAATCCACACTGAATCCACCCTTCTGATGGGATCAATTTAATCGATTTTTTGGATCAAAGAAATCCAAATCCTACAAAAAAGGTCTGAAAAACACAAACTAAAGGTTTGATCTGGATCAAAACCAAGATTGGAATACGTGATCTAATCCAGTCATGTGACCGTTTTTTTTTCTTTTGAAAATCCCATTTTTAAGATTTGATTCAATCCGTTATACAAAATCCTAGTGGATTACTTTTGAAAAAACGGGCCCAGAAGGGTGGATTCAGTATGGATTTCATGGCGAAAATGTAGACAACTTTAAAAATGTATCAAATAATACTATATTTGGATCATGCAGTATATTACAAGATATCCTATTTATTCATAAGGTTTTAATTTTATTTGTTCATCCATCAGGCTATAGTGATTAGGTAGGCTTTAACGTATTTAGCTTTTCAGTATAGGTCTAGAGCAAAGTAGAATGGTTTGGCCTCATAAAAAAATCTCCCAAACAGCTGTCATGTTATTTAGGAAAATATTTTAGTTTTTAGAATATTAATTAGTGATGCATGCAATGATTAAAGAATACCAAAAAATATGCAAAGAATGGCAATCACTGATTTTTGAAATCCAAAACAAATCCTAATCAGAAATAGTGTCTAACTATTGCGTCCCTTGTTGCATGTCCTGTTTGCTCATTCTGGCAGAATGCAGGAGGTTGGTTAGGGTCTCCAAGGGGCTCAGGTGCATCATTGTCAGCACAGAGAGGGACATTGCGCTTAGTGCCGATGTTGTGCAGGACAATACAGGCAAGGATTATGTTGCATGCTTTCTGTGGTTCCGCTCTCAGGTAGTTATGGCAGAGGAACAACTGACTCTGACCAAACTGCAAACCAACGCCAGACCTGAGATCCGCCTCCTAAAGGCTACGCTCAGACAAGCTGGTCTCTCCACATCAGATGAGGAAGTCTGAAATTATTGTGGAGTTTTTGACATTAAGTCTTTTTTTTTTATTCAATACATCTATATTTGATACTTGTTATAAACATCCTCAATGTACAGTGTTTGTGTTGTAGGTCTCAGAAAAGCGGACTTCTGGAAGAGGATGGGTTTTTTCTTGTTTTTAGTTTTATTAAAATGTGTGTGTTTTCACACCTCACACTGGCTATTCTACTTGTTGCTCTTTACATATGTATATAGTTCTACCTTGTGATTTCCTATCTTGTTTGAGCACTGGTTATCCAGATTTGGTGATCCTGGAAAGTTCCTATCAAAATCAGATTGATCCAATCCGATGTTGCTGTGAAAACTGGCTCAAAAAGTAAGATGGATTACGTAATCACGGGTCACAAAAAAGATTACTGAATCCGGATAAATTTAATCCGGATTAAACCTTTTGGAAAAACCGGGCCCAGGTGTAAAGCTTTGTATTTAGGTTAATTTACAGAATTTTTTTTACATTTCATTTTTGCTTAGATTTCTTCTAATAATATTCTTCAAGAATGCCTAACATGCCACATCGAATGGAGCAACTTAAATTAGCAAATCAGCTTTGTCGAGACCACAGCATCTGAGATTACCAATGGCTCAAGCCACTATTTTAGCCATTATTTTTACTTATAACTAGGCCCACACGGAATCTGCGCACGCAGATTTTCTGCAGATTTTCCGCAGATTCTTAGCCCATCATTAATTCTGTTTATTTACTTAAAGTTAACTATTTACACTTAATTGGATTTGCATTTTAAACATTAAATACAAGTTAAAAAGATATTATTTTTTATTTAACATATTAAGGTTTTAGTTATGATACTCCCAAAATAATTCCGCAGAAATCCGCAGAATTTTACCAAAATTCTCAGCAGAAATAGCAAAAAACGTCCGCAGATTCCGTCTGGCTCTACTTATAACTTAGAAATCCTATTAATAAATATCATTTTAAAAATCTTAGGAGTCATAGGCATAAATGTTTAGTAAAGCACATATATGAATCAACGAAATGCAGTGTCCCGTGATGGTTTCTATAATCTCCAAAAAAAAAAAAAAAGTTCTGGCAATGTTGTGCAATGACATTGTGGGCTTGTCTATATAATAGGGGTGGCACGAGGTGGCACTGTTCCCCCTTGAAATATGAGACTGTCAAATTGACAATATAGTGCCATTGGATTAGATCGTTGTCAATAAACTACTTTATTTGCGAAGGGGAGCCAGTTCCAAGAGACACCGCGACTTCGCGCTGTTTATGGTATGTACAAACCCTAACTTTCTGTCCAGACTACCTAAAAAGTTTTGTTTATCCCTGTAAATCTGTACACAAATTCGTCATCGCATAATTGCGTAAAACTGCGGAAGGCTTTGGGCTCTTCTCCATCTCTGCTCCAGCGCGAACGTCAGAGGCAGAGAGAAATAGTTTGTTGATATATTTAACACGCATTTGTGCTTTTCTTTATCATAAATGTAGTTTACATCATGTCATAATATGTTTCGGAAACGGCCCGGGAAACATTTTCGTTTTGTTTCGAGTTTACACTAACCTACACCCTCACACAGTTGTTTACTTTCAGCAAAAACAGCGCAAATTGGCAATTTCATATATTTGTGTTCTGTTATTTTTTTAAATAAATAAATAAACGCCAGTTCATGTAAGCAATGCAAGTTTTAATGTTTAGTTACATTTTTGTGTGTGAGTTTTATACTTGAGCGTAGAAATGCAGAGTAGAGTTGTTGTTTTTAATGGAAACTGTGTTTGTGTGTGTGTGTGTGTGTGTGTGTGTGTGTGTGTGTGTGTGTGTGTGTGTGTGTGTGTGTGTGTGCGCGTGTGCGCGTGTGTGTGTGTTTGCACATTGCGGGATAAATCAGGTAGTGTTTTATTTGCCACTGACTGTGCTCAAAAGTAAACGTATAAACACATGCCATAGAGTGGACTACTGTAGTGCGTTTAGTATACAACCCAATCCTAGTAATTAATCAATATATTTTTGAAGTCATACCTTCATTCGGGCCTAAACTCCCTTAAAAAATACTAGAATTACCCTGGTATATAGATTAAATATTTTATCTTGTAACTATGACTAGAAAACTCTGGGTGTGCATCAGAAAAAAAGTGTGTGTTATTGTCAGTTTCAGACAACCCAGAATCTATCACTATATACTACCTGACAAAAGTCTTGTCGCCTATCCACGTTTTAGGAACAACAAATAATATCTTGACTTTTAGTTGATCATTTGGTATCAAAAGTGCCTTATATTAAATGCAAAGGCCTCAAGATTGTGCTTATTTTACCAAAATAAAATATGATCATGCCTTGATTTTTAATTATTATTAGTCTTGTCACTTAACAGAGATAATACAGTCATGCTCCCATGAGCTTGGAGGACTGCATCCATACATCTCTACAATAACTCAAATAACTTATTAATAAAGTCATATGGAATGGCAAAGAAAGCATTCTTGCAAGACTCCCAGAGTTCATCAAGATTCTTTGGATTCATCTTCAATGCCTCCTCCTTCATCTTACCTCACACATGCTTAATAATGTTTATGTCTGGTGACTGGGCTGGCCAATCCTAGAGCACCTTGACCTTTTTTTGCCTTTAGGAACTTTGATGTGGAGGCTGAATTATGAGGAGTGCTACCCTGCCGAAGAATTTGCCCTCTTTTGTGGTTTGTAATGTAATGGGCACCACGAATGTCTTGATATCTCAGGCTGTCGATGTTGCCATCCACTTTGCAGATCTCTCGCATGTCCCAATACTGAATGTAACCCCAAACCATGACTTTTTCTTCACCATGTGGATTCTAATAAGTCTTCTGCAGTATTTGTGAGGATTGGAATGCTGTAGCAGAAAAATCTACCTTCTGCCACTTTTCCAAATGATTAACTAGAAGTCAAGTTATTATTTGTTGCTCTCACAACTAGGATTGACCACAAGACTTTGGTCAGGTAGTGTACAGAATAGATTGAGTTGATGTAAAAACTATAATCAGGCTCACCACATAACCAAGAAAACTATATCAAATAATTATACATTTCACTCAAGATCACTTGTGATTTTTTAAATGGAAAACTAAAAATGTAGTTGCATGGTGATATTATAAGTTTTAAAAGTGCAATATGTAAGTTTGACACCCAGTGGTTGAACTAGGTATTACACTTCTGGATCAAAACAAATGCAAGCGCGGGTTGCCAGTTTGAGTACAGGAGCGTACTAAATAAAAGCAACGACATGCGACAGAGGGAATATTTTCCATATTAAAAGGAGTTTTTGTCCTAACCAACACCTCAAATTGATATATTAGAAACGGCTTCTTCTCACAGCTGAACAACAGAAACCTATGACAGTGATCACCTTAGGAAAACCTTGTGTGCTTTATTCAGTGCTAAATGCAAACATTGTGAGTTTGAATGCCATTATACATGACATTTATTGCCATTTACTGAAAGCAGCAGCAGATAGTTCACCTCAGATCTTGAAAATACAATGAACCGTTTAAAATTAAACATTAGAACTCAACACATGAGTGATTCAGCATTTACATTTAATGATGTTAAAGAGCATTAACATGTATTAAATAGATTCTAAACCTTAACATTTCGTGAGTAAGTGCATATTCTGTGCTTCTGAAAGGCTGTATTTACATTTCTGTCGTGTTTCGTCTGGTGCAAACGGCCAAATTGCTCATCATTGCGTATCTCGTCACAAAGCGTGTTGTTAGAACATGCGGTTACAATGTAACCTGCTCACCTAATGTTTATGTTCATAATATTAATATCATTTGCTAATTAATAACCTCATGTGGACCTGACCTGTCTAATTTCGACGTCTGATACTGTCCATTTCAGTCACGGACGCATGCTTTTAGAGCCTGTCTGAATGAATGAAAAAAATATGCTGTTTTTTAACAAGGGGTGCTGAATTATAATTGGCTAAACTGGCATTGTGCAGGTTAAAATTACCTAAACAAAGACAGCGTTCCGGCACGGAAAAAAAACGTTTTCAAAGCAGACAATCTGACTTCAGCATTGTTTTCAGTTAAACAAGTATGTTCATTTGGGATGTTTCTTAAACATCTGCACACATATTATGGTATTTTTATGCTTTAGAAGAGTCGAAAACTTACATGCAGCACCTTTAAGGATTTAATGAGATAATTTACAGTAAAAAAGGAAAACTACTTTATCATTAACTCACCCTAATGTGTTTTTAAACCTTTATAAGTTTCATTCTTCTGTTAAAAATTCTTCAAAAAGAGTGTTTTTTGAAGAATTATGGCACCCATTGACTTTCATAGTAGGAAAATAAGTGCTTTGGAAGTCAATGGGTTACAGCAACCAGCATTTTTCAAAATATCTTCTTTAGCGTTCAACAGAAGAAAGAAACTTGGGTGAGTAAATGATGAAAGAATTTTCATGCTTGGGGGTGAACCATCCCTTTAATTGTCTGTATGGAGTTCTAAAGAAAATGTTTCTTTATGTAAACAAACAATAAAGAAGTTGTCATATTCTGTGCAGTTTTAAGATATTCAGTTCTGTGTTTTTGTGTACTGTTAGTTTGAATACAAGTCAATATTTACTCAGCGTCAAGTGGTTCCAAACCTTTATGAGGTTCTTTCCTCTGTAGAACACAAATGTAAATATTTTTAAAAAAGTTAAAAACCTGTAATTGACTTCCATAGTAGGAAAAACAAAAATGCAAGTGAGTGGTTACAGGTTTCCAGCTTTCTCAACAGATAAAATAAGCTCATAAAGGTTTGAAATGAGTCAAGTGTGAATACATGATCATGGGATTTTCATTTTTGGGTAAACTCTCCCTGTGTCTTAGTTCCTTCATCATCATGATCCATACCTCAACTCTACTGACTTCTTCTGCCAACTTTTTTAAAAGTGCAGTCCCACTATATGCAGATTATAGCTTGGTCTGAGCTCATCATATATCAGGAGTTTTCCTCAAGCCATTGTTGGTCCACCAGTCGGGTCAAACATGGTTCTTAGTGATCTGCTGTTGAAAAAACTTGAAGGTCTTTGTGCAGGATTGACAGGCTTTATTTTAAAGGCCAGTCTCACCTTCTGCTTATCCGGTTCCTCATAGAGTTGGTAGAGCACACAAAATCTGTGCGGCTCAGCAAGGGCTTAATGATGTGTCTGGTGCATGGGGAAATTTACAACAGGTATTTTTCATGAAAACTTTCGAGAAATATCAGGCTCAAGTTTGCTGCTGTGATCGCGTCACTTGTTTTTCTCCAGAAAGCACATGGTTTATCCTTCCCGCAGGCTGTCTCCAACATCTGCTAGTCTTTAACCACGTTTCTTTACTGCTCGCTCTTTCTGATCCTGCTTTGCTTTCACAGAATGGCTCCACCTTACCTAGCAGTGTTCATCTGATCATGATACTCCGAAAGTAAACAGCCCTCATTAGGGGTTTATTTACTCTAGACACAGTTGAAGTCAGAATTATTAGCCCTCCTGTTAAAATTTTATTCTTTTATATTTTTCTCCAATTTCTGTTTAATGGAGAGAAGATATTTCTAAACACATTTCTGATCGTAATAGTTTTTGTAACTCATTTTTAATAACTTATACTATTTAATACTAGATAGCTTAAAGTGACATTTAAAGGCTTAACTAGGTTAATTAGATGTGTGTTTCTCAACCATGTTCCTCGAGGACCACCAGCTGTAGACGTTTCTATGTCATCTCAACCAAACACACCTGATTCGAATCATCAACTTGTTAACAGAGACTGAAAGACCTTTAATGGGTGTGACAGACAAAGCAGACATCCAAAACATGCAGTGTTGGTGGTCCTCCAGGAACATGGTTGAGAAACACTAAATTAGGTTCACTAGGTGAGTTAAGGTAATTAGGCAAGTCATTGGATAAAAGTGGTTTGTTTTGTGGACAATCAAATAAAAAAAAAATGGGGGATAATAATATTGAAATTAAAATGTTTTTTTATATATATAAACTGCTTTTATTCCAGACAAAACAAATATGATTTTTTCCAGAGGAAAAATATTATAGGAAATACTGTCAGGATCCAGCCGTTACAGCCCTGTCACTTCTGTCTGTGTTTAATGTTTCTTTGATTGTTTTGTGTATTAGCACATGGTTGTCTCTTTTGTTGTGTTGGCTATGTGCTCGACCTGTTTTGCCTCCTTGTTTTCCTATGCCTCGCCCCCTTGTTTAGTGCTTGTTTGTCTAATTATGTTTACCTATTTCTCGTGCTTTCTACTCTCTTTAAATTGAGTTCATTTTCCCCTCGTCGGTTTGTCACACTATTTTTTGTGTGCTTGTCTAGCTAGTCTTGTTAGCGCTTGAAAGAAGTATTTTATATAATCTAGTTTTGTTTCTTTTGTATGGTTCTGGTCTTTTTTATCTTTATCTCAAGTTCATTTACCCTTTTGATTTTTATTTATTTTATTTATTTATATTTCTTCTTTCAGCAAGCTTGCTGTCATTTTCAGTTTTATTTCTGTTTTTAGTTCAAGACCTCTTTCAAGTTTTTATTTAGCCATTTTTTTGTGATCCTCAGTCCCAGTCTAGTCCTAGTTTTTTGTTAGTTCTTTTTTTTTGTTCATTTTGCCGTGTTTTGCTTTGTTATAGCTACAGCTTGTTTCTTTTGACCTTTTGTTTTAAGTTTTATTTAGTCCCTTATTTGTTTCATTTTTATTTCTAGAGCTCTATTTCCCCCCCTCTTAAATATTTCTTGTTTTTGCTTCCTCTTCTTGTTTCCCTAGCTGTCTAGTCCTGTTGTATGACTTGTTACTTCCCTCCTGAGTCTCTGCTGGTTGTGGATTCCCCTGACTTGACGTTCCATCTGTTTGCCACCCTGTCCCACACCTGAGGTTCTGCTAGTTACTGATTGCTTTGCCTGAAGTTTGTAATTTCCCCTTTCCTGACCAGCCTGTTCCACCCCTACAAGACACTCCCCTCTGTTTCATCCTGAGTCTCCATCCCTCACCAGCCTGTTCTCCTGCAGTCACCCTGCACTAGTGTGTGTGTGTGTGTGTGTGTGTGTGTGTGTGTGTGTGTGTGTGTGTGTGTGTGTGTGTGTGTGTGT
>CAIGQZ010032689.1:2648933-2667592 GCA_903798205.1 Danio tinwini
TGTGCGGACTGTCCTTCTGCATTACCTTATCTCCCTCCTGTAAATAAACCTTATGTTCTCCTGTCTATTCTGGGTTATGGTCCTCCTTGACAACCCTGACATATACTGTGAAAATGCTCTTGCTGTGTTAAATTTCACTTAAGAAATATTTGAAAAAGAATAAATAATGCACAGGAGGACTAAAAAAATTAGATTACAGTGATTACTTCTCTTTACAGTGACCTATTGTTTCATTGATATCTACTACAACCCTAAAACTACCACCTACAGTAATTATGAAAAAACAAAACAGTAATTATTGTTAGGCCTGTCACAATAATCAATATATCGACTTATCATGATTGGTCATGCAATATGTATCGCCCATACATAAAAACCAATTCTAGCAACATTTTAGCTGATTGTGCAACATCTCTAATATTGAAGGTGTCAGTGTCAGTATGTTAAAAAAAAAACCCACCGTAGTATTTACTATAAATTACTATAGTTCATTTTTCAAATGGCAACTGACAACTGAAAATAGTTTCAAAAAGGAGGTTAAGTGAAAACTCAGAGTATGTTAACCCTGAAATGAGAGAAACTCTGGGTTTTTCTGTTTTAGAATTGCAGGTTTGTCAAACTGGAGAAAGCAGGGTAAGTCAAGCCTGTTACTGAAAGCGAGGTAACTTTTACTCAGAGTCAGTTACTGTGGTAATTTACTCTGTGAACCTAACCTGGTCAGGAGCAGGTTTTATTCTCTAAACTCAGAGTTTCTGCCAGTTTTCTTAGCTTTTTTAAAGACAAATCTGTATTTCTTCGCCTTTAACCTTATGCTTACATCCTATTTTAATGCGTATTTTGAATATGCACATAAAAAGATAAGTTGATTGAAACGACTAGATGCACATACGTTTTGAAAATTTGCATAAAAAAACATGCGCATAGCTGAGTAGGATAAACGTTTTATTCGATAAGAGAAGATGCACATAATCTATGGAAACTCTTTTGCCAAACAAATTCCAGTATGCGCATTAAAAAAGTAAGGTGATTTTGTTATGAGATCATATGATGATGAAATTGTGTGTGAATGGACAAAAAAGCAGGCTGAGCACATTGTAAAGCATGTGAAACGTTGTTTTGGTCATTCTAAAACACTTTAACCATTTCAGTATTAGTGTTATTATATTATTAATGACCTCCAGAAGTGTCAAGAGCATCTGTTCTCCGCGTCTCATGGCTTTAAACGCCACCACCTGTTCATTGCATGTCGGCATCGTCTTCTGAGGTGAAAGTCATTTATTAAATAAAGAAAAAATTCATGCAGCTTCTTCTACCACAGTAAATTCTGTTTTTACTGTTGATATTTGGCTCCAGTTAATCAGGAAGTGATGATTTTGATCTTTTTGACTGGGATGGAAACGCTGCTTTATTCAGATATCTTTTATGCGATAATAAAAAATGAGCTTAAATTCTCTGACCTTCGACAGGGACATGTACTGCAACTATATTAATGGGATTATTACTCATTCTAAAAACTATTTTTTAGTACTGCTTACATTCTAAATGTCATATCAACCTCTACACTTGACCATTAATAAAGGCAGACACACAAGTGCACTTTTAAATGTATTAAAAACTCATTTTTAGAAATGTTATATTAAACTGACGTGTGTAAAAGTGGGAACCTTAAATTAAACATTTCCACTGAACATTAAGTGAAGGTTATATGCATTCTTGTTTTGTCAAATTTGTTGTAGAAACTATGCAGTTATGAAATTACATCTGAAATAACTTCGAAATTACGGCCAATTTCCCACTTTTTCAAGTGAAAAGTCAATAAACATCACACATTACATTACTTTTTTTATTATACTTAAATATTTGAATACTTTAAATGTAAACTTACGCATTAACTTGAGCAGCTATTGTATGTTTTCCCACGCTAACTGTCTCTGTTTCACGGATGCAGTGGTGTTGCTTTTTTTAAATATATGGTCATATTTGCTATAACTTTGCATGAGCACATCAAGTTCAGCTGGAGAAAGAAATGCTGATCTCTTTTTTCAGATGTTGCCATGGTGATTTGCAGGGATGTGCAGAGACCTTTTAAGGGGCAGGGGCTCAAGTGGAAAAAAGGGCACTTTTTATTAAATAATAATAATAATTGTACTTTAATAAATAAAATATAATAAAGGAGATTTCATCTTAAATTCACCATATACTCACCCTTAAAAGGATGGTTCATTCAAAACTAATAAATTCGGTCACCATTTACTCAACTTTTACTTGTTCCAAACCTACTTGACTTTTTTTTTTCTTTTGTCGAACACACAAAATAATATTTTGAAGAAAGCAGGAAACCTGTAACCATTGACTTTTATGGTATTTGTTTTTAAAACCAAGATATACATAAAATTTAGTTTTTTTATTGTCTAACAAGGAAAGCTGTCCTTAAAAGAACACGCATTAACTTACACATATATTATATTATTATTTGTATTTAAAAAATAATAATTATCCCCAGGAAAAAAGGGCACTTTCTCTCAAAGAGAAAAAAGGGCAGGGGCTCAATCATCCAAAGCCCCCACCTCTGCACGTGCCTGGTGATTTGTAATATCTGCGCTCCATTGATAATGCCTTTTTATAGTCGCGGTGTGTACGCTTAACTCTGACTCGGTCTACTCAGAGTTGATTGACCCAACTCAGATCAGCTATTCTGAAACCGAAAACTGTTGTCGGTAAGTCAACTCAGAGATCAAGTTTAAACTCCAAGTGACCTTACTGAAACAGGCCCCTGGTACCAGATATCAAAGCCTCTGATTCTTTTTACCTTACACTTTTTTGCTAACATTTATTATTATTTTTATTTAGGATACACATTCACATTTTGATTCCAATGCCTAATTTTTAAATTGTTAAAATGACTATAAGAATAAAATATGATGTGTTCTTTGGAAAAGTGTACTTGCATTGTGATGATATTATATTGTCATTCTGGCATTTTATAATGAGTGGCATAAAATGGTTTTAAAATGCCAATAATATCGTTTATCGCAATATATTTTGGTACAATATATCATACAACAAAAATAGATATCGTGACAGGCCTGATTATTGTTGTATATGATCATAAAAAAAAGATTCTATTTGATATACGCATCCTCAGTAGCTGCAGTTTGAATCCTTTCTAGCCTTAACCTAACCTCCTCTCTTCCACTTGGAGGTCTCTGGGCTGCTGTCATATATACACTCACCGACCACTTTATTAGGTACACATGTCTAACTGCTCGTTAGCGCAAATTTCTAATCAGCCAATCACATGGCAGCAATGCATTCAGGCATGTGGTCAAGACGATCTGCAGCAGTTAAAACCGAGAATTAGAATGGGGAAGAAAGGTGATTTAAGTGACTTTGAAGGTTGTTGGTGCCAGACGGGCTGGTCTTAGTATGTTAGAAACTGCTGATCTACTGGGATTTTCATGCACAACCATCTCTAGAGTTGGAGAGTTTGGAGAGGAATATTTTCAGTACCTTGTTGAATAGATGCCATGAAGATTAAGGTAGTTCTGAAGGCAAAAGGAGGTCCAACCCGGTACTAGTACCTAATAAAGGGGCCAGTGAGTGTATACGCTTGGATTCTCTACACCACATAATGAACTATTTAGTGTCTCTTGGGGTCATATAATGTCTTATGTGTGAACATTAGGATTGAGTAATAATTATTGATTATTGATCAAATTTTTGGTCTAATTATTGATTTTTAAATTATGTAATCATTCAATCTAGGGTAAAAGTACATTTAAGGAAAACAAATATATAAAAAAGAAAAAGTACACCTGAGATCCAAACTGCCCTCGTTGCATGTTCATTTTATAGAGAAAAGGTTACTTTTGGAGACACTCATGGTTATGTAATTGAACAGGTGGGAGGAATTTTTGGAAGACACCCCCCAGTTTGAGCAGTGGATACCTGTGCAGTGACGTGTTATGCAAAACAAAAGCTTTCGAATATAACACTACACACTTCCTGAAAACCTCATTCAGCCTGAGCAGGAATTCCAGAGCCTAGGGCAGAACAAAGAGAAAAGTCAAAGCCAGAAGGACAATCTGTTCATTTAGGTGAGTTGCTCTCCTTGAAAAGGTAGGTGTAACATTTAAAAAACAGTCAGAATTGAATTTACCAACTGATTATATTTTACAGCTTGTATATTATCTTATAGTGATAATTGTCAAGATCTGTCCTTTAAGATTACACTCCTGGACAGGTTTAACAAGTTTAGAGTCCCTTATCTTTTAGGTCTTTGAAAACAAACTGAGACAAAAACAAAAGTAAAACAGTGAGTGCTCAGTCTTTCTAGTAACAGACAAATGTGACATCATTTACTGTATTTTATTGTATTTTTCCTCCCTATTAAACAGTTTTGGTGCCAGAAAAATGCCTCCACCTCAGGTGAACAAACCCAGGTCTGAAATGGCCATAAAAGAAAAAGCAGGCACTCTTGACGTGCCTCTAAATTTCTTGGGTCAAGACTACCAGGAGTTGCTGAAGAGCTGCATCACCAACAGAATGAGATTTGTTGATGATAGGTTTCCTCCAGACAGCAGCTCCATTGACCCAAATAACAAACTTGGGCTGGATATGGGCCAAATCCAGTGGCTGAGGCCATCAGTAAGTTACCTGTGTTGACTGTATTGTTTTGTTGAAAATAACCAACTGCCGTCAGAGTGTTGCAAAATGTCTCTCAGGTCTTGTCAGGACAGGTTTATCTGTCACCTGTATTACAACTTAAGAAAGCAGATTCAAAAATAGATGTTAAAATGATGTAATGTGGGCTTATACTGTTTTATGTGCATAGATCAGTTAATGTAGATGGCTCTATTGTGATTGAACTGATTACTAAATTTAGAGTTACTGATTCTAAATGACTAAAGTTTTTTTAATTTGATTGTTGAAATAACACTAATGGCTCGTTTCCACTGAGTGGTACAGTACGGTACGGTTCGGGTCGGTACGGGTCACCTTTATCAAGCTTGCGTTTCCATTACAAAGGGTACCCTTTTGGTGGGCGTGGTGTACTACAGAGAGTTTCAGTCGACGTCATTCTCGCTCGAATAAATGTCTACAGTAAAGTTGTACAGATCGTTCACATTATATGAGAAGCTCTTCTAACAAAACAGATGCTTTAAACATATTAATACTTGTTTATAAATGTTTATTACTAACATTTCTATGAACATGATTTGATTATAACTGCAGATCAATGACAGTGTGACAGTGTTACAGCCTACTGTAACGTCTGCAATTATATAAAATAAATAAATAAATGCAACATATATGAACACACAGACCCTTACAGTCTCCGATATGTTACCACTTACAGATAAACGACACACAGCATACATTAAGTCCTTATTTGAGTTCAAAAACAACACGCAACATATACAGTAGCCCACAGTCAGAGCTAACCTCTCATCTGTGTCTGTAATCTTCACCAGCACATGTAGCCTCTGTTAGAGAGTAATTCCATCATTCCGAGTTCATAATAGTCCAAAAGGCGATGATAAACATGGCAGTTTGTTCATGATTCAGGTTGCTGAAACTATTTGCTCCTGTCCGGAATCCTTGCAATCCTGTCGGGCTTCTCCTTTTTTTCTGCGCTTCACTCTCGCGTTTGTCCTTTTCTTTCTGAATGGATCAGATGTCGAAGACGCTTCATTAATCACACACGCACGTTATTATTATCAGCTCAAGAAGTTCGTTATATCAAATCTAGACGCGAACGCTGGCTCCCTGGAGAAAGCGAAAAACCGCTCGCACTTTTAGACGGCCTCATAAAACAACAACAGGACACGGCAGATTCTTGGCTTTGTGGTTGTTCATCAAGACAACGACAAGGTTTGTTTTGAGCCCGGGTCATCCATGTATCGTTATTATATGCATATAGTTGTCTCGGCTGTGCATTTAAAAACATGGCGGCTCCATTGTTTTGATTCTGGCTAGCTCCACGAGATCGTGACGTATCTCTGTAAACCAATCAGCGTTCAGCTGCGCGTGTAGCTCCACCTTTGGGTACCCTTTCTCGTCTTTGGTACCCTTTCGAAAGGGTGCCGAAAAAGTGGTACGGTACGGATCGGTTCGGTACGCTTTTGACAGTGGAAACGGCCATAAAAGCGTACCGACCCGTACCGTACCACTCAGTGGAAACGGGCCTTAATAATGCTGTTCACGAGAAGAAAAAGTGGTAACACTTTAGAATAATGGTCCATTAGTTAATGTTAGTTAACATAACTACGCATGAATAATCTTGTAAAGCATTTATTAATCATAGTCCAACATTAACTAATGTGTTATTAAAATCCAACATTGTGCTTGTTAACATTAGTTATGAGTTAATGCACAGAGTTAACATGAACTAACGTTATTTACTTAACGTTAACTAAAGTTAACAAACATTACCAATTGAAACCAATTTTTTTTTTTACTATTTACAAGTTGTTTATTAAAAGTAAGCATCAATATGAAATTGAAAGATTGAGTTTAGTCTGTGTTCTTCTTAAATGATTTATACATTAAGCTAATTCAGTGAAGACCAGATTAGATCAACTCAATTAAACCAAGTTTTCAGTTTCTCTATTACTCAACTGAACTAACAGAATCACTTTCCTCAAATCAAGTTCAAATGTCTTCTGCATTTCCAAATTCCCCAAATTTCATTGTATAATTTATTCATTGTCTCTCTTTAGAAAATAGTGGCAGACCCTCAGTTCATTGTAAAGGGGGTTTCCAGATTTGACTATTCCCAAGGATCATTTTTAGGTATGTTTATTTGTCTATTCAAATAAGCCTTAGCTTTTGAATGAAATCTACTCCGTGTCAAACTCACAATTTTTTTTTTTGCTAATGTTTGCGATTTTTACCTTAGGAAACTGCTGGTTTCTTGCTTCAGTTGGGGCTTTAACCTTTCAGAAAGATGTCTTGTATCAAGTTATGCCAGAAGACCAGTCATTTGGTAAAGATTATGCAGGGATATTTCACTTCAGAGTGAGTTTTATTTTTTATTTTGAGTCATAATAACTCAAAAGCCTATTACCAATATGAACCCATTCATGCTCTCCCTCATTTGTAGTTCTGGCGATTTGGGAAATGGATCGATGTTGTCATTGATGACAAACTGCCGACAATTAAGGGTGACTTGATTTTTGTTCATTCCAAAACATCAAATGAGTTTTGGCCTGCCTTACTGGAGAAAGCTTATGCCAAGTAAGTCCCACCTGTGTTGTGATACAATTATTTTGCTTATGTAGTAATAAACACATGCTTGATTTTTCAACATTTAAAATATATAGTTTAAAGACACAGTATGTCATTTTCGCCACAAGAGGGGGCATATTCACAACAAACAGATGCATCGTTTGATGAGTGTGGAGTCATAGGAGTTGTCCTCTACATTACGTTTGTAAAGTATTCAGGGTAGAATGAAGCAGACTAACGCTGAAAGGTCTCGAAGTGAAATGGGTCATATAACCCATATGGAGCTTATATAATTGCTCTAGTGATTTCTGGATATTTTAATGAAAAATCCAACACTTAACCATATTTACAAGATATTATGGCCATTATTGTGTGCTTTGTAAATACTCATGCTTTGTACACTGTAAAAAAATGCAGTGTTCCACACAATTCATTCATGTTGTCCCAAATCTATTAAGTAAATGTAACCATTTTAAGTAGATTGGACATAAAATAATTAAGTTTGTCCCCAAAAATTCTCTAGAATTGTGTTGTTTCAGGTTCTTTTTAGCAAGTAGTTTGAACAAGCAGCAACACATTTTTTTTTGGAGTGTACAGTAAATGAATTATGGCTGTAACCACCATAGATGATGATGAGAAAAATAAAATGCTAATGGGAAACTCTGAGATAAATTTGAGTTTCTGAGCTGGGAAATTTTTGTTAGTTTGTTTTTACCCCCAAGTTTCACACTTTTGAATAAAAATGATGGCATCCAATTACTCAATTTATGTAATGTGATCGGTTAAGAAATAAACGAGACATCCTGGATTAAAAAATTCCTTTGCACCTGTGTTTCTTTATAATTTATGCAACACCTGTCAGTGCAGTATTGAACATGTGGGTTTAAGCCTTACAGACTTAGACAGGCAACAGTCGGGATCGTCAACAATTGTCATAATCTTCAACAATTTGAGGAAACCCAAAAAAAGAAACATTAAACACTTGTTGGTCTGACGATGAACATGTGCTTGACTTACAAAACATTTTCTCCAGGGTGTGCGGCTCCTATTCTGACATGGACGCTGGTGCTGTATCTGAGGCTCTACTGGACTTCACCGGTGGCATCCATGTGCGTTTCGAACTGGAAAAACCTCCCCTTGATTTGTGGAGCTTGATGGACCGAGCTGCCAAATCCAAGGCCCTAATGGCTTGCGGCACATATCCGGGGGTAAGCTGTGACCTCAGGCTTTATTTGACAGATATTTTCAGATTCCAAAGACCTCTTTATACTCTTGTGAACCAAATATGAAATTATGTAGCGAACAGGGAACAGTTGCATATTTCACCTGAAGCGTAACAGATTTTTTTTTTCTCTTCAATATCAGAAAACATCTGCAAATACAGAATTATCTAATGGCATTGTTCAAGGGCACGCATATTCAGTGACTGGGATTTTCAAGGTACGTATGCACTGAATCAAATGTCAGTTCACAGCAACATCAAGTTACTTAAACTTGTTAGGCCAGCTGCCTACAAATCTCACAAAGGTTTTGCATGGTTTAGAATCAAGTCATTTATTCTTATACAAGTACAGTGGGGAAAATAAGTATTGGACACGTTGCCATTTTTCCCAAAATACATATTTCAAAAAGTGCCATTGACTTGATATTTTTACCGGATGTTGATAGCAACCAAATAAATCCATATATGAAAAGAAAATTAATTTAATCAGTTTACAAATTAAGTTATGCGTAATAAAATGAAATGACACAGGAAAAAAGTATTGAACACATGAACAAAGGGAGGTGTAGAAAGGCTGTGAAAGCCCAGACAGCAGCTGAAATCTCTCAGTAGTTTTTCAGCAACCCTCTGCACTTCCTTATTGTAAATTAATATTAGCTGCTTCAGTCCAACATCTACATTATCAGGATGATGAAGACGAAACTAGGGTGAACATTTGACAATGACAAGCAAGACAATGATCCAAAACACAGCTAATGAAACTCTCAAATGCTTTCAGAGAAAGAAAAGCAAGCTGTAGAATGGCCCAGCCAATCACCTGACCTGAATTCAATATAGAATACAAACTAAATTGTGTTTTTACCAAAATCTGGTTCAATTTCATGTCAACAGGACACAATTACCAGGACAAAACATGACATGTTCAATATATGTAAGAATCAGAAATGGCAAAAGTACACACATCCTTTACTTAAGTAGAAGTACAGATGCTCATGTTTAAAACGACTCTGGTAAAAGTAGAAGTACTGACTACACTTTTGTACTTAAGTAAAAGTAAAGAAGTACCGCCTGAAAATGTACAAAAGTAAAAAAGTTCACATTTCAACACGGTCCAAAGGCATGCAGTAAAGATAAATAATAATTCTACTAAATTGGCAGTTGTGTATAAGTGTGTGTGTAAATGTGAGTGTTAATGGATGTTTCCCAGTACAGGGTTGCAGCCGGAAGGATAAATTCAGGATCTTTTGCATTATGTTTTATTAATAAATTGCCAAGTATAGTTACTTTTGTTGTTGTAAAATATTTGTTAAAATGATTAATTGAAGACAACAGTAGGTCTATATGTAAAATCATATAGTCAACAAAAAAAAAATCAATTAAAAACTAAAAAACAGCATAAATTCTGTATTAGGAAATATGAACTCGTCAGAAATAAAGGAAATAAACAGCAATGCCTTTTTATGAAGTATTATGAAGTGTTTTTAATACTAAATGTACAAATCTTTACTAAAAGCATAGTTTTTGCGGAATTAGATTGAAAGACCAGAGAAAGCCTGTGCAGTATAATCGGAAGAGGACAAAAGGTTTAAGCATTTAAACTGCATGTTTTTGAACTGGAATGTGTCTCGTGTTTATCTGTGATCCGAACGAGCAAAAGGTGTCTTATTACTCTGTAAACAGGGCAGCATCAGTCATGTTAAATTTGCCGACCCCCTCTGTCACATCTGCATAGTCATCCTAGCCTTTCTCATAGTAATCTTCATAAACTAGCCCATGTACAGTGCGCAATAGCCTTCAAAAGGCCGCACAGTGCAGCAGGCAAGCGCGCAATAAAGAAAAATAGATTGATTGCATCAACACTGCGTTCATATTGCACAATTACAAGAAATAATATAGATCGCGCCACCAAACACATAAAAACGAAAGTAACGAGCGTGGTTTAAAAAATGTAAGAAAGTACAGATATTTGTGTGAAAGTGTAAAAAGTAGTGAAGTACTGTAATGAAGTATTTGTACTTCATTACTTCCCATCTGAGAATAATCAAAAATAAATTGTAAACAAAATTATGCATATTTATTTTGTGCTGAAAATCAATCAAAAATGCAGTAAAACTCTCTTCCATGAAGACTTAATTTTTATTAGAAATATAAATTTCTAAATCTGATATTTTAACTGTATTTTATTATTTGTTTGTTTGAATGCTCCAATTCCAGATTTTCAAATAGTTCTTTCTCTGCCAAATATTGTCCGATCCTAACAAACAATACATCAATGGAAAGCAATGACCTTATAAACCTCAATTTTCAAAAATGACCAGGATCACAATATACTCCATTGTACAATCTTATCAGCCCCCGCTGACTGTCAAACCTGTGAGTTTGCTTTCTCAAAATTTACTGTAAATAATCTGCTTCATTGTTTGCCGAAACTCTGTCTCAATATGTTGTAATATAGTACTTCTAAAACCCTTCACTTCCCCTGTCTAAACCTGTCTAGATATTTATGTATTTTCATGCATCATATCTTACATTCATATCTTACCGCAGCATGACTGTACATCTATTGGCAGCAGAATGTCCATACTTTTTCATAATGCAATGCAGATCTAGTTTACTAGGGGCCGGTTGCACCAGCAGTGCGTAAGTTAAAATGTAGTTGTGACTTAAAGGGACACGACGTTACAACTTACACACTACTAAATATTTTTGTGTTGCACCACTGAACTTAGTCAAACCGTGACGCTACGTTCTAACTAAATATTTTACAGCAGCCTCCCCCCATGTATAATGGTAGAAAAGAGATGGCAGTGAGATTGGTTTACATTGAGGAGCTTGCGATCATAATGAAGAATGGTCTTCCTCTACTCACAGCCCTAATTTCCTCCCAAATCTCCCTTTTTTGGGGGTTTATAAAAGAAGAGTTTAATTTTCCTTCAAGGAGTGTTTTGTTATTATTGTATCCATCTATTAAAACGGGAATTTCTTCATGATTAAGTTTTTCTTTTTCATGAGTAGGATATAAAAAAATGTAGTTCAAACAGTTTAAAGTTTTCATAAGTTTGTGTGCATTAAATTTTGCCTGTATTCACGGCTCGCGATGCAGATGTGTGTGTCGTCTGTTATTAGTGAATGATTGTAATTTATTGTGCTATAAAAATGTCATTTTATAATTTCATTTCATAGGACAGTTTTATATAGATGCATTAGTTGCAGAATTAATGATAAGCAGTTTAATGATTTAAATGCTTTTTATTAGATATCACATCTTTCAATGCGACTACGCATGATTTTATGGAGAGCTTATGACCTACTAACTACAGTTTGCCTTAAGAACATGTGGTGCAACTAAAGTGAAAACAAATTTAGTTACAAACTACAATGTAAAAAAATCTGTAATTTTACAGTTTATTTCCGGCAGCTGGGGTGACGTAAAATAACGGCCGTTAAAATACAGAAATTTACTGTAAAATAACGGACATTAAATTACAGAAATTTCCTTAAATTTAAATATCTGGTAAATTTCTGTAATTCAGCCTCTGTTTTTTTACAGTAAATTTCTGTTATTTTACCGTAAAATTACATTTTAGTTTTTTTTTTTATGTAGCTAATAGTTACTAAGCCACTAGTGTGGACTTTACATTCCAGTTTAAGAAAGAACGTACGATCAGCTGGTGCAACCCAGGAAAGCAGCTGCATTTACTATCCCAATAAAAAAGAAGTAACCAGGTTCATCAGAATGAATTGACCAAACGTAATTGAAATTGTTGTAAAGGATTGTTTATTTTAATCCGATCGACTGCACGTTGAAAACATACATTAATATACTGTAAGTGTAAAGGTGTATGACTTAAAGAATGAGCTATGGTGGATGAATATACAGTAATTGTGTCAAAAGTGGGAACAAAGTGTCACAAAGAAGGGAAGCAGGAACAGCTGAAACCTACAGTAAAGTTGTGCAGTGGGAACATTTCAGAAGATTAAATCTGATTTTAAACGTGTAACATAAATACACACATCAACCTGATCGATTTATTTAGTGTTCATGTAAGAACTATGTAGGGACTTATTAGATGGGAAGATTTATTTCAGACAGAAATGAAAACATAAAGTGCAGCAGTGTTCTCTGTTTTAAATAATCTTGGGGTTCATTTAACGATTATAGTCCCCTTCTAAAAATATAAAATATTCATCAATCCCTTTAATATTGACCTTATTCTTCAATACGAAAGTGCGCTCGATTTGGCGATCGTTTTAGAACTTTCGATTTAGTCGCCTATGGGAAAATTACTTGAAATAATAAATGGCAGAAAACGGTCAAATTACTTGCTCTACAAACAAGTGTTTGCATGATTATACAGACAAAATATAATAATATAATAAGAAAATATCAGTTTGCAACATCAAGCAGTAAAACGAGCTGTTTTAACGTCTAAAAATAAATGGAAGTGAATGAGACCGGAAGTCTCAAGCCAAAAAGATTCAAACGGCTGCGCCGGCTCGTACGCGAAAAATAAGGTGAACATGTCAAAATGTAATCTAGCTGAATTGCAATTTCTGAAAGTTCTACATTAAGACCGGTCACTATTTATTTATTTATTTATTTATTTATTTATTTATTTATTTATTTTCAAGCTTTTGTTTTGTTTTCAAAAAGTAGTGCCCTCGATGCTCTGTTCTGGGACCTTTCTTCATACTGTATGTAACCACCTATTTTCAATAAGCAAGAAGTTGAGTTAGTTGCACCAATATTGGCTAATTATTTGAGAAATTATTATTCATATCAACAGTCTTGAAATATGAAAAGATAGGCGTTTTCTAAAACATGCTTGCTTTGTTCTAATGTTAATTGTTGTTGTAATCGTGTATACTATAGTGTTTATAGACTCATTGCCTTCCGCTGTATTCAGCCTCATGTGAGCTGCTCCACCCTTTATTATGTCATTTGTATTGTTTGCTTTCATCCCAGTGCATATCTTACATCAGTCCCTGTGATTTTGTAAGAGGTATTTCTTTTAATGTTGTTTGCACGTTAACTCAAAACATTTTGTACAGATACTTCAATTAATGTGGTATTTGATAATGACACTAGTCAAAAACCAAGCATATCCCATGGTTTTTGGCAGATTGACCGTCAATTATACAACCACATTTTTACAACAAAATGCTAAGGTTAAGCTATGGTTAGTGTAGCAAAACCATGTTTAATGTGTAGTTATAATTTGGCACATTTTGTGGTACACCCAAGGGCTTTGTTATAAGCCTTTTGAATTAAATTTGTCATGTCATGATGTATTTAACAGGTAACATGGCAAGGAACACCAGTAAGACTGGTGAGAGTGTTGAACCCATGGGGAAAACGCGAGTGGACTGGTGCCTGGTGTGACAAGTAAGAGTCACATTTATTATATTATATTATATTTTATTTTATTTTATTTTATTTTATTTTATTTTATTATATTATATTATATTATATTATATTATATTATATTATATTATATTATATTATATTATATTATATTATATTATATTATATTATATTATATTATTTTATGATATGATATGATATGATATGATATGATATGATATGATATGATATGATATGATATGATATGATATGATATGATATGATATGATATGATATGATATGATATGATATGATATGATATGATATGATATGATATGATATGATATGATTTGATATGATATGATATGATATGATATGATTTGATATGATTTGATATGATTTGATATGATATGATTTGATTTGATTAGATTAGAACTGTAGTAACTGCAGAAGAGATAATAAATCAATATTGGGTGGAATAATTCAGATTTTCAGTCATACCAAAAATAAAAACATTACCCTTTAATTTGCTATTTTTTACTAAATCCAGGGAAATTCATATATAAATTAGCAAATATAGCATATATATTTTGGTGCATTTAAGCAAAACTGTTTTATTAAACTGTTATATTCATTAAGATTGTAATAATAGTAATATTGTAATTATACTGTAATCTTGTAGTAAGATTGTAATTAAGAGTGTAATTGCCTAACATATAAATAGATTTCATTTAATTGAATAGGTGTAATACATTAAAAGTCAAATTTGGTTCAACTAATGCATGTATTTTTTATGTTTCTCTTTTTTTTTTTTTTTTTTTTGTAAAAAATTGTACTCATTCATTCAAAACTGTATTCATTGGGGTATACCATTTTTTAGCACCATAATCTTACGTGTTTTTGTTAAACTAGTTCCAGATTTGGCTTTGGTACTGAATGTTGTTGCAGAAAATACACAAATATATTATTCTTTAGTATCCTATAAAAAGTTGTAGTTTAAAAGAGAGATCTGTAAGGAGCGTTTATATATGCAAGTCCCCAAAATATGCCATTACAGTTGTTTTAAGGAGTGTTCGCAGTATACATCATTGAAGATGTTTTTTATTTGCATGGCTTACATAACCAACAGTCAATGTCATTCATATCTCCTGAATTGCTGACTTGAATGACTCTTTTACTGAATGAATGAATGACATTTTGTTGGCTTTGTTTAAAGGTTGCCTTTAGTCAGACTTTTGCTGTAAAGACTGCCCCTTCAACAAAAGACAGTTCTGTAATGACGTCATCTTTAGTGAACCGAAATAAACACAAACATCAATCAGTTTAAGCAAAAGGGTTTTGATGGCTAAACAATATTACAGGGATCAGGAACTGATTTTTAATTCAGTTTGGGCTAATGATTTTCTTAAGATTGCATTTTTTAACATCTAGACCCTAAATGATTTATAGGTATTAGGCTATTTTCTGTCCTGTTTTGACTGCCTGATCATTGTTCGAATAGGCAGATTGTAGACTCAGAAGTGAATGACCACTGGTTTTGTAATCGAAGATCAGTTTAGCCATGTATACCACAGCCTTTACCTTCATACATTGAAGCTTCTGTGATTTAGGATTAAAGCCCATTATTAGTCAGTACATATTTAATGATCTGCACTGAAAGCAACAGTGACCACTTAATAAAAAATAAATAAAGCATTATTTTTATTGAATTAATGTCAGATGAAATACATTTGGCAGATGATCATCTTTTAGTTTCAATCTTCCTAAAAATATATTGAAGTGTGCCTTGTTTGTAGTATAGAACAAAGTTCTGAAACTTCATTAAACATGAATTTCATCCAACCAATTCCTGATGTTGAGGTCAGAGGTAATGAAGTTCAGAGTCTGTGTTTTAGGGATGCGTCATTCATGAATAAGCTGGCACTAAGAATAGGGTGGCTATATTGAATCTGCCACTATGCTGACACATAGGCAATTTTTAGCTCCGTCTTGTTTTTTAAAATAAGGCTGGGATCAAAATCTCATTTGAATTTAAAGCGACAGTCACTAAAATGGCACAATTTGGATCAAAGCCAGTTTCAAAGAGTTATAAAACATTATGTTTGGGGTATTTTGAACTGAAACATTACATACACATTCTTTATATCTTGTAAAAAGAGGCATATTACAGTAGGTCCCCTTTAAAGAAGCACTAAGTGAGTTTTTCAACTTTAAAACAATGTCTGAAATTATATCAGTAGAATAAAGCCGCTTTTCCATTATCGTGCTGAATCATTCTAGGAACAGTGAGGTACGTTTCAAATAGTTTTACACGTGAGCCTGGTATGGCACAGAATGATTGCAAACACGATTGGTTTTTGGTCTGCACTGAACCATGCTAGACTGGTAGAACACATGACATTGCCACTCCTGGTTGCCAGTTTCAAAAAATTTTCGTTTTCAGCATCTTGATAGAAGATGAAACTGTTTTTGTGCCGACTGGCCCGGATCGGCAGTTAAGCAAACCATTCAGTCTGATAATTGGACTGTGGCTTAACTTTTTAACTAGATGAATTGCCTAGTGGCAGATGAATCCAGATCTATATTTAGTGCAAATAATACAATCTGCTTTGTTGGCAACAGACAGTTGTACTTATCAACCACAAGGGGGAGCTGCGAAAGTTGCATAGTGTTGCTTTAATTTATTTAGAACTAAAAAGACTGCATACTTTCAATATAAGAGTATATTTCTTTTCATACTTATTATTGTCCTCTTTAATTGCTGCTGTTGTGTACTCGGCTATAGCATAATCTCAATGTTATGTTAATGTGGATGTATAACTTTCAGGTCATCATTGTGGAACAAAGTGAGTGAGAGTGAGCGAACCAAGTGTTGGTCTTTGGCCAACGATGGAGAATTCTGGTGGGCATTGACTTTAGTTTCTGATGTAATCTTTGCTGCATTAAGAAGTCAGACGTTGTCAGTAATACATATTTCACTGTAGGATGTCAATGGAGGATTTCTCCAAAAACTTTGAAGAAGTTGATATTTGCTGCTTTACCCCTGATTTTCTGGACAATTCCTCTAAATGCAGCTGGACAACTGTACACTACAATGGCAGCTGGGAAGCTGGAAAAACAGCTGGTGGCTGCCTCAATTACAAAGGTACCCAGTGAATGCATTATTCATAGAAATAATAGATGCAGGTGTGCACATGAAACATAAAATTAATGAAGCAGGGAGTTTAAATTTAACAAGCAAACACATGTTTGTACTTTTACAGATAGATAGTGTATACTGTATATGGGTTAAAATTATGGGCCCTATTTTAACGATCTAGGTGCAAAGTCCAAAGCGCAGGGCACAAAAGCATTAAGGGCGTGTCAGAATCCACTTTTGCTATTTTAAGGATGGAAAATTCCGTTTTGCGCCACGAAGCATGGTCTAACAGGGTTGAGCTTATTCTCCTAATGAGTTATGGGTGTGTTTTGAGAATAAACCAATCAGAGTCTCATCTCCCATTCCCTTTAAGAGTCAGTTGTGTCACGCCATAGCGCATTTGCTATTCATATGACAGACTTTGTAAGTGGAATAACTGTGTGCTTCACTAGCCAGAAAACATTTAAACAGACTATCTGCAGTGCGAGGACTTTCTTTACTTTCACTTTCACTCTCTTTCGTGGATAAGGAAATGTGTTGTATGCACAGACATCCATTAGCCTGCATAATTAATTTAGTTTGTTAAGCGCAAAGATTTGTTTTAAAACTATTTCTAAATTAAGTTCTAGTTTTCAGCAAACGAGTAAATGAACAATAATAACGAAGTGTGGTCAAAAAAGTGAGTTGTTTACAAATACACATTCCCCATAAGGTCTAAAACCTGACAGGTAGGCAAATCTAAGCTTGTTTTGAATAAAATAAATATAAATATGCATATAATAAATACTACTACTAATAATAATAACATTATACAAAAGCAAATTGTCATGAATAAACTGAAAAAGCCCACCAACATGAAGAAGGCATGAAAGCAGTGGTTTTAATTTTGTAACATTTTAATCCTTTATTCTTTTTCATTTGTAAAGATATTTCCGTATTGCTGTACATCCTGTGTGTATTAAGCAATGTTTAAGCAAGGCACACATCTAATGCGCCCTGTGCTGGACTTTAGACCTTCTCTCAGCTGGTCTATTGTGCAGTCTATTTTAGTTTCTCAAAAATAGCAACACGCCAGCAATGCGCCTTAACACACCTCCTTTTTTGGACCAGAACGCCTATGGGCGCACATATGAGCGCAAATGAATTTGCTATTTAAAAAGCGTGGTGAAAAACAACAAAATGACACTTGCGTTCAGCTAAAACTAGCAAACAACAATCGCATCGTGCCTTGTACCGCATTGCACCGGGTGTGTGATAGGACCCTAAAGGGGTTTTAAAACATCAAAATCATACTAAAGCTTGATTTTCTTTCTGTGCATAAATTAATGCTTATATTTTTACTCTGATTTACAGAAAATGCCCACAAAATTGTAATTCAGCGTACAAATTTATATATCAAAAATAGTATCAGTTAAATATAAAGTAGAATCATTTGGTGATGCATTAAAAGACTCTATTTTTACAGGATTTCACAGTAAAGCCCCAAAAATATACTAAGTAAATAAATAAATAATAAATACTAAATAACTGCCATTTTAAGTCACCTTGCCACTATCTTTAAAACCACTAATTATTTTTTTTTACTTTGTTAGCAAGATGCTTTAATCAACACAATATGATCATTTATTCTGTTATATTTTAACACGTACAGCTCAAAATAATTATGCTGTTTAATGTTCACATACATATTTAAAATACATTTTTATAAAAAAAAAATATATATA
>CAIGQZ010032689.1:2667692-2681770 GCA_903798205.1 Danio tinwini
TTTTTTTTTTGCAAATTAACTTTTGAATGCACAATACAATGTATCTGTTTATGAAATTAGAATTTTTTTCACTAATATTGTTTAAAGTAGACACTTCACACACATTTAATATGCTTTCTATGTACAGTATGCAAACTCATTTGATTCTGAAAAAAGATTGATTCTGACCAAAAATACAAATCTTATTTTTGACCTCTATACACTACCTGATGAAAGTCTTGTCGTCGATCCGATTTGTAAGATCAACAAATAATAGCACTCCTTTTCATACTCCAGCCTCTACATCAAAGTTCCTGAAAGCAAAGAAGGTCAAGGTGCTTCAGGATTGGCCAGCCCAGTCACCAGACATGAACATTATTGAGCATGTCTGGGGTAAGATGGAGGAGGAGGCATTGAAAAAGAATCCAAAGAATCTTTATGAACTCTGGGAGTCCTGCAAGAATGCTTTCTTTGCCATTCCAGATGACTTTATTTATTAGTTATTTGAAACATCTTATAAAATGTAAAATAAGCGTAATCTAGAGGGCTTTGCCTTTCATATAAGCCACTTCAGATACCAAACGATCAACTAGAAATCAAGTTATTATTTGTTGTTCCTAAAACTTGGATAGGCGACAAGACTTTTGTCAGGTAGTGTATGTGTATTGAACATATAAGAAACCTCTGTTTAAACGAACGTCTTTCAGAGTCTTTCTGGACAAACCCTCAGTTTCGAGTGACGATTGAGAAGCTTGATGAGGAATGTTCTAGTTCCCAGTGCCCCGAAAATATACTGGTGTCCCTCTTGCAGATCCATGAAGACAGACACCGAAGTCGTGTTAAAAACTGCTCCATCGGCTTCTGTGTTTTTGCGGTCAGTATTAACAAAATAACCCTATTAGATTTACAGAATACCATCATTTTGGTTCCTCTTATTACTGGTGTTTTATATTAATAGAAGTTTTTTTTTTTAACAGATACCACCAGAGGTAAGTAAAATATCTTTCAGATTGAAAAGTGTTAATCCATATTTTTTTGGGGTCCCACTTTATATTAATGGGCCTTAACTAATATGTTTCTACGCTGTAATTCATAATTAGTTATAATGTACTTATTGTCTAAATACATGTTTTTACATTGTATTTATGCTTGATTAAATACCTGCATGTAATCACATCTGTAATTAATTTCTGTAATTACATTTATAATTACACTGTTGACAGTCTCTTACACTTTAACCTACCCTTAAACCACCTGTCCCTAACCCTATACCCGTATCCCACTTCAAGAGCCCCAGACATGTTCTGCAATACATAATGAACACATTAAGTACATTGTATTTATAATTCGATGTGAGTACATAGTAGTTAAGGCCACTTAATATAAACAACACACTGGTTTCTTAAATATATATATATATATATATATATATATATATATATATTTCATTCTCTTACAGATGAAAGATGAGAGGTTTCCAGCAAGCTTCTTCTCTCGTAGACGTACCGTGGCAGAAAGTGAGGCCTTCGTCAATTCGAGGCATGTGATGAAATTCTTCAAGCTGGAGCCAGGAGAGTATCTTATCGTGCCGACCACTTTCAAACCGAACGAGAGCGCGAAATTTATGCTGACCATCTTCTCAAAGAGTGAATCCCACAGGAAAAGCAGGAAGCCTGAGATGACGTATGTGTGAGATGATTACATTAATGGTGAAACAGTGGGAAGTCTAATGGAAAGACTGACCATATTGTTTGTCTATACTGTGGACATTTCCTTTTATTGTTATTATTATTTTTTCGATTTAAAGGTCCAGTGAAGTGCTTTGAAAAGTGCACATTTGTTTGGGATGTTTGACATAGTCTTAACCTAAGAGCATAGAATCACCAAGAGGCGACACTCTAGTTCGATTTGGGAAACAGCCACTAAATGGCGCAGCGACCATTTTGGAATGAAAATTTCAATAGAACAACAGCATACTATAAGTCTGTAAAATAAACTATTAAAAGTGCTGATGATTGTGATAGTAAGTGTTGTATTGTCGTCTTTCAGGTTGTATCTCAGCTTTAATGCACTTTTTAAATAAATAAATAAAAAACAAAGCAGCTGCTTGCCATCAGCAATAAGATCCAACGGACAGCCGATCACTTTCACTTCAAAATGGCGGAATCCGGGGCTGTTGCTGGGTGCTGCTGTTGCAATGCAACGTTCTATTAAGTGTCACCTTTTGGCCATTCTAAGCTCTTTGTCTTAACTGAAACTTAATGAGAGGGTGGGACATAGAGTAGCTCCTCCTCTTTAAAAACAAACAGCCAACAGTGTTTTGTTTTATCACCGCTCTGCCAGTGAAAGTGGTTGAGCTCATAAGCATCAAATCAAAAGCAAACGAGGAGCATCTTGAAGGGGGCGGGGCATGTCAGATACTAGAAAGCATTTGATTGGTCAAGATTTGATGAGAAACTGAAGTATGACATGATGTGAAAAAAAAAAAGTTGATCCATTTAGCCAGAAGTTGTTTATGTCAGTTTTATATCTTCTAAACGCGAATGGAATTTGGAGCACATGAGATTATAGATATCTTTAAAAAGAACAAACCTTTTACTAACATCTAAAAAACGTTATTGTAATTTCACGGGACCTTTAACTATGAGCCAGCTATCCTGGACCGATCTGGATTTATAGTTCACTTAAACGCAAAATGTGCTATACTACCCTCAGGTGATTCTTAAACTTTATGGATTTCTATTTTTTTAGTTGAACAAAAAATAAGATATTTTAAAGAATGTTAGGGTCGCACTTATCAATAAGGTTTCATTAGCTAATGTATTTACTAACATGAACTAATAATGAACAATACTTGAACAGCAAGTATTAATATAATGCATTATTAAAATCCAAATTCATGCTTGTTAACATAGGTTAATGCTCTGTGTGTTACTAATGATGAACCACATTAACGTTAACAAATATGAATACATACTGTAATAAATGTACATGAACATTGTTTGTTCATGTTAGTAAATACATTAACTAACATTCAACCTTACTGTAAAGTGTTACCAGTGTTATAAATTGGTTTCCATGCACTTCCTGACAAGAAAAACAAATACTATGGAAGTCATTGGTTACAGGTTTCTAACATTTTTTTTCAAAATAACTTATCTTGTGTTTGCAGTCTTTTTAAATCTATGTAAACACAAAAAACAGGAGTGTATTGCTTTTACTCTACATCATTTTGATCTCTATTTTGTCCATGTAATATCTGCATTTGTGACAGGTGAAACGAATGTTATTAATCACATTTGTTGTTTATTCAATGTTTTATCATATATTTCAGTGCATGGCCAGTCTGAATTTTTAGAAGACTGTTTACATTGTTAAAAAAAATAAATGTTGACTGAAGTGTCACAAACGCTTTCTTTCATTCATTCATTTTTCTCCGGCATATTCACTTTATTCATCAGGGGTTTCCACAGTGGAATGAACCGCCAACTTATCCACCATATATTTTACACTGGATGCCCTTCCAGTTGCAACCCAGTACTGGGAAACATCGAGAACATGCAACCTCCACACAGAAATGTCAACTGCACGAACAAGCAACCCTCTCGCTGTGAGGCGACAGTGCTAACCACTGAGCCACCGTGTCACCCACAAAAGCTTTCATCTATGGCTGTTTAATCTATAACTGTTTAATCTAAGCACACTGTATCAGTTGTCATGTTAGTAGTTTTTTTTCTCCACATACTAGCGTTCTGATAAGCGCCTTAATCATTAACACCTAGAGCTTGTTCTTTAAATACTAGTACCCCTTTAAAAGATACTAGTTCTTATTAATTAGATATATTACCAACTGGTCAAAACAGATTAGTTAAGCATTTTATTTTAGTGTTTATTATAGTCAACGCTTTTTTTCTACAATACATTCATGGCTGATATTTTAATTCTCCAAAAAACTGAGGGCAACTAACAAGATCTAGAATCTTCACAAATGTATTTATTTTATGAATTAAATTATTCCTAATGCATTAATCTGTTGGATATTCTCTGAATGCTTAAAGGGATAATTCACCCAAAACTGATGAGAATTCTTTCATCATTTACTCATCCTCCACTTGTCACAAACCTGTTAGAGTTTCAGCCTTTTATTGAACACAAAAGAAGATATATTTTTTGAAATGCTGAAAACCTGTATCTGACTTCCGTATTGGTTATTCCTACTATGGAAATCAATGGTTACAATGGTTTTCTAACATTTTTCATAATTACTTAGTTTTTTGTTTAACAGAAAAAAGAAACTCATAAAGGTTTGAAACCACTTGAGGGTGAGTAGTGACTAAATAAAAATTTGGGGGTGAACTATCTCTTTAATATCGATTCAAGATGAAAGAGGTGCGTGAATTAGCTCTGTAGTTTTGGTTTCTTACAACAGAGGGCAGTAGTTTACTAAAACTATCAAATGGAAGAGACAGAGGCACAAAAATGATTTAAACCTGAAAGACAAAAGTAAACCTGTTTTCTGGAAGACAAAATTAGCTCCATTTGTTGCGTCCAAGATGACATTTTTCCAAAATCAAATTTTTTTTTTTTTGAAATGTCAATTTTGTATTTGTTTGTTTTACAGTTCTTTTTTTTAGAAATGTGAGTTTGTACCTCGGAAGTTCGATGCAAATTGAACTCACAGATGCAAATTGGCAACTCACAGTCAAAAAACAAGGCATTATTGTGTTAGACTTCTTAGAAATATGACTTTTAATTACAGCTAAGTTCATTTGACATGAGTTTATTTATGAATTTCTAGAAGAAAATAAAGTCAGTAAAATGTTAACTCATAATAATTAATAACATTCATTCATTTTCTTTCCGGCTTAGTCCCTTTATTAATCTGGGGTCGCCACAGTGGAATGAACCGCCAACTTATCCAGCATTTGTTTTACGCAGCGGATGCCTTTCTAGCTGCAACCCAACACCGAGAAATTAATAACATTATTAAAACAAAATTTTGAACATTTAAAAAAAAATATATAGGGCGATGCAGTGGCGCAGTAGGTAGTGCTGTCACCTCACAACAAGAAGGTTGCTGGTTCATGCCTCGGCTGGGCCAGTTGGCGTTTCTGTGTGGAGTTTGCATGTTCTCCCTGGGTTCGTGTGGGTTTCCTCCGGGTGCTTCGGTTTCCCCAACAGTCCATATACATGCGGTAAAGATGAATTAGGTATGCTAAAATTGAAAAGTTTAAGTGTAAATGAGTGTGTATGGATGTTTCCCAGGGATGGGTTCCAGCTGGAAGTGCATCCGCTGCATAAAACATGTGCTGTATAAGTTGGCGGTTCATTCCGCTGTGGCGACCCGGGATTAATAAAGAGACTAAGCCAAAAAGAAAATGAATGAATGAAAAAAAATACTATAGTAACACAGTAATGTTTCTGTATCATACCTGCTATTAAAGTAGTTTTATTAATCTGCTGTGGTAATAGTATAGTTGAGGAATTTGCATAAATTACTACATTTATATGTTCACGTAGGTTTTACTTTGAATGATTTTACTTTAAAATATATCTTGTTAAATTGTTATTATTACTAACATTGAGATACTATTCAGATTTAAATAGTACAATATACTGTTTATTTTTCCCAGTACTGGGTTAAGGCTGGAAGGGCATCCACTGCGTAAAACATATGCTGGAATAGTTGGCGGTTCATTCCGCTGAGGCAATCCCTGATAAATAAAGGACTAATCTGAAGGAAAACAAATGAATGAATGAATACTATATATTTCACATACAGTAAAGTCCAAACCCTGTTCACTGGTGGTGGACAAGAGGCCGTATGGAGGTTATATAAACATTGGGAGAATGTTTTACAGACCCAAAGCTTCCCGTCTGCATGTGTGAGTCTCTACTACAATCACAACTAGTAGTTGTTGACACAACACACAAAGCACTGAGCCTCTGCACGTGTGCGCCATTTACTTCTGCTGAATTAAAGGGATAGTTCACTCAGAAATCAAAAATGTGTCACAATTTACTTACCCTTTTCTTGTTCCAAACCAGATAGATTTTTTTGTTCTGTTCCACCCCCCTAACCCCCCCTAGTGGTTGAACTGGGTATTCCAGTTCAAATTTAAAATATTCGAGGTTTTTTTTCACCCGGCCCCTCTGACACGAATCAACACAAACGCAGATGCCAGATTGACGGCACCAACAGGAGTGAGTGTGCCTAAAGATGGAGCCTTATAATACAAGTTACCCAGATAAATACGTTTGTAATATTTGTATTATTTGCTAATTAAAAACCACCTCATGCGGATATTTATAACTCTGAATCTGTACCTCATTTTGGTGGCTTCTACTAGAGGTCTGCATTCCCGCGGCTGTATTGTGGGAGCCCGACCAGATTTCTTGCGGTGTGGGAATAAATTTCTCAATTTGTGCAACACATTTAAAAAAAGTTGTAACATCAAAGCACTTACCATTTTGTAATGTTGCCATTCCTTATTACTTAATCTCTTAAGGCCCAAGGTGGTTTTTTTGCATGCATTTTTTTATTTCTCTTTGCTATTTGGGCTTATTGGAACCTAATTAAAATAAAACCTAAGTATCATCTTTTGATATGATGTACTTTTAGAGAAAACTGATGTCTATATATGTGGACTCGTGGTCCGAATTTACATAAAACACTTTTTCCTGATAGTTTTTTAATGCATATAACTTTTTTTTTCCATGGTTTGACTACCAGGGAGTAAAAACAAAATTTTTCCCCATTTTGGACAGTTAAAAATGGGTTTAGGACATTTCATATGCTGCAAAACAGTTGCAGGATGACACTTTATGTCTGTAACAAAATATAAAACATTCAAAGTATTTTAAATAGCCACTTAAGAGCTAAATTGTGCTGTCCACATATGTGGCCACTAAGGGCATACTCACACTGTGCTATCATGCCCAGGCCCATTTCCCGGATCGTTTGAGAAGTGTGAGTGCTCTGAATCTGGCTCAGGTGGCCCTGGCCTGGTTGGAAGAGGTGGGCCTAAGCGCTGTTCACTTGGGCTCAGGCGCGGTACGCTTACAGTGTGAGTGCAAGCGTGCCTAAGCCCGAAACTGAAAGCGAGACGTGACTTTTAAGGGACTGTTTCATATGAATTAATTAATCATTCTTACTGTTCAATGAACGCAAACTGTCGTAAATTATTAAAGACACAAATCCCTCACTGCACGTCAGCTGCACCTTCAGCAAACTTCCTAATTCCTGCAGCACAAGGACTTTATGATTGTTTATGAGCGTCAAAAGTGGCTGATCTGTTCGGCGAAATATTAGACTGCGTGTCACCACATATCAAACCACTTAAACAATATAACTAAAGAAATCTCCACTGTGCTGAGCAAGAGCGCTTACTGAGCAGCACGTCATCGATGACGTAAGCATGCCCAGACCCGAATGTAATGTGAGTGCGGGCTGTCGGGGGAGGGGGGAGACTGGAGGGGGGACCAGGGCCGGCACGTCTATAGAGGCGACCTAGGCGGCCGCCTAGAGTGGCATAATAATGAGGGCGACAAACGTGCCCCGCCGCCCAACCCAACGTACTGACTCATCCACAACATCAACCCCTCGTCCTCACTTTATGAACTGGTCAGGTTCGTTTTCACTTTCGGGTTGAGGGCTGCGTGCTAGTCCATTGCCTAGAGCGGCAGTTCGGCTTGCTCCGGCCCTGGGGGGGACAAGCGTGCTTTGACCCGGTTCAAGGCAACTGTACATAGTGTGAGTACGGCCAAAAGTTATCTAATTGGGAACTTTAGTTATAGTTATAGTTAGTGTGTTCTTCTACAACCCCAAATCAGAAAAAGTTGGGACAGTATGGAAAACACAAATAAAAAAAGAAAATATTGATTTCTAAATTTACTTTGACTTGTATTTCATTGCAGACAATACGACAAACATTATTTAATGTGCTTCTCATGATTTTATTGTTTTTCCAAAATAAACACGTATTCTAATTTTGGTTCTTGCAACACATTAAAAAAGTTGTAACAGCAAAGCACTTACCATTTTGTAATGTTGCCATTCCTTTTCGCTTAACCTCTTAAGGCCCAAGGTGGTTTTTTGCATGCATTTTTTTATTTCTCTTTGCTATTTGGGCTTATTGGAACCTAATTAGAATAAAGCCTAAGTATTGCACATTGGACATTGGACTCGTGGTCCGAATTTACATAAAACACTTTTTTCCTGACAGTTTTTTTAATGCATATAACTTTTTTTTAACATGTTTTGACTCATTTTTTGACTAAAAAATTCCCCATTTTGGACAGTTAAAAACAGTGTTTAGGACATTTCATATGCTGCAAAACAGTTGCAGGATGACACTTTATGTCTGTAACAAAATATAAAACATTCAAAGTATTTTAAATAGCCACTTAAGAGCTAAAATGTGCTGTCCACATATGTGGCCACTAAGCCCTAGCAGGTTAAAAGATGCTTAGAGACTGAAGACACCAAGTGATAAAATGTTTCAGGTGCAATTTTGTTGATTTTTCTTAAGGTGGGCAAGAGTATGGGCTCTTCGTTGTTGCATTTTGTTATTTGAGTTTTCCATAGTGTCTCAACTTTTTATGGTTTGGGGTTGTAGTTAGTGTTCATTTAGTAAGTGTTCTTTCTTTTAGTAAAAGTTCTTCTCCATTACTTAAGAATGTGATTGGTCAGCCGCCGGCTCTTTCTGCTGGACATCAGCTGTTTGTCACTCTTCAGGTCAGTGCGTTTGCTGGGGTTAAACCTCTAAAAGCCCAGGTGGAGCCATCTGTGCTTCATCATCACAGCTGATTCCCACTGTAATCTCATAAACACACACACTTGCAGACTTTACTGCTTCTGTTTTATCTGTAGACACTGGAAAATCCTATTTACAGAAAACTTTCTCTCGTGTCACATCACATTTTTGTAAAATAAATAAATAAATAAATCAAAAAGAACTGTCTATTGTAATATTAAAACTCAAATACTGATTACAAATGATTAAATATAAAACAAAATATTCCAAATTATAAATAAATCAAACTAGTAAATATAATTAGCAACAACAAAGAAATAAATAGTAACTTAGAGATAGATTTATTAAACAGATGGATGGGCCGGTGTGCTGACATTTTATCCTACCCATCAGATTATGCTAACAACCTGTATTTGAATGGTTCTGAGGTTGGCGTTAGGGATTAGGTAGGTTAGGGCGGTATTACAGCTTCATATCACACTATTCCACATTAAACTAACACTGGTAGCAAAATCTGATGGGTAGCATATTCATTCATTCATTTTCTTTTTGGCTTAGTCCCTTTATTAATCCGGGGTCGCCACAGCGGAATGAACTGCTAACTTATCCAGCACGATTTTATGCAGCGGATGCCCTTCCAGCCGCAACCCATCTCTGGGAATGGGTAGCATATTACATCTTCCTACTTTTTGAATGGGAGGTAGGACAATCTGACAAGTTAGGACAAATCGACAGAACACCGGGAACCCCAGACTTCCCTCTTCCCAGACACTTCCTCTAGGAGGATCCCGAGGTGTTTCCAGGCAAACTGAAAGACATAGTCCCTTCAGAGTGTCCTTGGTCTTTTCTTGGGCCTCCTCCTGGTCGGACATCCCTGGAACACCTCCTCCCTAGGATCTGAAACAGATGCCCGAGCTACCTTAACTCTACTTCGAGTTCATCCATAACTGAGGGTGTGCCCTGCCACCATTTCGGCAGCTTGTATCCAAGATCCTGTCCTTTCAGTCATGACCAATAGCTCATGACCATAGGTGAGAGTAGGAACGTAGATTAACTTTCAGCTTTACCACAACGCAGCAGTGCCTTGACGTCATTACTGCTCCATCCTTCCCTCACTCGTGAGCAAAACCACCTGGGGCAAGGACAATCCTCTAACCGCAAACCTTCCCAGTGCATGCTGAAGGTCCATGTCCGATGAAGCCAACAGGACAACATCATCTGCAATTAAATGGCATGAATCATGCGGTGAACCAGTCCCCTCCTAGCCCTGGAGTCTGCGCCTAGAAATTCTGTCCATAAAAATAATAAATGGAACTGGGGACGGACGGCAGCTCTGCCGGAGTCCAACATGCACCCGGAACAAGTCTGATTTATTGCTGGAAATGCAACCAATCTCCTGCTTTGCTCATATGGGGTTAGTTCACCCAGTAATGAACATTCTGTCATCATTTACTCACTTGTTCCAAACCTTTTTTGAGTTTCTTTCTTCTGTTGAACACAAAAGAAGATATCTAGAATAAATGTTGTTTGCTGCCACCAAAATTAAACAAAAATGGGAGCAAAAACCCAACTGCTTCCATAAACTTCACACAAAGCACCGCCGTAACACCACTTCAAGTCAAAAGATGGAACTTCATTGCACTGAAATAATGATAATTAATAAGAAAGAAAGAAAGAAAGAAAGAAATAAATAAAGAAAGAAAGAAAGAAAGAAAGAAAGAATTGTAAGTCTCTCAATGTAAACCCGTGTATTATGCTCTTTCTGAGTCCGCCGACAGAAGGCGCTGTTCGCGTTCAGACTTCAGCAGCGCAGCACGAGCCGAAAGTCAAACTTTCTTCTGTTTTCACTGACAGAGACAGACAGAACTGGAGGAGAGCACTGCTCTACAAAATTAATAGGTTGAAATTGTGAGTGTATATTTCTCGTTTCATGCCAGTGTTTGTGTCAACTCTACTTCTCGTTTTTAACAATAGCTGCTCGCACTTTTGCCCAGAAGGCGCATCACTTCCCCTGCAACAGTTACTATGGGAAACCCACACTTCCTCTTTCTGTCCAGTTGAGCAGTGGCAGACGTCAAACGCACTTTCTACAAAGAAACTCAAAAAATATTAAAGGGCAAAAAAGGAAGTACTTAACTCATACTTAATTTAACAATTTAAAAAGGAAACACAATTAAACGGTGGAATGTGAACCTTAATTATGTTGTATTAAAATAATAATAATCATTTAATCACATTCAGTCAAATATTAAAAATGTATAAGGCATTTTGTCTTGTTAAAATGTTTCTTAATTATTTCAATAATTAAACATATTTTATGACAGTTAATATATTCAGCATATCAGGATATATCAGATTATATAAGAATGGCGGATTATGCCCAAAGTAAGACAAAAAAATATAACCTGATTGTGATTAATAAGGTTTTAAAATGAAAGTTTTCTCTACAACAACTGCTAACTTGGCCTCTAATGCAGAGGTTTTCAATATTTTAAATGCCTCACAAACCTCAAATAGTGTATGATTACTGTAAGTGAGGAACCTCTAAAATATAAGTTACTTGTATAAAATTCAATTTAAAAATAAATTGGTCTAAAGTGTATATTCTAAGTGACTATATTCATTTATTCATTTTCTTTACCAGCTTAGCCCCTTTATTAATCAGGGCTTGCCACAGCGGAATGAACCGCAAACTTATCCAGCATATGTTTTATGCAGCGGATGCCCCTCCAGCTGCATATACATACAGTGCTCAACATAAATGAGTACAGCTGCACCTCCTGCTGCAACCCATCACCAGGACACACACACATACTCATTCACACATACACTACAGACAATTTAGCTTATTCACCTATAGCGCATGTCTTTGGACTTTTGGGGGAAACCGGAGCACCAAGAGCAAACCCACGCAAACACGGGGAGAACATGCAAACTCCACACAGAAATGCCAACTGCGCCACCCTTAACAGACTATATATATATATATATATGAGTACACCTCAATTTGAAAATGAATACTTTGATCAATTTCTCTGAACAAAAGAGAAATTTGGTGCATTTGAACAAAACATTATTTATTAAATAGATATACTTATTAAAATAATATTTTAGTCACTTAACATCTTTAGAAATAGAAAGATAATACAATTAAATTCATGTGAAATATAAAAAAAAAAAAATAAACTACAAAAGTTCAAATAAATTTTATAAATTTTTTGTTTCTCTTGAATTTTGCTCTCATTAATTTTTTTTTTATATTTTCCTTAACATACTTATTTTGGACTGTTTTTATTAGTTATTTAGTTAGATTAGCTCCAGATTTGGCTTCCGTACTGACTAATCTAATGTATATGCACAAATATAATATTGTAAAGCTTCTTATATTCCCAGTACTGGGTTGCAGCTGGAAGGGCATCCACTGTCTAAAACATATGCTGGAATAGTTGGCAGTTCATTCCACTGTGGGAACTTCTGATAAATCATATATGGGTTCAACGTCATGTGCCTGCTGGGTGTTTAAGGCCATTTCGATCATCATACAGTAAACATCCGTCACCTTCTCATCAGTGAAATGCATCTAAACAGTCTCTGTGTTAATGCGAGTAAAGATTTCAAACATCTTCATGCACACTTTTAATACTTCCAAACCGTTTGCTGCAATTATAAAGTACACACGTCTTGAGGTAGTTTATTATAATGCGATTTACCCTCTACGGTATGTGCGATTTGATTGGACAGGAATCTCAGGACTGATTTTTGTAATCCCCATGGACAAGAAAAATAGTGACTGCAGGATGAAAGAAAGTAGTGGAGTAAAAGCAGGGGCATAGTGGATCTTTTAAAGTGGGGGGACAGCTGTACGAAATCCAAATGTTTACATGCTTAATCACCTGTTTCTAAATGGTCTGTCTCTAAAAGTGAGGGGGGCGTATCCCTCCTGCCACCCCATCCCCCCCCCCCATTTATTGCTACGCCCCTGAGTAAAAGTAAATTACAACTCCTGAGGAAAAACTATTCAATTACAGTAATTTGAGTATTTGTAATGTTACTTTAAACCGCTGGAGACCTTCCTCCATATTCAGTTGTGGCCTTTATTTTTAATGTATGCGAGTGTCGTAAAGGTGTCAGAAAGTTTAACCTGATGCCACAAAAATCTATCTGCTACATCTGATGCTATTATTATGTCTTTAATAAAATGTAATCACCCCAGGGGTCACAATCAAATGAAAAAAAATTTGAAAGGCCAATGACTTTTTATTTCCATAATGTTGTTGTTTTTTTAGTGTAAGTATTAACCACTACTTCTTTCGTCTGTATGTTATGGATAAAATATGGTAATTCTAAAAGTTTAATAAAATGAATAGGATTTTTGGAAATCACTAAGTAAACCAATCAACCCCCCCCCCCCCCCCCCCCGCCGCCCCCCGGGAGGTCCCGACCCCCACTTTGGGAACCACTGCTATATAAGGACAAAAACTAAACAAAACAACAGCAACAACAATGCATTTTTCCAATATAAAGTTTGTGTAATACAACCTATAGTTGTATTTATTGGCGCTACGAACTATCTTTGATCTAAATACACCAAGCTAAAGAGGATCACTCATATTTACAAATACATTTAAGAATGTCTTTCTTCTGCTGAACAGGAAAAGAAGATATTTTGAAGAATGTTGGAAACATGCAAAGCCATTGACATCATTTATTCATTCATTCATTTTCTTTTGTCCCTTATTTATGAACCACCAACTATTCCAGCATATGTTTTGCCACAACCTAGCACTGGAAAGCCATCAGTATGGAAGTAAATGATTAGTCAATTGATTACCAACATTCTTTAAAACATCTTTTGTGTTCAACAGAAAAAAAACAATGATTAGAACTCCAGAGGGAGAAAAAGACAGCATTTTCATCTTTATTTTGAGTGAACTATCCCATTAATGAGCACGCAGAGTACCCACTGACCACTACAAAGGCCAGAGAGCATTAGGAGCATTGCAATTGATAGGTTGGAAGCAAATTATTAATAATACAGAGCAACAGGGCGGCTGGCTTTGACACTGTGACTTCTAATGAGATTACCCAACACAGCAGGAGAGGATCTGTGACACTGTTTTACATCACGGCCATCTGGGCGTCTGATTGGTGGACAGTGACATCATGTGGAGTGGCTCCATTCAGCTTTGCTGCACACTGGATGAGGACACGCATGCACACAATCACAGTGAAAAAAATAGAAAAATCAATGAATAAATAATTAGATTGAATGCTTTTAAAGGGATAATCATTTACTACCACCCTTTATTCACACTCAAGTGATTCAAATTGAACACAAAAGAA
>CAIGQZ010032689.1:2696770-2714692 GCA_903798205.1 Danio tinwini
ATGGCGCCCCCCCATGTGTGGCGCCCCAATGGGCCGCATATAGTGCATACCCCTTTTTGCTCCTCTGTTTGGAATCACCAATAAAATTAAGTCTCATAAGTTTTGTTTCTAAACCTTCGAATAAAACTAAATCTGCATTTTCCCAGATTTTCCAAGTTAATGCGCATGCGTACTCGAAAGGAATTAGATCACGACACTAATCTCATTTATGGCTGTTCTATACATTATCATCCTCTGGATTATGCTTCGTCCAATCGTGCTGGTCTTCTGAACTTGGTCTTGATGGTGAATCTCCTTCAGAAGTGACAGAGACTCTTTTTGTTTACAGGTTTGTGGGCGTTCTTGTAGTTGCCATGTGATGTGCATTCAACGGGACAGACTGTACCTCGCGTTTGTTTCATACAGATGATAAAACCAAGTGCACTCGGTTCATTTAAAAAATGCACAGCTTTCAAGCTTTATGTGAATATATTTCTTATGTCTGTATGTGTCAAGTATTTACTGAGATTCTAGTGTGTTTGTTGACTGCAAAATCTGTCGTAGAAGCACACGTCTGGTCTGAGCTTCTTTCCCAGAGAATCCTCTCTCTATAGCGATCGATAATTGGCTCCTGTACTAGTAGGTGGGGCTTCATTCGCCATATTGACTGTTATACTTTTCCCCATTCAAAACTATATGAGTGACATGTTTTGTGTATTCTTTGGCTCAACTTCCATATAAATGAATTGAAAACTATGTATTCGTAGAGTTCGCAACCTGTGCTAGTGATGACGTGGGCACGTGTAGTAGTGGTGCACCATTTTTAAGGGGAAATTTCTACCCCTACCCTTTCACACTAAAAAAAGCCAAGAGAAAGTTGAAGGAGTAGGCGAAGCGTGAGCCACCAAACAAGCTTACTGATAGAAGAATGATGGCCCGAGGTGTCTTATCAGTTGTATTTTTCTAAATCCTTCACTCCATCGAGCCCTTCAAAGTGGTCATCATTGAGAACTTCGGTTTGAAACACCACTTCAGTTTATCGACTTTAAAATGCAGCAGTGTCCATGCTGACTAAAATATATAATTCGCTCTATGTTGCCATCTCTCTCAGCTGAACCATGTGCTTGTGCTGTGACAGTTCATGTGACGAAACCTCACCCCACTGGAAAGCATATTTATATTACTGTCTGAATCCTTTATTCCCTATATAGTGCACTATGTGTCATTCACCATACAAAACTGTAATTGTGAGCAAGTTTGAATGTCCTAGTTGTCTGTATGCTGACTCTAAATATGTGCGTGTGCAATGATTTTTTCCAATGCAAAGATTGCAGTATAAGGCGAGTGCTCATCAACTTACAAAAAACAAGAACTAAAGAAACTGGATAAAAAAAAGAATATGTGGTTGATCTCACAAAGAAAGAAACCAATTGAAAATATTGAAGCTATTACCAGAAAAGTTGTCTGTATGGAGATAGATAGTTGAGGCAAATGTATTTGATCGGAAATAGTGGTAATTGATGTTATTTTGTGGTACTTCTTTAGTGTTTAGCAAAGAACTGCACACAAACAATAATGTGTCCCTGAATGTAGCATTAGTGTGAAAAAGAATTAAAGTTGATGTTGTCATACTGCCCTGTATTCACTTTACCTAGCAACTCCAGTCAAATGTATGTTAAAGTACGTATTTGCAGCTTCACAAAAATGTAGGCTGAAGCATGCATTTAAAATGAGCCTGTGTTGACAAAAAAACTGTATAACTAATAAAAAGATTGGGTCTTACAAAAACAAGAATTGAAAAAGTAAAGTGAATAAATCAAGGTAAACGGGTCTTAGACAAAACCTAAACAAATGCAACTGGGTCTTACAAAGAAACAATTCAGTTGAATTAACCCTTTTGCACTGTTCAAATTGACTACCCTTTTGTTATGTTCGGGATAAAAACATCCACTTAATTAAACTGCTGTAAAAATGCATCAGATAAATATTTTTTCTTTATTTTTTTGCATAAATCTGTTAATCTACCTCAGTCTTGATCAAAACTACAATTTTTTTTTAATTACTTGATTTTAATTCTTTAATTGCCAAGTTCACAAATGATGTCTGATTTTGTGGAAAAAAAACACACACAAAATGTCGTATTTCCAATATAAAAAGTAATTGTGGAGTGTTTTTTTTTTTTTTTACCCATCAGTCTTGGACATATGAACGATTAGTAACAACATTGTCTTCGATGCATTGTTAGATTTCATTGTTTCTCCCTAATTCACTGTTGGTGGCTCTTTTTGTCCTATTGACTTCCATTATAACCACATTTGATTGTGCATAAATACACAGTTCTTGTTTTTGTTTACTCCATGTAGTTCTGAGAGCTGAGATGCATATTTTGATTTTCTCAGACACATCAAGGTAAGTGTGCAAGGGTGACTCTCACACACTTACAGACACACACACTTGAATTTGTTGTTATACTCCATATAAAATCCATAAACTAAGCTTTATTTGCACAGGCCTATCTAAAGGGTTAATGGTGCCAACTGATGACCAACAGTAAAAATGACACATTTTACCTCTTCCCAACAGGGAAAACCACCAACAATCAGAAATGCATGAATATATGGTGTCATGGTTTTGCAGTCAAAGAAATGTGGTTATAATGGAAGTCAATGGGGCAAAAACAGCCACCAACAGTAAATTAAGGGGGGGGGGGGATTTAATTAATCAAAAACAATGCATTAAAAGGCAATGTTGTTTCAAGACTTTGATAAAAGGTAAAAAGAAATCCAGTCCACAAGTACTTCATTTTTTGTGTTTTTTTTTTTACCAAATTAGTGACATCATTCATCAATTTGGCAATTAAAGAGTTAAAATCATGTAGTTTTCTAAGCAATTTAATAGTTTATTTAGTGGATGTTTTCATCGCTAACAAAACAAAAGGGTAGTAAATTTGTATCGTTGAAAGTATTGTTGAGCTTAATTTTTTTAATTCTTAGCATTTTCCCAAAATATGGGGTAATATAATACATAAGGGTTAAAACAAAATACTAATAAAAGATTATTTGGATTAAAGAAATTAAAGAAATTAAAGAAACTCTTGCCTGATCTCACGAGGAAACAGAACCATTTTACCTTTTGTCATTTTAGTGGCTAATTTGTGGCTAATTTCGAGCTCAGTCGTACCACAATGTACGATTTTAAAAAGGAGGCATGGTACTCAACCCCACCGCTAAACCCAACCGTCATTAGGTAATACACTGTAAACGTTTCATTGTAAATTTACAGAATAATACTGGTAGCTGGGTTGCCAGCCACATACTGTGTTTTTACAGCACCCCTTCTGTAAATTCTGTACACTGTAAAATTTTGCCCCGTAAATTAACAGTAAAATACTGTCAGTACCAGTTGCCAGTAAAGTACTGTTAGTTTAAAGTCTGTTGCTGTAAAATACATGATACATACTGAATTAAATCTCAAGTAAACTGATTTCATTCACAGAATAGACTCAATTAGCCAACTGCTGTTTAAGTTAATAAATAAATATTTGTTAATAGTTGTCTTAAATGCTGTACACACGTATACTTATAATGATAACTTTATTTAGTTATTTCAAAATGTCCATTTTAACTTAAATCTCTTGTAGCTCACATGCATGTAGAGCCAGAATTAACAGAGACTCTCAATGCATCAGCAACTACACATCTACTGTCTTTAAATAAAGAAACATGCAGCATAACAGCAGTGTTTTACTGTTCATCTTTGATTCAAACACTGGCTCTACTCGCCTCCACAAGGGTAACACACAAAAGGGACAGAAGAAATTTGACACATTTTTTTTTCTTGATTTTACAGAATAATACTTGCTGCTGGGTTGCGGGCCACATACTGTGTTTTTACAGTCCACTCCTGTAGTTTACATTCACAGTATATCACTGTTAAAATACATTTTTATACTATGTTTTTACATCTCAAATCTTTAAACCCCCACAGCAAAATCAATTTAAAAAAATGAACACTTTCAAGTGTCCACACTATTGAGTGCTCAAGATACAGTGAAACACAGCTGAAGTTGAAGAGTTAATTAAGTGATAATTAAGGATTGGTGATTAAAAAATCCTGGAAAAAAACAAGAACAGAAAATAGAGACCCAAAATCTACAACTGACTTCAGTCGAAGCTTTGTAATAAAACGAACTGAAGTACAACAAATGATTAATTCACAAAAAATCTGCATATAGTTAAACCACTCCACAAACAGCATCACCAGCTACACTTATTACTAGCCTGTTTAATTTTGTCTAACGTCCACAAAAGCTCTTCTTGAGATAAAACTGGACATTTAAAAAAAAAAGTGTTTGTTTTAGTTGGGCTCTTGGCCCTTAACTTCTTAAATTATTTTGGGCTGCTGTAACTTTTAAGTAAATAAAATTAATATCTGCATGGGCAATGTGGTGGCGCAGTGGGTAGCATGTTCGCCTCACAGCAAAAAGGTTGCTGGTTCGAGCCTCGGCTGGGTCAATTGACGTTTCTGTGAGGAGTTTGCATGTTCTCCTCGTGTTCATGTGGGTTTCCTCCAGGTGCTCCGGTTTTCCCCACAGTTTAAAGACATGTGGTACAGGTTAATTGGGTAGGCTACAATTGACCGTAGTGTATGAGTGTGAATGTTTCCCAGTGATGGGTTGTGGCTGGAAGGGCATCTGCTGCATAAAAGATTTGCTGGATAATTGTCGGTTCATTCCATTGTGGCGACCCATGCTTAATAAAGGGACTAAGCTGAAAAGAAAATGAATTAATAAATAATATCTGCATACTCTGATTTTGTTTTAAGTGAGGCAGAACCCGTCCTGAAATTATTTAATTTACCAATGCTAAGTATCATAAAAACAAGCTTGCATATGCCACTGTATTATAAAGGTGTATAAGAAATAAACTGTAAACTTCTGCTCACAGAGACATCAATAATCAATGTATGAACTTCAGCAATGGTAACAGTTAACAAAATGAACAAAACTCACAAACATCACAAACAGGATACTAAAAGTGACAAAATCAACAATGTCAACATAAATAAACGTCAACAGCAGAATCAAAAGCAAATAAAGAAAACTGTAACATCAAAAAGCTATATAATTTATTCATACTGCAATGCATGCTGGGATTTTTGTACTCTGCCACATTTAGCATGCATTGCAGCATGAAATATTTTAGTTGTTACTATTGTTGAGGTATAAGGTCCCATTCTTGAAGTCTGAGTGTGTCTTCATTACAGCTGAACTGTGTTTTCTTTTTTCTAATTCACTTTCTTAACTGGAATATAAACTGGTTACTTTTCACATTTTCGCTTGTCCTTGATCATTGATATGGAACACAGTGGAAAATAGCTAAATATTTCATACAGTCGATCACACTAGGGTTATAATAAACCCAATCAAAGCAAGACTGAATTACATTATAACAAAGATGTTTTATATACATTTGAAGTCAGAATTAGCCCCCTTTTGATTTTTTTCCTTTTTTAAATATTTCCTAAATGATGTTAAACAGAGCAAGAAAATTTTCACAGTATGTCTGATAATATTTTTTTCTTCTGGAGAAAGTCTAATTTGTTTTATTTTGGCTAGAATAAAATAAGTTTTACATTTTTTAAAAAACATTTTAAGGTCAAAATTATTAGCCCATTTAAGCTATATTTTTTCTGATAGTCTACAGAACAAACCATCCTTATACAATAACTTGCAAAACTGCCCTAGCATGCCTTGTTAACCTAATTAACCTAGTTAAGCCTATAAATGTCACTTTAAGCTGTATAGAAGTGTCTTGAAAAATATCTGGTAAAATATTATTCACTGTCAACATGAGATAAAAGATAAAATAAAATTAGGATAAAATAAATTAGTTATTAGAAATTAGTTATTAAAACTATTATGTTTAGAAATGTGTTGAAAAAAATCTCTCCGTTAAACAGAAATTGGGGGAAAAATAAACAGAGGGCTAATAATTCAGGGGGGCTAATAATTCTGACTTCAACTGTACTTTAAGTTACAGCACCCAAAGAAAAACTAAAGTTAATAAACAAGGGTATAGTCAAGGGTGAAGAGCCCAACTAAGGCAGTCGCTGACGTCCATTATGATAACACCAAACTAAATAAAACACCTAAATCTCTGTTAATTCATAATAAAACCTGTACAGAAGTCAAAGTGGTCAGTAAGCAGTGAATCTGTTCATGCTGTTTGTGGAGTTTAATGATCCTTTGCTGAGACTGAAGATGTTTTATTTTACTTGATTTAATTTAACGCTGTAACTGAAGTCTCTGTTTGTGTTTATTGTTTCTCTTTCCTTCATTGATTGTGTTTATTAATAGCAGGTGTTCATCAGTGTCTGAATTCATTCATTTGTGTTCATTAACTCTGTCAAGTGGGACTGCACGGTGGCGCGATGGGTAGCACGATCGCCTCACAACAAGAAGGTCGCTGGTTCGAGCCCTGGCTGGGTCAGTTGGCATTTCTGTGTGGAGTTTGCATGTTCTCCTTGTGTTTGCGTGGGTTTCCTCTGAGTGCTCCAGTTTCCCCCACAGTCCAAAGACATGTGGTATAGGTGAATTGTCCATAGTGTATGTGTGTGAATGAGTGCAGTAAGGTTGCAGCTGGATGGGCATCCACTGTGTAGATCATATGCTAGATAAGTTGGCGGTTCATTCCGCTGTGGCAACCTTAGAATAATAAAGGGACAAAGCCGAAAAGATAATGAATGAATGAACTCTGCTAAGTGAACTATATTGGTGAAATAGTGTATGGAATAGTGAACAAGGGCACAAAGTGTGATCATGCTTGGACACAGACTCTGAGTGTCGAGCTCTATAAATTACATCTTACCACTTTCTCAGAAACAACTACCCAGAATGCACAGTTTTTTTTACAGAATATCACTGTTTTAGTGAAAATACAGAATTTTCCTGTAGAATCTTGCTGTTTTTTTTTTTACAGCAAAGTTTTACTGTGTAGGCAAAACGTACTAAATTATACGAATGAGATTGTACAAAATCATACGAATTAGCCACTAAATTTAAAAGTTATGAACCGCCGTGAGATAGCGTTGGAAGCTCACACAAAACAAAAACGAAACATGACTGAGTGTTACAATAACAAGAATTACACTACGAAGCAAAGCAAAAAGCAAGTCAAAGCAAATAAAAAAAATTAAGCTGACTACATCTCGAAAAAAACAACAACAACTTACAAACAAAACAAAACAAGCAAAAATGAAAGGATGTCACAATGAAAAAAAACACCAAAGCAAAACAAACCAAACCATAACAAAGTGACTGGGTCTTGCTCATACAAGAGGCAGAGGGTTTGGGGGTTTTCCAGGACATTGGTATATATTTACTAAGGCGTTCAGAAAGGCATCAGTTAGGTGTTTAGAGTGATGATGAGTCTCTTCTGAGGCTCTGAAGGTGGAGCAGGGGAATTTGTGTGATCGCACTCAGTCTCCTCTAACAAAATTGTTGTTTGCTTACACTTTATACAATCAAAAGCATGTGGTGTATCAGTTTAGATGACGGCATCTGACATTGTTAATCTGAGTAGACAGTCTTGTTTATCCTGACGAGTCCTTTGGAAAGAAAGAAAGAGAAAGGTCTGACTCAGACGTAGTCATGCTTTACTGTAAGTCTCGTAAGACTGCATCCACAGCAACGGGGAAATCAAACAGGCCTCTGAATGAGTTTGCTTCTGAATGGGTGGGTCTGCACCGTGCCTATGGTTACACCCTTTTACTAGAGTGAGTTACCGCTGAAAGAAACACCAACCGAATTAACTGACATACTTTGGCTCAGTGGCTTGACTCTGAGATGTGCAAACACATAAAAAAATTTTTTCTTTTTCAAATATTTTCCAAATTACTTTTAACAGAGGAAATATTTTTTTTCACAGTAATTCCTATAATGTTTTTTCTTCTGGATACATTTTATTTGTTTTATTTTGACTAGAACTTAAAAAATATATATTTTATGGTGAATATTTTAAGCTCTGTTAAGAAATATATATATTTTTGAAGGTCTACAGAATAAACCATCATTAAGCAATGATTTGCCTAATTAACCTAACTTGCCTAAATAACCCAGTTAAGCCTTTAAATGGCACTTTAAGTATAATGTACTGTCATCATGCCAAAGATAAAAGAAAAGTTAAGAAAGTTATTAAAACTATTATGCTTTGAAATGTGTTAAAAATATATAATTTCTACACAGAATTTGGGTAAAAATAGACAAGGAGGCTAATAATTCTGACTTCAACTATATATATACTTTTATTTGTATATAGTATATATTTTTTGTATAGAATGCTTGTTATTAACAATGCACACTTCATAATTTTGTAAAAAATTATTTGCCCTCATAATCTTTAATCAAATACCGCAATCTTCCCTCTTTCCTCAAAATTATTTTTCTTCACTTCTGGTCACATGGTATGTCTTTAGGGCAAATTTTTGTCTGTAAAGCCCCTGTTTCTTATTTTTTGTAAAGATTTGAAATATTACGACCTTCAACAATTATGGGGGTGGTCTACAGTGTATTTTTAAGACTTGGTTGTGTTTATATGATGCAAAGCAATGTGTGTTCATGCTTCATTTGTAGAAAATCTTGTTATTTTTTCATATATCTTACTTAGATTATACACAGCTATCTAGCTAACATGAAAACGACTGTCATATTTCCTAGTTCCTCTGAAAGGCCCACCCTCAAGAGACTCTGATTGGTCAGCTAACATAGTGTGCTGTTATTCGCGGATCAGCTCCACGTCACCAAAAGGCGTCACGCGCCTTCAAGCATGCACTTTTGCGCTGTCTAAACAAACACTGTCAGAGTAGCTGTTAGCCGTATCAGTTTGTGCCTGAATCTGACAGAAAATGAAGATCACACAACTGAACCTCACGCCTGCTCTCTAAAATAAAATATGACAAGATTTCTAGTTTAAATAGCTTCCTGGGCGAACCACCCCATACATACCCCCCTCATTTATATTGTTACATTTATTTTTTAATAAACATAACGATTTATTATTATCAATATTATTATACAATTATTATTCTAAATATATAACAGAAATCAATCCTAAATGTTACTGGAAAACAATGTAACAACTGGAGTGATATGCTAAGGGGTCGGGAAACTTTTTTCAGCAAAGAGCCATTTCTGAGATTGCGGGTGTTTACAGGGGTTTGACAGATAAATATGAATTTGAAGCTAAATTATTAACATGCCAAACAGCATTTCCTGTTGTTTACATCCTTGCTTACATCCTCGCTACAACATACCATTAACACTAGAAACTGTGCATGTAGTAGATCAATTTTAACAAGTAAAATTAATTACAGGTTGTGGCTCACAATCCACAGCTTCGTCGCTTGGAGGAGTTTTTAGCCGAATCCAGCACTGAACTAGGAGAGATTCTGGAAGCTGTCCTTTGTCAAATGCTAGCTATATATATTTTTTATAATTCTCTGGTATATAATTACAATTAAAATTAAGAACTTCTCTCTTTGTGGAGGCCCAAATACAGAAACAGAACAAGCTCTGTGGAAATAGCAGCATTTGGACGACATTTTAGCTTTCTCTGCTATAACATTATAGCGCCTCTGGCCAAGCCCCATTTAACAGGGTGTAAAAGGATGCCCCTGTGATCTCACTAGCCCGGCTGTATTTTTTTGTAATCCTCAAAGTTTGCTCGCTGTAGGTTTCGATAAGCTAACTTTGTAAAAGCCAATGTCTCCCTTTGTATTGAACTTTGAGCGTATTACATTTAGAGATGTTGTTCAGGTTTACACAGCTACATTACACATCAGCAAAAGTATGATATCGTAATGGAACACCCCTTTAAAGCTTTAAACTCGATAACACAATGTGACTCTTAAAGTATTGTCTCTTTTCTATAATATCCAGCTAACTGTATGTAACCTTTATACATCACTGTGATCATGCTTGGAGATTTTTTTTTTTAAAGGTTATATTGTAATTCATGTTATCCCTGGCATTGTTTTTGTTTCTCTTTTTGTCTTGCTTTATTCTGTTGTATATTTTAGTCACGGTGGCGCAGTGGGTAGCACGATCGCCTCACAACAGCAAGAAGGTTGCTGGTTCAAGCCCTCGCCTCCCCGTGTTCGCGTGGGTTTCCTCCTGGTGCTCCGGTTTCCCCACAGTTCAAAGACATGCGCTATAGGTAAATTGCTAAATTGGCTGTAGTGTATGTGTGTGAATGCAAGAGTGTATGGGTGCTTCCCAGTGTTAGGTTGCGACTGGAAGGGCATCCGCTGCGTAAAACATATGCTAGATAAGTTAGTGGTTGGTGACCCCTGATAAATAAAGAGACTAAGCCGAAAAGAAAATGAATGAATTAATGAATGTTGTCTATATATATATTTTTTTTTGTTATACTGTTTCTGTATATATTTGTACTCTTGTTAAACTGTCTAATAAAATAAAATGTATTTAGGTTGAGATTATCGGCCTATTTTTGTCCTTTCATTAATCTTCCTCCATTTTGTAAGCAACACCTATCTTCCAACCATCCAATCAGTTCCCAATGAATAAAATCATGCACCGACCCACATTTGTTTTCCTGATTTCATGACCATTTCAATTGGACGTGCATCACGTTATGTGAAAAAACACAATCTTTTCCTGCATTTCATGCTGACTTCAGTTAATTTCAAGTTAATTTAGTCATTTTGTGTTTGGAATATGAATATTTTTGTTGGCATAACTAAGTAGTTGATGGCTTTATTAAATACACAAACAATTGTTGCTTTACTCATTCATTATTATCTGTACAAATCCTAGTTCTGAGATCTGTTTCTCTACACTAGCCGTCCAATGGGTGCTATTAAAGTGTTAGTTCAAACTGCAATATTTAACAACATACTGTTTATGTCCAAATTAAGGGACAAAGACAATCTGGCAAACTATGTTCAAGTTAAATTCAAGATTATCTTTGCTTTTGGATTATATTTGATTGAATTCAGTTGAAAATAAAATCAAATGTGTGGAAATATTTGTCAATTATAGCTTACACTGTATGTTTGAGTGCATTTTAAAAAAAATAAAGATTACAGTCATAGTGGTAGGAAACCCATGGCTTCTTTAAATACTGGTGTTTAACATGAATCAAGTAGGTAGCAGTCTCCTATGAGAATAATAAAGCATTCAACTCTCACTGGTTAACAGTTCCATCAGTGAGTCACATGGGAGGAACCTCACTGGTTACGTAATCCATCCATCATGTCTGAACAGTGAAACAACAATTCTCACATTCCACCTTCCCATTCATCTACTATTACCCTGCCTATATTCCACTCAGGAAATCCAGGAACAGAATTTCAAGTGTTCCCAAAGGAATGCTTTCTCCTGCCAACATTCCATCAGATGCACAGCATAAAGACGACAAGTTTGTGAGGAAAAGAACAACAATAATAAACAAATGCTGCATAATGTAAATCAACCCCACTGGCTTATAACCGGCTTGTTTGGGATTTCATGGTGACTGGATTTGCTTTTCGAAGTAAAACTCCGTGAAGGAGTTAATGTTTACAAGCTGGGCTTGGTTTTTTTTCAAAGGTTTGGGGTGGCAAAGTGTTAGTTAGATGTCCCGAAAACTAAAGTCAATGCTATTGGTGGTTTCTGTATGTCCTCATCGCTAATATTGATCCTAAAGGTCGGCTTTTGACCTCTCCCACCATTCGCCAGTGATATCTGAGAACATCTCCAGCTAAGGTTGACTGGGGTCAGAGTACACAGAATGTAAACGCTGCACAGATACTATATAACACATGCACATACTCATGAGGAACACTTCTGTTTCTGTTTTAGTAATAAGAGTGTAAGAGTGCTGTAATTATTTACTACTTTCAAAACAATTAACAACTCATCATACACTATTATATTTACAATTTTAGGCAATATAAGATTCCGCTAAGATATTTAGCATCTCCCTAGTCATAGACATCCATCCATTGATTTTGGTAAAATGTTTTAGTTTTGAAGTCATCTTATTAGCTGAATTCTTCAGGATTTCCAGGGAGATTTCCATTTGCACTGAAAGCAGGATCTCAGAGTCAACGTCACTTCAGTTAGTGGGTCCTTTTAAAGCATGTTGGACTCAAACATAGTGCCTTAAGCTCCTTTATTGCTATACCTAATTTGGTTTGATGGGTATGCAAACTGCTTATGAAAATGTTGGATGCTGCTGTTTTTTGTGTGGCATGTTTTTGACCAATCAGTGTTCTCTTATAGTTAATAAACCCTAATCTGAAGTAATACCCAATTTAGTCCTCTAAAAGGCGATCCTTTAACTGAAATTTAACCCAGGTCACTCAAGCCAAAAAGCAAGTACTTCCATCATTGTAGAAATTATGAAAGCTGTGCAAAAGTTCAGACATTTGTAAAGTCCCCATCATAGGCATTTGACGACTGAAAACATGAGGGGATTTCACACTAGGAACATTTTAATAGTTTCAAAAACTACTGGCAGAAGTGCAGTTTCTGGTGCACTTAAGTTGCAGGAACTGGGAATGGTTTTAGTTACAGGAACGCCTTTTGTAACCCAACATTGCGTCAAATACAGACAAACTCAATGTACATTTTTTCCATTACAGTGCTTGGCATAATTGAGTAGACCCAATGGATATTTTTATCTATTTCTCAGTGAAAATAGGCAATGTATTTTGATGCATTTAAACAAAACAGATTTATTAAACAGATATATTTGAGCAATTCCATGCAAATGTCAACCTTTCCATTAAAAAAAAAATTAGTTTTCACCAAAATAGATAAACCGCTTCTATATTTTTTGTGTAAGCAAGTATTTTACAGTACTTTAAAAATACTCAAAAATGTATCTGTCAATGTTTTCAAACTATTATATTTGATTTACTAAAGTCAAACAAGTGGCAATTTCACATTTGTCACATCCATTACAATGTTTTTCCCTCATAATTGCAAAAATGTCTAATAAAATTAAATCAATCATGTTTGTTCTATAGTAAGACGACTCTTATCCTGTTACTTAGCATTATTTCTTTTGGGTTGTGCAGTTTAATTCACAGACTTTCTACAAGGTATGTTGTATACTGAAAAACGCAAACTTTAAAAACAAGTTTATTTTCCTCATTTAAAAAAAAAAAAATTACAGATTGATATTTTTCTGCTCCCATAACTCTTTGGTTAGTTGTTTAGGAAAATATAAACAGTTGCTTTAATATATTGTTAATGTATGCTTTCAATGTGAATTTATGTTTTGAGTTTTACTGCAAATGTCACATCCATAACGCTGGAATAGCTCATTTGTTAAATAAATTAAATAAATTTAAAGATAATAAAATTCAATTCAAGCACAATATTGAAAAAAAATTACAACCTACAAAATTTCTAATAATTTTAATTTCTAGTTTTGCTTCTCTTGATTTTTCCTCATTTTTAAATTTGTATTTAATATTTTCCTATAACATATACATTTGCGTGAACTCGTTTTTGGACCGTTATTGTAAGTTATTTTGTTAGATAAGCTCTAGATTTGGCTTCAGTACTGACTAATCTAATGTATATGCACAAATATAACATTTTATAGCTTCCTAATAAAAATATGACTTTAAAAGATTGATTTGTGAGGTGTGTACTTATGCTGAGCACTGTACTTTTAAATATAACTTTTTAACCCAACAGTTCCATAGTTGACAAAATGTTGGTTTAAACCACCCAATATTTTTAAAGTGAATGCACAGCAAACAAAACATCAGCATCAGTATTACAAGTATTAACTTCTGCGCAAGTAAAAATGTATGATTTTTAATTGGGTAGCGCATGTTATTATTCTTTAGGTGAACAATTCATTTGTGTAAGTTCATTTTTGGTCATCTTCAATCAAAGTTTAGCCATTTGATCTGATGTTTGGAGTGGTGATCCTTCTATGTTGACACCTTCAGCCACAATAATCTTAACCATGCCTCTCTTACCATTAGTTTGCTATGAGAAAATAGTGCCCAAAATAAAAGTACATAACACACAGACTTTAAAAATAGTAAGCTAACAGGGGATTTTGTCTGCTAGCACTCCAACATGTCATCTCCATTATCTCGAATCAAACAACAAAAGCACAGTGGTTAGGTTTGTTGAATGGCACGCTGTATGTTGCAGGCCGCTGGCTTTCATCACTTCTGAGTTCCTAGTAATTGCGTGAATGCAGTCAAATGGCCTGAGGGAGTAATTAGTTCTTGGAGACCAGCCTAGTAACTAGTTCCTATAACTGAGTTCAACTAAATAAAAAATGGTGAAATCCAGTCATTCACCATTTTGGCCAATCCTTGTTAGTCTAAAAGCTGCAGTCTGAAGGTCTGGCTATGCAAGACTATATTACCTATGATTCCCTCAACAAAACCCAATGGGCAGGGGTGTCAAACTCAGTTCCTGGAGGGCCGCAGCTCTGCACAGTTTAGTTCCAACCCTGCTTCAACACACTTACCTGTAGTTTTTTTAAACAAGCCTGAAGGACTCAATTAGCTTGATCAGGTGTGTTTAATTTGGGTTGGAACTAAACTGTGTAGAACTGCGGAGAGCGTGACACCTGTGCAACAGAAATTCTTCATTAGAATTACTGCAGGAAAAGTGACATCAAAAGTGTTACAAGTAGTTGTTGTAGTGTGTGTGTGTGTGTGTGTGGTGTTTTTCTTTCTCTCGCTCTCTCTCTCGTTCTGAATTATTCGTAGGTGCAGCGGATTATGGCGGATTGTGATTGGCACTTGGATTCACGGTAGCCGTATTTAAAACACCAGAGAACATGGATTCAGCGGCTCCCCACTCTCTTTCGATTCCCCGCTCATTATTCTTTGTGGAGATGTTATTTGAATGATGAAATTGAGTGATTTTTGCTAATGTCTCTTGGCGTTTTGTGAGATGCCTGTGTGAAGTTGTACATTCCAATCGGAAAAACCCGGTTTTCTGTCTCCCTGTCTGGCTTGGAGCACAGTAGGGGGTTTGGTGCCTCCTGTTTTTTTTATTATTTTCGATTTTTCCTGTGCTGTTAGTAGGGAGGTAAATTTTTCTGTATTTTATTTTCTTCATTACTTTTTAGGAGAGTTTTCTCTATTTAGTTAGTTTGGTTTATTCTCATTTATTTTGCCGTAACCCCTCCTGATGTTATTTTGCTCCTTATTTCTATAAATAAATCATATTTTCATGTTAATTCTAAGTGGTTTGTGTTTTGGTTTATATTTTGGGGAAAGAGAGCGCAGAGGCACCAGGGATTATATTTTTTTATTATATTTTTTATCTGTCATCTTGTTACGTTTTGGTTAAACTTCTTTTTCATTAAGGATTTTGAATTTGTGACAATAGCTTGATACACTCTCAGAAAGGTATGCGAGCTGTCACTGGGGTGGTACCTTTTCAAAAGCTACACATTTGTACTTGAAGGGTCCATATTGGTACCTCAGATGTATATTTTAGTACCTACAAATTTTAGGAGGAACACTTTTATACTTTTTAGGTACCAGCATGTACCCTTGAGGTATTAATATGGACCTTTTAGATACAAATTTGAACCTTTTGAAAAGGTACCACCCCAGTGACAGCTTGCGTACCTTTATTTCTGAGAGTGTACTTGCAGTTTGCTCATCATGATAATTCTCATCTATGATGTTTGGTGCATAACCACAATTAACCTTCCTGTCTTGATCTGGTCAGATAGGACCAACTTACAACTTAAAACACTCATAAATATTGTGTTTTACATTGTGATTGCCTCAAAGCCTTATGATATCCTCCACACTTTGCACTTGAACATATAAAAGTGATGATCACCTCTTTCATTGAGTTTTGAGTGTTTTAGTCAAGCTTGTTACACCTGTGGTGTTACCAGTCAAAAGTGATCGCCATAGGAAATGTATGGGTATCCAGACTATATTCATTTATTAGACAGAAATCATCCCCATACACACCACCCCAACTCACTCACTAATTAATTTCAGATTAAACAATGTCTTTTGCAGGTACACATCTCTTTTACATGCTTGTGCCAAACCTTCAGCTTGATCTGACAAGGAAACATCACTATTTTTGGGTTTTGTAAGTTTAGCGCTAATTTTTCCTAGTTCAATTCGTACTATTTTTTCTTTCTTTCTATCTTCCTTCCTTCCTTCATTCAGCCAATCTTTGTGTCTGCCAGGAGCACCTTTAGCTTAGCATCAATTATTTTATTGGATATATTTTATTTTATACTCCTCATCCATAACCTCAGTCACTATTCCCTACATGAGTACACTAATATAGTCCAATTGATGGACTGACTGAAAATTTGAGCACTCGTCAGTACACAGGAATGGATGCTGTTTTGTTTATGCTATGCTGGTTGATAAATCAATCAGATGGATTAAAATTTCAATTTCTTTAGTCAGACCCTGAGATTATTTTTTTAGCGAGCTGTCTATTGGTAATGAAACGAAGTACTTTGATTTCTGTCATCTATTGTTCATTCAGTGCCTATTTGTGTTTTCACTGCAGTTGTTTTATGTCTAATTCTATAAAATCACGTTAAACATTACTTTGAGTCATTGTTCACAGCTAAAAAAAATTTTTGGTAGTGAACATTTTTGTGAACATTTTTTGTGCTAATATAAGAGCAGTTAAAACAGACCAGTCAATTCTGACCAAAAACACTAAAGTAAGGGATGTGAACACAACACGAGGGTTTAGTCAAAATTATGGTGTGTTTAATGTTGTAGAATGATGTAAAAATAAGTTAATAGGAATCCACACTTATGTGGATTCCAATGGTTAAATTAATCTATATGACAATTGGGTATAATAGGCCTTGCAGTTACCAAACCAGTCTTACAGAAACTAGCACGCAGCAGTCTGCAGTCAAGCTGTACAAACAATCGTATTTACCCCCACTGACAGAAAGATTGGTTGATAACGCCATCTCACAGGCCACGTGGTTACGACTGTAATCATGAACAGCTACTAATCTTGTGCTTGCTAAGAACATAGTGCCACTGGTCTAATAAACCATAACATAAAACTCACAATTTATCTATAGCAATTAGTTCCTAAGCAGTAAACACATCCCAGTTTTATCCCTCCAATTTATTTTTATTCTTCTTTTTGAAGCTGGCAGACAATGCGATACAATTTCTACATTTCTCACTTGGCTAGAAGTGAGAAGTGAATAAAACCCTTATTGTTGTAGTTCTGGAAGAGGCAAGTTCTGGCCTTTTCCATTTAGCTTTTTCTGACATCATTTAACTGTAAATGGACAATGAAGTCATATGACCAAGCCTTGACCAAATTACTTTGAAAGAATAAAACCAACACAGAAATATCTACAGTTATATCTAACAGTTGACGATTTAATCATTCGTAATTATCTTTTTTAAGCACAAGGCTAGGTTTGATGAGAATTAATATGTGAATAGCTTCAGAAATAAACATTGTCATTACTCATGCTGGGGAAAACTAGTTTGGAACAAAAAAACAAAAACAAACAACTTTTGCAGCTATGTTGTTTTGTATACGCGATACATAGCGGGTGTGAAGAATGAAGGGAAATGGGCTGCACAATGTGTGCATATTTAGAAGTATGCATTTTTTCTGTTGTTCACATACACGTACTACATGATGTACTATTAATAGAATTTGTGTCATTAGCTGAACGCCAGCATCGGCAGAGACACAAGAGCACCACCCAACCTCCTGACATCACACTGACCACTTCCCTTTTAGATAGCACAATGAAACCAGCTCTGCACTAAAAGTTCCTGAGCAGGCAAACACACACACTGAGAACGCAGTGGCAAACTGCTGATATTAAAAAGGAGAGGAAACATTTGTCACTGCTTTTTTTTTTCTTCTTTTAGAGAGAGAATATGTGTGTGTGTGTGTGTGTGTGTGTGTGTGTGTGT
>CAIGQZ010032689.1:2719692-2734935 GCA_903798205.1 Danio tinwini
TATTTATATATACAAGTGTTTAGTTTTACCATCAGAAAAAATAAGTGAAAATGAAGAGGTTATTTCTGCTTGTTTTAAGGAAATTATCTGCCAGTAGAGTAAGTGAAATAATTTAACTTGTTTGTTAATTTATTTTGGTGGCAAGGGCTATTATGGAAAAAGTACATCCTTGATTGTACAAAATGTTTTGTTAAAATTAAAAAAAAAAAAAATCACAAAAAAAAATAAATAAATATATATATATATATATATATATATATATATATATATATATATATATAAAGAAATTATTTCAATACAATATTGAGTTACTCCACAAAAAAGTAACTAGTCGCGTTACTTAGTTACTTTTATGGTAAGTAATGCTTTACGTTACTTTTGCGTTACTTTTTTCTGACCTGGCTGAGGCTTGATGTCTTTCAGGATTTGCAGTTTTTTTTTTTCTTTAATAACAGAGTGAACACGCTGTATAACCTTCATTTACCTATAAAAATGACAGGAAAAAAATGAACGTAGGATAATGTTATCTTCTGAGAGCTTTAAAAGCTGTACATACAGATTAATGAAAGTTTAAAGCAATGTGTTTGCTACTTTTGTACTTTTTGCCTTATTCAGATAATCCTCAATTCCTTTTCTTCAATGTGCTCAAAATAATAAGAATATTTCCAATGCACAAATGTAAGGCTCTGCAATCTTAATTTCTGTCTGTTCCTGCATTCTCTCATTGCGCAGGATTTAACGTGACTATGTTCATTTTAATTAGCATTAAAAAAAAAAGCAAATTAACTAAAAAGTAACTGGCATTACATAAAAAAATAACGCCAATATGATTGGTTAATTTTTAAAATGCATTATTCATTACTTAGAAAAGTATTATTATTATGTATGCGTTACCTCCAACACTACACGTATGTATACGTATAATGCATTTGGTCAAAAAATGGACACTTGAGGGGGGGTAGGGGTGGGGGGTGTATTAACACACTTTTTGGCAAGAATAAATTGCCAAACTATTGCCTTGGTAATATATGAAACACTTCTTTCCACAACCTCTTTTCTTACCAGCTAATCTCTCATAAGCTATAAAGGGAATGTATGAGATCATTCACGCTGACTAGTTATTCATAAACCCAAATGTGGCACACTGAATAGCAAAGACGACAGATAAGACGCTGCAATAAAAGCCATGCAGTGTGACAATCACCTGCTCTGTAATTCCGACACTTACTGACCTTGTAAATGTGAATAACAAAGCTGCAAAAGTCTGTGTTGTGGTTTAACAGCAGGTCTAGACAAGTCTGCCTGCAGCGGTAGCAGCTTTATCACTTATTTTGCTTACAGTCATTTACATCAGCTTCTACACTGCCATTTTCTTACTCTGACAGGAAGTGTACCAAAACTTCAGAAAGAGAGAGAAAAAAGAGCCATCAATATGTCAGCAGTCAAGCTCATTTCCGGCTGATGTGGCCCTTGTGGCTTTCGCTGATTTGAATACCGTCGAGAAAGAGAAGAAACAGCAGAGCGGTTTAACTATCATTCAAGATGGCGTGCAAAGCAACAAGTGAGCGCAGCACTTGTTATTAACAGCTGTGTCAGCAAGCGCAGCATTTGTGCCGTCCAGCGCTGGCCGCCCTTTACTCTTCTCTGTGTGCAACAGTTTAGCAGCTGTGCGGCCTTTAGAGAGCAAGCGGGAGACATCCTGTTTTTACAGTGGGATTTGCTGGGGGGTGTGTGGAGGGAGCTGACCCGTTTCAAAACAGCAGTGTAGATGTAAAGCCTTATTTTGGGAGATTAACTAAAAAAGTCATATGACAAATATTTGTGAGATAGTACTGTTGATTTTGGGTCATCCAGGATTTAGCACTCTTAACATTAGATATGCTTTTTGGCTGAAAATGTGCGCTTCACAAAATGTGGTACTTTAAAGAAAACATATACAGGCAAAATAAAATGAATTCCCATGGATTCTGATTATACATTAAGACCTTATGAAGCAAAACGATTGATCAGTGAATAAAAATGAACCTTATTTACCTTTAATTCACTGTCTTAGTACATATTTCTCAGTGCACTCACAAATCTGGAGCGGTAGCTTCTTGTTTTAGGATTATGAATGTGCAGGTGGAGAAAGCAAGTTTTGTTGTGCATCTTGTAGTTACCTCGACTAAGTATAATTAAACAGTCAAACTGTATGATTTACTTTTAACAGATTTCCCATCGTTTGAGATAGGGCTGGGTGATTAATTGAAAAAGTAATCAAAATTGACATTCAGAACATATAATCAATCAAATTTTTCCAAGACACTTTTTTCAATTACATTCCCTACCGCATGTGGAGTCACGTGACCCTGCTCTGTTAGGCTAAGGCTGATTTATACTTCCGCGGCGACTTTGCACTACATTGACGATAATTGTAATCTGCGCCAGAGATGCCTTGAGACGGCAAATTTTCCATTACATTCAAATTATTTACATTCAAATATTTGTTTACAGAAGATGCAATAAATGCACTGTTTAAAATATTATGTACAGGATATACAGGAGTTATTTCATTTAGAAGAGATGCTGCTTATTTTCTACTTTTAATATGAAAAACACTGAAAATAATTAATTTTGTTTCCAAAAGTGCAAGTTAATTGGGCAATGTGTGTATTAATTTCAGTTGTTCAACGTTAATGTTCTATAAATAATCATAGTAGATAGTATTTTCTTCAACTATTTTAAAATCAAGTAAAGCACCCTTCATTCAAAAATCTCCCACTTGAAGTAATATGTGTGCATATTTACTGTACAAAAGCTGTCAGTGAACTATGAGGGCAAATAAATAAAATAATTGTTCATTAATCGTAATCGAGATAAATGTTTGATTTTCAAAATGATTTGTTTTAATTTTGACATCTGCAGATTAAAGATAACGGGTGTATTCTAGAAAGCAGGTTTAATTTATTTTCACATTAAATCAGGAAACTCTGGGTTTTTAACCCTAAACCAGCTAAATTTGGGTATGGCAGTTCCAAAAATGACACAGGGGTTATATTCAGATCATGTTAACCTTGATATATTTCTATATTAAAATTATGTAAGCAATAAATTTAATACAAAGTGTCAAAAATGTAAAAGATTTCATTAAATAATGAGAAAATAAACTTTACTTTGAAAAAGAAGCAGGTTATGTTCAGAGCATAAGTTGCTATAGTAAGTTGCCTAAGTTTTTTTTTTTTAATCGAAAGCTTAGGTTATGCACTTACATATACACTTTAAAGTCCCTATGCACCGGAATATGCAATTGTTATTCTTTTTTATATTGTGACAGTTTCTAGAGAAACAAAATTTTAAATGAGCAAACAGTGGGCATGGCTTGTTATTTCTACCACTGGCTTAATGGATGTAGTAAAGTAGGTATTTCATTCAGAAAGATCATGAAAGGGGTTTTAGAAAAGTTATTACAACTTTACAGACTCCTCCTACTCACCATTTCTGTTTGCTGTCAAAACTGACAGTTGGAGCAGCGTGGTTAAAAATATTAGCCCAGCCCATTACCTCAAAATCACATAATCATAAAACTTAAAAAAAAGAAAAATTTGGAAGTGCACTTACAGATTTTAAATGAAAGATTAGAAGGGCAAACTATTTTTTTTTCTTAATGACATGCGCAGATGAATTGTTCACCACAAAACTAGCAATGTCAGCTAACAAAATCATATGGTTAAGTTTGATTTCTTGGGGACTATAACATTAACATAACCTGCTTTCTGAAATACCCCCAAAAATGTCCCGTTTCTTGCACAGATTGAGTGTTCTGCTTCCTATAGCCCAAACTTTTTCTTAGATGAATATATCAAGCTATATTACAAAGTTGCCATTGATAATTTTCTCATTTATTTAAAAATAAATAGAAAACATTACTTTAATCATATTAGCTAATGCATTATTATATATTCTTTACATTTCATAATGAACCTATTATAATGAAAACATAAAATTTTCATTTATAACACAATGGAGTTTAACGCCGAATACACTAGCCTAGCTGCACCTCCCATTGCCTTGATTTGCTCAGAGGACTTCTGAATTGCGGTCTGTCCATTAAGTGGATGCTCATTTTAAAAAAAAATTACAACATCTAATTGAAACATTTAAGCAACTTTTACTTTTTTTTGTAGCTTAAAAATAAAACAAACGTAAAGTTATGTTAAATAAGAAATAACAATGTGCATTAAAAGCATTAAACCCAACCCTCCCTAAAATTCTCCCTCTTTTTTTTCAGATGGGATGGCGGGCCAAATCAAATGCTTCCATTGGCCAACTTTGGCCCGTGGGCCCTAGTTTGGGCATCTCTGCTATAGATCCTGTCATCAGGATTCACTGGTAATAATTTTGTTTGGTCTGTATATGCTTTTTTAACTCACAAAGTAACATTAGCTATTGACTTGCAATTTATGTACCACAATTTCAGCTAAAAAGCTTCATTAAATGTACTTCTAAAGAGTCACCAGGATGGTCTAAAATTGAGTAAATCAACAAATTCTGGGATGAACAACCGCTTTATATTTGCAACAGTAAGGTGTCTGGAGTCCTTTGGCCAAACACAGTCAAACATTAAACCCAACACACATTCTTCAGAATCTTATCTGCCGTGGATTCCAAAGTGCTTGGTTTGGAAAACACTGTGCAAATACATTTGGGCTGCAAACTCTACGAAAAGCAAAAAGAAAGCATTTTCCATGCATGCAACTTAGAACACAACTAAAAAAACAGAAATGTGGAGGAATCCTCTACCAGTGCAAAACGTATTTTCCATATGACTTTGGTTTGGCTAAGCAAATGACAGTGGAAACTCCCGTGGCATCAAAATGCATTATGAATCGGTCAGAACAAGAACCAACTAAAAGGATTAAAATGACTAAGTTTAATTTGACAATTACATAGCTGTTTCTGTACATGTATGTTTCTCAAAATGATTAAAGCAAAGAGAGAGGAAATGAACAGAATGAAACATTTCTCCCCAAAATGAACAGTTTAGTCCACTCTATCGCAAGCAACTACACTTAAATGTAACAATCCCACATTTGAGAGACATACGTGTGAGTGTCAAAGACAATCTGGCCAATGCAATTAGCCGAAATGGTAAAAGGGCTACAAAAGGCATCCCATGATGATTGAAAATGAAGTCTCTTAAACATTAAACTAGTTTTGGGAAACGCAATGCAGACACTCATCATCTTCCTGTGGATTTTCAAGCTTTTGAGTTTGATTATGCTGTGTGATTACAAGTTATGTCTGTTGTAAGCCCTCCATCAACGATTAGGCTTTTTTGCATAAAATGTTCCATGGACTCATTTACATGTTGATTATCATTGGATGTCAGTGATATCATAACTATGGCACGGTTCAAAACCTGTTACACCACATAGCTACCTACAATTAGTATGCTACAACCTCCTCAGCAAATCTGTGCTTTGCTACAGTGGATGCCTCGATACATTTCGGTATAAAATGCCTTTAACACGCTGTTGGACTGTTTGGTGGAGACAAACTCCAAGACTTTTTGACTCAAAGAAAGAAGCTGAAGTAGAGAACAAATATAGAAAAACCTACAATCAATCAACGAAAGGGAGGGAAAAAAAATAGAGAATCTTCATTTAGGAATGCTTTATCATTGTTAAGCAATAGTCCAAGATGTGTGTGACATGGCTGTCACAGTACACAGGAAACTGAAAGCAAGCCAACCCCTACCGTTGCTTCAAAAAGGCCCGTTTGAAAACAAACCAAAAATAAATGTTGACTCTAAATCAAAACAGCACGAATATATTCGTTGGAGAGGTCTGATTTTCTCCAATATCGAGTTCATTTGTCCTAAACAGTCAGTGCCAGAGTCATTAAGACTTGTAGTTAGATGTTAACCAAGTTAAGCCTTCGTACAGTCCATCTCCAGTGGTCGCACATGAGGGCTGCACGTACCAGTTTCTATCCCGGATACGTGTCAGTCCCAGCTTCTCCTGGATCTCATGCGGCTTCATGGCATCCGGCAGGTCTTGCTTGTTGGCGAAAATCAAAATGATGGCGTCCCGCATCTCTCGGTCGTTGATGATGCGGTGGAGTTCCTGCCTGGCCTCGTCTATGCGATCTCTATCAGCGCAATCCACCACAAAAATTAACCCCTGCGTGCCTGTGTAATAATGTCGCCAGAGGGGACGGATCTTGTCTTGTCCACCTACGTCCCACACGTTGAACTTGACGTTTTTGTAAGTGACCGTCTCTACGTTGAAACCCACAGTGGGGATGGTGGTCACAGACTGGCCGAGTTTCAACTTATAAAGGATGGTGGTCTTCCCTGCCGCATCCAGACCCAGCATCAATATTCTCATCTCTTTGTTACCGAATATCTTTGACAGCATCTTCCCCATCTTGTGAACTGTTCATAAATGGTAACTTCCTTCCAAAAGAAAAAACAATTATAAACCGCTTGGCAGGGGTTACTAAAAGAGTTCTTTATGGGAATGTGAAATTTGGAAGTAATGTCTCTGAATGTGAAATATATTTCCAAGCAATAAGCACCACTGTACTGCTGATTAACATAAATGACAGTACTGGAAACTTTCAGTACAACACGCACAAATGTAAAGGTCAAAGTTCGACTTTGCTTCGGTTATAGGGTGGTAACACTTAAACGCCACAGTCGATAATAATAATCCACCAAAATGCGACAAAGTAGCGATTTCAGGGCTTTTCCTGTGTGTGTGTGTGTTCAGTGCGGCGAGGCCTCTTTAAGAGCCTGCGGTCTTTCAAGACTTCCTCTTGGCGTGTGAATGTCCGTCTCGAGGGTTCTCTCACGTCCTTCCCCCAAAATGTAACCGGATAGCAGCTGAAGACGTCTAAAGCCTCGGTGGAAAAGCGTTCATTTGGCTGAGCGGCGAGTCTATCATCTGGGCCGTCCGAAGAGGAGCCGCATCAATTTCAACCGTCCCGAATTCGAACTGTCTCACGTGCCCCTGAGAGACAAGAGAGGCTCAGAGGGAGTGCCAGAAAAAAAGCAACTTAGCCTGCTAGCTTAGCCGGCCGAACAACCCACATAATATCTCAAAACACACACTTTTTACACACATTTTCGACATGATATGTGCAATATAAACATTAACGAGTGGTTTTCATTCATTTTAGAGAGATTAAATGCGTTTTGGTTACCTGCGGAGGCCCGGCATTCTTTAGCAGTCTCAACCCCGGTGTTCACTCCTAAAATCAGCCGAGTTCAGTGTGAAACTGACGACGTCAACGCTAACCAGCGGAAATGACCGTTAGAATCTGATTTTCATAATAAAGGTCTTAGTGAGAGTTGGGTTAGGAAGGCTTTGCTTTAACGTACACATTTCAAACGCATGCATTTTATTCAATATCGCAGGTTCGGGGTAATTAATTAGCAAGAATTATATCATTAGTTATTTCAGTACCATCAGCAATAGCACACGAACAAATCGACTACTAACATGAAGTGTACATCCACATTTTTAAATAATACATTTTTAGAAAGTGCATATGAATTGAAAAGGTGTGCAGAAGAAATGAAGGAATTAAAAAAGTGGATGGTTCTTACAGATGGCGTGAATATTCATGTTATTTTTCTCAGTCAAGTCAGTGTTGTTCCAAATTTGTTTGAGTTTATTTCTTCCGTTGAGCACAGGAGGAGATATGTTCAATAATGTTGGTAACCAGACTAATGTGATGCCCATTGAATGCAGTCTGGAAGACAGTCACTTGTCTCCACCTGCTGGCAGAAGTATGTAACCTGAAGAAAAAAAGTGACATCCACCAATTCAAGTATCTAATCTACTGACTAAAATAAACACAGATATGCCTAATAAAGTGAATAAAAACGAAGGTCCTATAGCTGTTTGCTGTTTGTCTGGACGTCAACGCTAGACCAGGAAAGTGGTGACCAAAACTAACACGCTAAAGCTGCTTTAAGATTTATAAAAATGAGGAAAAACAAACAAACAAACATAAACAACAGCACTAAAAAACAAACAAACAAACAAATGCACACACACAAAGTAGAAAAAAACACTTATAAAGTAAACTTATATGGGTTCTTATTGCTTGATTAATTTAGGGTATGACAAAATAATTTCAGTTATAAATATTGTAAACATTAAAAATGTTTGTCTGCTGCTCACCAATAACTCTGAATTATTATTTAAATTAAAAATAGCTGTTTTCTATTTAAATCATGGGTAAGACTTTAATTTGATGGTCCATATTGCACATTTTATTGACTAAAAGTTGCAATGCAACTACATGCCAATTACTTCTCATTTGAGTATTAGTAGACTGTTCACTTAATATCTGTTGATCCTGCTCCTTTAACAGACAAGTACATGTCAACTTACACTAACACTAACCCTAACCCCAACCTAACAGTCTATATTATAATAATAATTAGTTGGCATGTAGATGCAATGTAACTTAAATTCAACAATAAATATTCAAAAATAAAGTGATACCAATATGTTACAATGTAATTTATTGTGTAATGGGAAAGCAGAATTTCTAGCAGTCATTCTGATTGGCTGCTCAAGAATTGTATTATAATCAATGCTAAAAACTGTCATGAATTATACATATTTATTTATAAAAGTTACTTTAAAGGTGCACTGAACGAATTTTGTCATATGATGTTGAAATTTGAAGGAACATAAAAGTAACCCACACATATTAATCAAAGACAATAGGCTAGAACAACAAAAGTATAAACAGTGTATTCTATAGCCTTTGGTTATTTTGCATGTGCTTGGTTTTGGTACGTTCACATATTATATAGGCCTAAATGCCTTAAAGGGGCTTTAAAATAATAACACAAAAGGAAATGCCTTAAAGGGACTCTTAAATAATAACACAACCTCACTCTTTTTATATCTCAGCTGTCATTAGACACACCTGCTAATTGACAGCAAGTGTGTTTTGGGCACTGATCTATAATAAAGTTAGGAAGTATGTTTTGGGCACTGATCTATAATAGAGTAGTCAACATTTAAAATGGATTGTCACCTTTCACCAAAGTTGTCCTAAAATTATTGAACAACACCCATCCTTGTCATAGGGCAATTTATAAAAAAACTGTTTTATCTACTTCAAATGTTGACTACTGCACTCAGTTAAAATAGTTGAGTTAAAAAAATACTCTAACATATATAGGTTTTTATAGCACCTTCCCAACTACAAGTTATATACATTGGGCTATTTTGATTAAATGTTAATTGATACATTCTAGAATTACTATTGCTACTATTACTAGTACTACTATTCATTTTATATATATGGCTGTGTAAATGAGCAACATACAGTTAAAAAATATACTTAAAATGCTTTATTTCCATTACATTTTAAATTACAGACACGTTTGTTAAAATAAAACAAGAATGACAAATAATAAAGAAACAGAACAAAGCACAGAGAAACTGTGCAAGCAGAAAATCCAGTGTTGATGGAGCAGAGTAGGGAGTTCTGTGTGCAGTAGAGGCTGTCCAGCAGCTGCAGCAGGCTTCGCTCAGTGTCCACAATCTACAATACATTTTCATCACACCCAAACGCTTCTAGATGATCTTGCTTTGGTGCCATTCCTTTCATAGATTTATTATATAACGGGATTAAAGTGGATTAGCAGCCTATTGCTTAATGTACCTTCTATATGCACAGTGTTGCAAAATTGTATTCTAAATAATGCTGTTATTTTGAATTTTATATTTAAAATGTATACAGTTTCCACAAGTTGAGCAGAATTTACCTTAATAAAGCAAGACATGAGTAATGTTGCTGAAATTAATGTTTGAATCACAGGAATAATTTATATTTTAGCATATGGGTGATACACTGACTAGTTCAACAAAATCGTGATTTTTGTCAAAATATTTAATTTTTTTTGTAAATATAATATATTTTTGTCAATAGTATTTTTAACAGATAATATTGGCATGTAACATCTTCTGGTCTATAAAAAATAAGTAATACATTTTATTATTAAAAGCTAAAACAAATGATGGCTTTGAATATATATACATATCCTTTTATTTTGTATAATTTGTAAGTGCAGCAGGGTTGTTGTTGTAAAAAAATGCATGTAAAGTGTTGTATTTCAATGTGTACAAATTAATAGTGATATTATGCATATAGTATGGCAAAAAGATGGCTTTGGACACCAAATGTACCAGCAATTATTGAATCAACCATGTATCAAAGTAGAAATTTACAATGAAATAGTGTGTCACGCTATACGTTACTGTTTATTTTTTTTTAAAGAAACGCAGCGTTGACTTTTAAACATTAAAAAACATTAACAAATATCCGTTCGTCCATTCAATCCATACGCATTATTTAATTATCATTAACTGTTGTCTATCAAAACAGGTTAAACTACTGTACGTCTCGTGCTCTTATCAATGTAAAATCAGCGCGCTGTCTCTTTAAGGATCTGCCTGGGCCGCTTTTCGGATGGCTAAAAGCGCCTCAGATATGGCGGAATGGAAACACAGCACATCGACTCCGTCCTCAGCAAGCATGACTTCGTTGTGTCGAGCTCTTTCCCGCAGCAAGTTAAATCAGTCGGACGCGTTTCAGTCGCAGAAGTCTCTCTCCCGGAGCGCCGCCGGTCAGAGTCGCCGGAGGTTCTCCAGCAGCTCCGAGTCTCCTCCTGATGTGAGCCCCAATGTCGAGGCGAGGGTCCTGGTCATCAACACCGGCGGGACCATCGGGATGACGTATCACAATAACGGTAAACACTGCCCGCAGCTCTCTCACTTACACACACGTGGAGTTTTTATGTTTTATGAGGACATCCTAAAGATTTAATGATGTTTATACTGTACATACTGTACATTCCGTCCTCCTCAAGTAACCCCAAAGTTACCCCTAAACTCAACCTGCATTCTGCAGTTTTACATTTTCAGAACACTTTAGTCTATGTGATATGATTCAGTTTTTCTTACGAGTACCAAAAATGTCCCCAACAAGGTAAAAAATGACTGTTATTGCTATTTTTGTGGGGAAAACCACCTGCCTGCATGCGGGGTCACTTACTGTATGATGCAATATTGCATACTTGCAGATACAGCATGCCCAGTATAGTACATGTTAATGGCATTGATGACCTCCACATGTTTCTAAAAAGAAAAAAAGCAACAATTTTGATCGTGTCTTGGAAAATGATAATATTGAGGGCGAATCTTCTGTGGTCCCCAGAAGAAGGTGTTAAACCTAGAATGTAGTGATTGCATTATGATAAATCTATAACAAAGTACCATTTGTAAACAATGATATGAATAAGATGTGTTAGGGAAAAGTATTAAATAGAATTTTAATAAAGAGGAAAAATCAAAGAAAGGTTGCGAAAAAGGAAAGCGTCTTATTTTAATTTAAATATAATATATTTCTGTTTCTACAGATGTTATGTGATGCGCTCTTATTTATTTACTTACATTTGAATGTGTCTTGTCACTCTCAAAGATAGTTCAGGTCATTTAAAAAATAATATCATATTTATATAAAAAGTTCAGATGCAAAAAGTGTCTAAAACTTTAAATTAAAACTAAAACTTTTCAGATCTAAAACCTTCTCCTAAAATAAGCATTTTTCTCAGCCTCTTATGTTTATGTTCAGTTATTTCACTTAAAAGGCAATTAGATGAACTTATACTCATCATAAAAGGGGAATTATTAGATTTAGGGCTGCACGATATTGGAAAAAAACTGATATATTGCGATATAAATGCAATTTCAGCAGATGACTTGAATAGCTTGTAAAGAGATCATAGTTTTAGATGGATTGGGATGATTCTGCAGAGGAGCATATCTGCATAAAATGTAATTAAAAAATGACAAGCAAAGTTAAATACAACAAAGAAAAGATGCAAATAAACAATGTTTTATGATTTTCTTGGCAAGTCAAATAGCATATTAAAGCAGAAATTAAATAATTACCTAATAATAATAATAATAATAATAATAATAATAATAATAATAATAATAATAATAATGATGATAATAATAACACTGTATCGTGTTAATTAGGTAAATACATATATAATCTACAATGAATCTTTAAGCTACAAAGGTTTCATTCAATGTGCCCAAATGGCTTTAATATGCTTCAATTTAGTCAGGTTTTAATACACCTTCACTTTAAGGTTAAAATATGAAATTACTCCACTATGTTGTCAACTGTATTGTCTGGTCAACTATAATCCCAACTACATTGCAGATCCCTGGTATGTGATTATTGTGTACTCACACGTTGCGATATCGACGCTGAAACGATATATTGTGCAGCCCTTATTAGAAAAAAAATTATTACAGCTGAATTTTCAGCATTATTATTACAGTCTTCAGTGTGACAAGCCTTCAAAATGTATTGAAATATGCTGCTGCTCATTTATTATTATTAAAGCAGTTATTAATAATGGCTCTTCTTATTATCAATGTTATCTTCTCATTATCACACAGACATACACACACTGAAGAATAAATATTAAATAACAAAACCATTTTTTTAACATTTGTTAATATTTGTTAATATATTTGAATGATTTCTGAAGGATCGTGTGAAACTTAAGACTGAACAATTATGTCTGAATCACAAGAATAAATTAGATTTTAAAATGTATTACAATAAAAATGTTTTTTTAAATAATAATAATTTTTATTATTATAATAATGATGATGGCGACACAGTGGCGCAGTAGGTAGTGCTGTCACCTCACAGCAAGAAGGTTGCTGGTTCGAGCCTCGGCTGGGTCAGTTGGCGTTTCTGTGTGGAGTTTGCATGTTCTCCCTGCGTTCGCGTGGGTTTCCTCCAGGTGCTCTGGTTTCCCCCACAGTCCAAAGACATGCGGTACAGGTGAATTGTGTAGGCTAAATTGTCCGTAGTGTATGAGTGTGAATGAGTGTGTGTTGATGTTTCCCAGAGATGGGTTGCGGCTAGAAGGGCATCCGCTGCGTAAAATCGTGCTGGATAAGTTGGCGGTTCATTCCGCTGTGGCGACCCCGGATTAATAAAGACACTAAGCCGAAAAGAAAATTAATGAATGAATAATAATGATGGAATATTAAGATGAGCATGACACTCCTTTGAAATGAAAATCCTTTTTTAAAAACCTAATTTAAATGAATATGTTATACTTTAATTCTGTGATTCAGTAACATCATCTCTAAATGCTGTACATCAGGGAATGATGTTTTCAAGAATTCCTAGAATTACATAGTGACATGCTTATGCATAAAGTAATAAATGTGAATGGTAGGAGTGCTTTAGGAGTGGTTTTGTTAACAGTATTCCAGCAGAATTAGTCTGAAGAGGACATCTGATTATGTTTTATGACTTTTATCAAATCCTACGAATAGATGTTCAAATATTGCCATCTGTATACAGTAAGTTATCTTTACTGGCACACTGGGTTTTAGTACCAGTTTCTGTACGTTACTTAATCTTTAAAGGAAATCTTATCTAAAACAAACAGTTCTGCAAAAAAGAGGTCAAACACAAAAACATTTGACTGTATTAAATAGTTTTTCAGAGTTCAAGGACAGAAGACGTATTATATAACAGAAATTCTGTAAACACAGTGTAAATCAACCTTGATATATGGATATTTGGACTCAGTTGCGTACAGTTATACAAAAGCTGGTTTGGCTAGTTTTAAATGCTCAACTTCAATGATTTGGGAAACAGTCTGCTGCTTTATTCTACTGTGTAACTTGAATTCCTGTAACCCAATGTTCAATTCTCGTATTCCTGGACAACAAGTTTTCATAGGATTTTAAGATTTCAGTGTTGCATTTCAGTTGTAAATTATTTAATCAACTTGACTATAAAATTAAATTGTTATTTAATTTAATTATTATTTTTTTGTACACAGAACCAATGTTTTCACTTTTAGAAGAATTAAGAGAGCAACGTCTGGTGGAACAACCCTGATTTTCAATCCCAGTAAATGAAACTTTTGTTATTTTGGCCAAGACTAAAACAAAAATGCTCTAAATGAAATTATTGTTTATGCCAAAGTTTATGCCAGAAATGTTATCAGACATTTATATTCAATTCAATTCATCTTTATTTCTATAGCTCTTTTACATTGTAGATTGTGTCAAAGCAGCTTCACATAGAAGATCATAGTGAATTGAAACAGTGTCAGTTCAGTTTTCTAAGTTTACATTCAGTTCAGTTTAGTTCAGTTCAGTGTGGTTTAATATTCACTGCTGAGAGTCCAAACACTGAAGAGCAATCCATCGATGCGCAGCTCTACAAGTCCCGAACTATGCAAGCCAGTGGCGACAGTGGCGGGGAAAAACTTCACCAATTGACGAAAGTGAAGGATAAAAAACCTTGAGAAAAAACAGGCTCAGTTGGGCTTGACCATTTCACCTATGGCCAAACGTCTTGTGCAGAGCTGCAGTCTAGGCGCCGGAGTCTGGAGAATGCTGGATGTCAGCGAAGACTCGTGTGGTCCGGGATTGCGGAAACCTTGGAATCATCAGTGCGCTGCATAATCTCTGGGGGCCTCGGTATGAGTATCCCCAGGTGGAAATAGAAAATAAAGAGTATAATTAGCGTAGCTGCTGTTCATAGTGAATATATAAACGAGATGCGTGGAGCACATTCATGCACATTTATGCTTTACTAAAAAGATAGGTCTTTAATCTAGTTTTGAACTGCGAGAGTGTGTCTGAGCCTCGGACATTATCAGGAAGGCTATTCCAGAGTTTAGGAGCCATAAATGGAAAGGCTCGACCTCCTTTACTCGACTTTGCTATTCTGGATACTACCAGAAGCCCTGGATTTTGAGATCTTAAAGAGAGAGTTGGATTGTAGCGAGACAGAAGGTTGGTTATATAAACAGGAGCTAGATTATTTAAAGCTTTATAGGTAAGAAGTAATATTTTAAAATCAATACGAAACCTAACAGGCAGCCAGTGTAAGGAGGATAAAATTAGGGTGATATGATCATATTTTCTAGACCTTGTAAGAACTCTGGCAGCTGCATTTTGTACTAGCTGAAGTTTGTTAATAGAAGATGCTGGGCAACCAGCAAACAGAGTATTACAGTAATAGAAACCAAGAAGTCATAAAAGATAATATGTCATTATAGATAATAATAATAATAATAACAATAATATTAACAGTAATAATAATAACAACAACAACAACAAATACGATAATAATAATAATAATAATAATAATAATAATAATAATAATAATAAT
>CAIGQZ010032689.1:2750366-2767560 GCA_903798205.1 Danio tinwini
GAAGTCATACATTTAGATTGAGATTATATTTGGAGCAGTATCTGCATAAAATATAGTAAACAAATTAGAAGCATATTACAACAAAGCAAATTAAGCAAATTACACCACAGATGCAAATTAAATCAATCATGTTTTATTTTTTTCTGCGGAATTCAACAGTATTGAGGCACAGAAATTCAGTCATATTTAAAATGACACTGTATAGTTAAAGCTTCCAAATGAAATAACTTCATTATATTAGGGTTAAACTGCTCAAGACTCCACAAATCACATGTTGAAATGAACTGTGGTGGCTGGTTATTATAATCCCAACTTAACATTGCAGATCTTGCAATGTCACTATTGCAGAATCAAGCTGCGGTCACACTGGACTTTTCTCCCCATAGACTTCCATTCATACGCACGCGAATGCGTAAGACTGGAAACTCAGGGTGAGGCGTCAAGTTTCGTATTTCGCTGCGGTGCAAAGTTCATGCTTGGTGAACTGAACAGAAATTTAAAACATGGAGCAATCGCTCACTTTTTTATGTATAATCATCTTGTTTAATCCTGCCCTGTTTCGCAGAGCCATACGACAGAATTTTGCATGCTTAAACTCTAGTGTGACCACAGCTTCACACATTGCGATATTGATGCTGAAACAATATACACTCACTGGCCACTCTATTAGGTACACCTGTCTAACTGCTCATTAACACAAATTTCTAATCAGCCAATCACATGGCAGCAACTCAATGCATTTAGGAATGTAGACATGGTCAAGACGATCTGCTGCAGTTCAAACTGAGCATCAGAATGGGGAAGAAAGGTGATTTAGGTGGCATGGTTGTTGGTGCCAGATGGGCCGGTCTGAGTATTTCTGAAACTTCTGATGTACTGGGAGTTTCACGCACAACCATCTCTAAGGTTTACAGAGAATGGTTCAAAAAAGAGAAAATATCCAGTGAGTGGCAGTTCTGTTGGCGCAAATGCCTTGTTGATGCTAGAGGTCAGAGGAGAATGGCCAGACTGATTTGAGCAGATAGAAAGGCAACAGTAACTCAAATAGCCACTTGTTACAACCGAGGTATGGAGAAGAGCATCTCTGAATACACAGCAGGCTACAGCAGCAGAAGACCACACCGGGTGCCCCTCCTGTCAGCTAAGAACAGGAAACTGAGGCTATAATGCGCACAGGCACACCAAAATTGGACAACAGAAGATTGGAAAAATGTTGCCTGGTCTGATGAGTCTCGATTTCTGCTGCGACATCCGGATTGTAGGGTCAGAATGTGGCATCAACAACATTAAAAGCATGGATCCATCCTGCCTTGTATCAACGGTTCAGTCTGTTGGTGGTGGTGTAATGGTGTGGGGGATATATTCTTGGCACACTTTAGGCCCATTCGTACCAATTGAGCATCATGTCAACGCCACAGCCTACCTGAGTATTGTTGCTGACCATGTTCATCCTTTTATGACCACAGTCTACCCCTGTTCTGATGGCTACTTCCAGCAGGATAACACACCATGTCATAAAGAGTGAATCATCTCAGACTGGTATTTTGAACATGACAATGAGTTCACTGTACTCAAATGGCCTCCACAGTCACCAAAGCTCAATCAAATAGAGCACCTTTGGGATGTGGTGGAATGGGAGATTCGCATCACAGATGTGCAGCCACCAAATCTGAAGCAGCTGAGTGATGCTATCATGTCAATACAGACCAAAATCTCTGAGGAATATTTTCAGTACCTTGTTAAAACTATGCCACGAAGTATAAAGGCAGTTCTGAAGGCAAAAGGGGGTCTAACCCGGTAAGTTAGGAAGGTTTACCTAATAAAGTGATCAGTGAATGCATTTTGCAGCCCTAAATTGTAGATTAATCCATTTTGAGGTTGATATTTAAGTCATATAAGGTTTCTTCACCTTTTGAATTTGATGAACAATACATCACATGGCAATAATGCAAATAAAAATAATAATAATAATAATAATGAAAATTATATTTACTATTGGAATACACAAATATTTTTTTTATTTTGTTTTCTATGATTTAGTTGACTCTAATTAAAGTTATGAAAGTTATCTATTTTCTCATCAGGGATATTGAAATTCACAGGGGTCAGCAGAAAAACACCTGTGAAGTGATCTCTTTAGTGAGGCTTTAGAGGCCATACAAGAAATGGAAAGCTTTCAGATGTTTGTGGTGACATTAAATCAGAACATGCCAATGCAATGACTGTAACTATTTGTTAAAGATGATTTGACACAGTGATTCACATTTCCTTACAGCACAAACTGTCACATTCACTTCACCTAAACCAGTATACAAATACCTGTTTAAGATGAGTTTTTAGATGATGTGACACTATTAAAAATCTGGATATCGTAGGCATAGCTGAATAATAAGAGTTCAGTTCATAGGAATGACAAACTTTGGGTCTCACCTGATCAGAACGCAAAATGCGGGATATACGGTTATATTCAATGCCATCCCAAAGAGGCATAAGATCTATTTAAATGTACTTTTGTTAGTTTAAAATTTATATTGAGAAATTTTCCACATTTGTTTATAATGAGGCAACCGACACCTCAGACACATAAATATATTTACGTCCACACTGACGAACGAAAGCTATCTCTTTATTTTGAGTTTATATTTTTATTTTAACTTCACCTCCTTGTAACCAGCAGATGTGCTTGGTTATCGCTTCGGCTATCGGCTCGGTTATCTCACCAGTGAATCCGGCTCATGTAATGAGTCAGTGTAGTTGTGAAATAAAAAATCCAAATATTTTTACCAGCATTTTTAAAGGAGGTAAGGTGTCAAAATAATAATGAAAATGTGTTACATTTATATAGCGCTTTTCTGGGTACTCAAAGCACTTCAGACATTTTTTGGAGAAATCACCTTATCCATCACTATGTGTGCAGCATTCACCCTTCTGTGTCAGTGATGAAGCCAATTAAGATATATACTATGGTTAGGAGGCCAGTGAGCAAATTTGGCTTATCTTTTCAAAGCAGATTAATGACCACAGAGAGTCAGGACCTCAGTTTAACATTTTATCAGAAAGATGACGCTCATTGACAGTATAGCGTCCCTTTCACTATACTGGGGCATTAGGACCCACACAGAACATAAGGTGAGTGGCCCCTGCAAGCTTCCCTAACACAACTTATGGCAACATAGTTTTTCCCAATGTGGTCTCCCACCCAGGTACTAACCATGGGCAACCCTGCTTAGCTTCAGTAAGCAAACATGTGAGAGCTGCAAAGAGCTAGCTGCCAGACTCTAATAAACTAGAAATTAGCACTGGATACTTGAGGAACTTGAATGTTTATACTTCTATATACCAGCCTGGCTTGCATAACTTCCATGTATTTTATCATTATTTTCCCTGGTATGAACAATTGTTTTCATGATAGTCATTATCTTAAAATAATCTTTTAAAAGAAGGCTTAAAGGTGCAGTATGTAAGTTAGACACCCAGTGGTTGAACTAGGTATTGCACTCCTGGATCATAATAAACGCACGCCGGGATGCCAGATTACAGAGTACAGGAGCGAGTGATTTAAACTGTGTTCTGAATAAAAGCAACAACACGCGTTAGAAGGAATATTTTCCATATTAAAAGGAGTTTTGGTTCTAACCAACACCTCGAATTGATATATTAGAAACGTCTTTATCACAGCTTTCTCACAGCTGAACAACAGAAATCTATAACAGATCACCTCAGGTAAACCATGTGTGCTTTATTCAGTGCTAAATGCTAACAATGAGATGCTGAGTGATTCAGCATTGACATTTAATGATGTTAAAGAGGGTTAACATGTATTAAATAGATTCTAAACCTTACCGATTCGTGAGTGAGTGCATATTCTGTGCTTCTGAATGGCTTTATTTAAATTTCTGTCGTGTTTCGTCTGGTGCAAACAGCCAAATAGCTTATCACTGCCTATCTCATCACAGCGTGTTGTTAGGACACGAGGTTACAATGTAACCTGCTCATGTTCATAATATCTATGTCATTTGCTAATTAATAACCTCATGTGGAACTGAATCTGTCTCATTTTGACATCTGATACTGTCCACTGACACAGTCACATTTCGCTCATGGACGCATGCTTTCAGAATAAATGAATGAATGAAATACGCTGTTTTCCAACAAGGCAAACCGGAGTGCTGAATTATAATTGGCTAAACTGGCATTTTGAAGGTTAAATTTACCTACACAAAGACAGTGTTCCGGCATGGAAAAAACATTTTCAAAGCAGAATATCTGACTTCAGCATTGTTTTTCAGGTAAACAAAAATGTTCACTTGGAATGTTTCTTCAATATCTGCACACATATTATGGTATTTTTATGCTTTTGAAAAGTGAAAAACTTATCAATAACATACAGCACCTTTAACTGTCACACCCTCTGCTCATTCCCGTGGTCCTAATAATCATTCCCAATCACGATCCACCACACCTGTAAACCTGATTACTAATCACCCTCACCTGCAATCACCAGCACACCATATATACTCACCTCACTCACTCACCGGCTGGAATCGAAGACGGATGGTTCTCCTTGTCTTCTCTCCCGTATTCTCCTGTGCTCTTCCGCGGATGTTCTCCTCCTCCTGTGGATGCAAATACACCTGTTTAAGGGAAGTGACTATTCTTATGTTGGAGTTTACCAATGAACTGAACTTACCAGCGGAACTGTTTGTGAAAGAGATCGCTCACCATCTACAACGCTATTCACCTGCTTCACCTTGCTACTGTTGTTGCATCACTTGAATAAATACCCTTAAAGTTTATCCTTTGTTTTCCTTGTGTGACCATGACATTAACATCAAGCAAAGCTGTTGTGTTAATTGTTGTCTGTAGCTTTAAATTTAGTGACCCCCCCCCGGTGACATAAAGATAGCTCACTCACTCCTTCTAGCTTAAATAAACCCTCCACCTCTTGAATTGAAAATAAATCTTTTGATTATTAGAAATTTGTGCCTACAATTTTTGGAAAGTTTTTCGTTGCACATTTCAGATAGACGTTTGTATTATCAATGAGAAGGTGGGACTTGTTTACAATTGTGCTGCTTAATGTTTTTATGGAAACCATGGTCTGAAGTTTACTACAAAATCTTGTGCATTAGAATGGTCAGCTTTGGTCCTGTAGAGATAAGCTCTAATTAAACACACCTGAACAATGTAACCTGTGTCTTCAGGATTGCTTGAAAATGACAGTCGCAGTCACCCACACCAGCGTTATTTTGTTGCACCTGGTCTACAACTGAATGTTTGGCTGTTAGTGGTTGTTTCTTCCTAGCAGTGTTGCGCGGGTGTGGAGATGTGTGTGGGCATGTTGTGTAACAGGTCTTTTATCATGTAACTCATTTCTTCCCTCAGACTGACATCACAAAGTGCTTTAAGTCATTTAGAGAGTTCACTCTATGTAATTACTTTTTGTTCATTAAAACAATAACTAAGTAAATATTTTAGAGTCATCGAGAGCATCCTTGCTATAATCTTGTAGAGCTTAAATTTAATATAGTTCTTAGGTATTATGACACTTTTTCACAATGTATGGGCATGTTTGTGTAATTGTAGAAACATGAGCATGTCACAGCGCATTTCAGGAAACAGCGTTTGTCCAAAAAATGTGTAAGGCTCAAGCATCTGGTACAATCTTTTCATAATTCTGAAAATCTGCTGACAACGTCAAGATTTTTGTGTGTCAGATGATGCTTGACTGAATCACAAATAATAATAATAATAATAATAATAATACAAAAATTAAAAAACATATAAGACTGACATTTAATAACTTGTCAGATGCTTTTGTTAAAAGCAACTTTCAAATAAAGACAATTGAGTTTATTAACTCAACAAAAGATCAAGGTAACAATTTAGTTAAAGTAAACATGTCCACTAACTAGTGCTTAATACTTTATTATTCAAATACTGGCTATTTATTCAACCCAGGCTCATTCCGATTACATACCTCTATGCATTTTTAGAGAGAGCAAGATACGTCCCAGGAGCTACATTTTTTGCAGTTTTTGTTTTCGCGAACCCACCTGAATGTGTGTACGTTTTTTGAGATCTCAAATTTCTCTCACGAGTGCCATTCGCGACTGACTGACCAACCAGCCGTTTTCCCCCAACCATGTTTTAAAAAGCACAGATTGACCTGCCCACCCCCTTCCCTAAACCCAACCGCAGTGTTTTAAAAATCAATCCAGAAAAAAAGCCCGCTGATTTCTACCACGTTTTCAGATTTTACCACATTTTCACCCTGTTATCTACTTGTTTAGTTTTTTTTTATTTAGCTTCTTTTTTTGTCTTATACCTGCTTTCTGGAACCGTTCTTTACCGGACTTGAACCCTATTGTCTTGCTCAACTCCACTCTTTGTTTTAAGTCCGCCGATGTACATGTCGAGCTTCTGGACAGCGGGCGTTTGCGATCTCCAGAAATGTGCATAGGGCTTCATTTTCAGAATGAGCCTATGTTGTGTTTATTAGTACCTATAAAGTATAATCTAATTCTACATCACTAATCTTACCCAACAATTAAACTGAACTACTACCTTACTATTAACAAGCAGCAAAGTAGTACTTCACTGAGCTAAAACTCTTAGTTAATGGTTTATTAATAGCAAGAGTTGTACCTTAAAACAAAATGCCCAAAGAACATGTAGATAATATGACTATCCAATTTAGTTATGCTTTATGGATATTTTTTTTTACTAAACTATATTAAACAAATGTTAATTAAAGATTTATTTATTTAGCATTTTTGTCTTTATTTGACAGGACAGCAGGTTGACAGGAAGTTAAGTGGGAGAGAGGGGGGGGGGGGTGTGTCGGAAAAGGTCCACAAGCCAGAATTCGAACTCTGGACGCCTGGAGTGCTGCCGCATCATATGTTGGTGTACTAACCATTGGACTATAGCGCCGACAAAAAAGATCATCAAGATTTTTATTTGACGATTATTTCTTCAAAGTGGCTGTTATGATTATTGTCACCAATAAACATGTTATTCATTGTTCATTCAATAATTTCCTTGCGGCTTTTGTCCCTTTATTCATCAGGGGCTGCCAAATCAATTCAATTCAATTTACCTTTATTTGTATAGCGCTTATACAATGTAGATTGTGTCAAAGCAGCTTCACATTCAAGATTATAGTAAATTAAAACAGTGTCAGTTCGATTTTCAGAGTTTCAGATCAGTTCATTTCAGTTTAGCTCAGTTCAGTGTGGGTTAATAATCACTACTGAGAGTCTAAACACTAAAGAGCAATTCCATCGATGAGCAGCTCTACAGATCCCGGACCATGCAAGCCAGTGGCAACAGCGGTGAGGAAAAAACTTCACCAATTGGCGAAAATGAAGAATTAAAAAAAAACCTTGAGAGAAACCAGGTTCAGTTGGGCACGACTATTTCTCCTATGGTTAATGTCTCAACAAATCTTTGCTGTTTTTGTGTACTGGGCCTTTAAGGCTAGTCCTCCCCGCCCACCGTTTCCACGTGCCTCAGGTTCCGCTCTCGGCTGCCTCAGACAACTGACACAGACATAAAGGAAGCAGATCTCACGAAACGTTTGCCACAGCGGAATGAACCGGCAATTTATCTAGCATATGTTTTACGCAGTGGATGCCCTTATTCAATTTACCTATAGCGCATGTTCTTGGACTGTGGGGGAAATTGGAACACATGGAGGAAACCCACGCCAACACAAAGAGAACCTGCAAACTCCACACAGAATTGCCAATTGGTCCAGCTGGGACTCAAACCAGCAACCTTCTTGCTGTGAGGCGACAGTGCTAACCACTGAGCCACCGTGTCGCCCGTTTTTCATTGTTTTGCGCAGTAAAATACATAGTCATTTAACTGATACATGCCAGTATCTGTGACTTTCAGTCAATTTTGTACATCCTTAATCGTCAACTAAAAGATCCTTTGTGACCAACACTATCTCACGGCGATTAGTAACTTTTGGATTTAGTGGTTAATTCATATGAATTTGATTAAATATTGAGACGATTTGCTCATTCCCCAATGAAAATTGGGTTTAGGGGTGCTCCACATTTGGTTCTACACCTCTTTTTAAAAATCTTTCATTTTCGTAAGACTGAAGTCGTATGAACTCGTATGAATTCGCCACAGAACTGACAAAACGAAAAATAGTTATGTTTCCGAGTGAGATCAGGATATATTCACTTGAAAAACTGATTAGATTAGTATCAAATTAGTAGCATTTCACAGATCACCTAAACCTGCTCTTCCTGTATAATGTTCGTTTTACAATGTTCTTCGTCAGCTTTCAGCCACAAAATGCAATTAGAAATCTCTGTTCAGTTACAACTTTGGCCTAGTGTTATATCTGGCCTAATTACACAGACATTGAATGCACTAATAAGAAACGTATCTTAATGACCAAGTTGTGATCTGTCGAGTAAAGCAAATTATGGAACAACACAGGAAACTAGGATGAAATCTCTTCCCTGAAATCCCCCATGGACCGTCAACAGCCTTTAAACGTCTTATTCAGTCTCTCTCTGTGGAGCAACACAAGATCGGGTCTACATGTGGTGCAGTCAACCTCATTAAGACAGAACCGGGGCCTTGATAAATTAGCGTAGTGCCGAGAGACAGAGGGTGATTCGAGTAATTAGAATTGCTTAATTAGACTAATAATGGATTGTTTTGACTTTGTTTCTACATGCACAAAGTCTAATAAAATCTTGAGACACAAAAAAATGCAGTTTTTGGTCCAGGTCTTAAATAAGCATTCTGCTACGGTCATGTAAATCAGGTAGTCAATGGAACTTCTGAGTTGTACGTCTTTTCTGTTTGCCGTGCAAGTCCGAACATGTCGCCCCCAGGTAATAAACAATGACAGGTGCAACTGACCTTGGGAGCAACCCTCAGTCTCATTCTGAGTCACTGCATGGGACCTGAAGGTAAACACTTTCCTTTTAATGTAACATGACAGAAGGTGACACTTCCTCGCTGTATTTTCTGGACACACAAGATTTGTTCTTGAATCTGTGGGCCTTTTTTCTTTTTTAAATGTAGACAAGAGAAAAAGGACAAATGTAAAAAAGCGCAACACGAGAAAAAGAAAGGTGTGTTTGTAAACCAGCCCTACCTGATTCAAGTTTCATGTCTGGCAGATACTCTGACTAGTGAAGAGAAACAGAACAAACTGGAAGGGTGACAGAACTGGGTTGGGTAGAGCCAAACTGAGGGCTGAAGTGCCTGATATAGATAAGGAAACAACTACACCCAGATACCATACATTAGACTGCAGTTGTTGAATATTAGGACAAACTTAAATGTCACTACTCCTAGTCATACTACTAAGATTAAAGGGTTAGTTGACCCTAAAATTTAAATTCTGTCATCATTTACTCATATGTGGTTCTAAACCCATAAGAAATGTGTTCATCTTCAGAATGCAAAGGAAGGTTATTTTTAATATCCATTGTGCTCTCCATTGCTCGAATATTTTAAGCACCTTGAAAATTCCTTCATGAACGTTTCAGAGTTTTGGTTGATTAAACTTCATTTCAAATTTCATTTTCAAAATATTTTTATTTCTGTTCCAAAGATGAACAAAATGTTATGCATTTGGCATGACAAGATGGTGAAGAAGGTAAACTCATCCCTTAACTAGACCACTGAGAAGGTTTGGCTAATTGTTGTTCTCTCTATGTGATTAAATTGTCATTTGGTGGACAAAAATATTATTATGTTTGGAGCCAAACTATCGGACACATTGGACTTGAGGCTGGGCTTTAAAAACAAATTGGGACAAGAAGAACCCATAATCCCTAGCAATTACCTCCCAGAGCACAATGGCAATCACTTAAAGCGGGTGTATGCTGTCGAGCTTGTACAAGTTTTTTTTTCCATTGGGAGGAAAACTTGACAGTGCCTCTGACAGCAGTGTCATCCTTTTTTTGGTCCTTTTCCATGCAATTGCTTCAGAATATGCCAGGGCATGAAGTTTTGTTGTATATCACTGCATCCAAATGAGATTCAAAGTCACTTGTGATGTGTGTGGACAACACGATCTTCTGACCATCATTATTCTCACAGTGTACATCAGCTTTTAACCACAGTCTTTTTGAAGACCCAGGTATACTTGGGACAAAGCAAAGAACAAACTGAAAAAGACGTCATTTTGAACAAAATCCAGCTGATACATAGTTTTTTTTTTAGTTCATTTCGGCAGTTCAAAACAGCTTACAAAAGCAAACTTTTGAGGGAGTTTGTTTTGGATCCTAAGTGAAGTTTATTCATGCCTAGTCCTGCATTATCAATCACATGATATACCAATCAGATGAATCTAAACACACATAAACAGCTGGATTTCCTTAGTTTATCCATCTTTGCCTTGAAGAATCCCCCTCATCCACCCCGACTCCTTCCCCTCTTTCCTAGCATTATCCAGGGGAGTTCTCGAGACCTACCTGAGCTCAGACTCTCCTCTCTCCCGACTAAACTGGAGGGAGCCACGGGCTCGAGAATCCTCAGAGCTCAGGGCTCTCTCCCAGGACAGCATGCTAAACATGCATTTACCTTATCAAGCATCAGCTTGGTAACAGTGTAAACTCTTGAAAAACCTTTACCATTGTTTTGTGGCAATTTGTGATCACTAGATGTGTTCTTGAACTCCTTTATTGACAAATGATTTTTCCTCGATTTGGTTTTATTCAAGTGGGTCAGACAGGACAACAACATCCAAAACAACAACACTAGCCACATGAATACACTGGAGAGGTGAGTATCAAGAGCTGGTACAGATGTATCCGCACCGGTTATGCTGTGTTCACACCAGACGCAGCACGCACAAATAAATTACGATTTTCTCGTATAAATAGACTTTTGAAATTTCATTCACGCGCATCAAACTTCACAATAGACGCGGATTCAAGCGATGAGCAGGGCTTCTATCTGCCTGGTTGCTTCATTGCTAAATGGCTAACATGGATTTTATTGAGATAGTAGCTGTGCTTTATGTGCTTTAGGAAGGCTGAAAAACTAGTCCACTAGATACTTTCAGAGATGCACCCAGCTCTGTGTTCATCAATTCCTTCAGAAACTATACCTGGATGATGGAGGCTTTCAGCTGTGCTTCAGACTGAGCCCAGTTTGATGAACTGTTGTAAGATGTCGGTAAGAGGATTTCCTCTGTGGACACCAACTACAGACACTACGTCATAATCACTTCCCTACAAGAGCAAGTTTATGATTGGTTAAAGCGTCGCGAATGTCCACTGAAGTTCAGATTTTCCAACTCGAGCGATTCGCGCAAAACACTCAACTCGCAACGCTTCATTCATGCGAATCACATCACACAATGTCTATTCGCGTCTTTGCATTGACTTAACATGTATATCACTCGCGCTTGATGCTTCATTCCTGTCTGGTGTGAACACAGCATTAAGTGAAATTTTACAAACTAATTTTGAGAGGAGCACGTGACATGATTGATCGCGGCTGGTCTCTCATTTGTAATCATTAGTAAGCCAATCAGATCATTCCAAACTGACTATAAATAGCCTGACTAGCTTTATCTTTAACTCCCTCATCTTCGTTTTTTAAAGAATCCGCCATCCACCCCATCTCCGCCTTTTCTTCCTTTACCAGGGGGAGCTCTCATACCCCCCTTACATGCTCATTGACCAGACCAAAGCCCTGGGCTCAATTATCTCTGCCAAACTTGTTATTATTATCAAGCAATATCTAAATGTGAACTCTTGAAAGACTTATAAAGGAGTCACACACCGGACAAGAGGCCCACCTCTTCTCGTCACATGTTTTCTGAGTTTGCTACATTGGTGGTGCCAATGGATGTCTGTGAACAGCAAATAGAAATAAATTTGATGCACTGCAGTGATGCTGCTCTCAGAGAAGGATGTTTGCCAGATGTTTAGGAAACTGTTCTTCTCTCTTAGATGTTATTGTTGTGTTTAGGGTAAATGTAAGAAGTGTGACACATTTACAACCTTACCTATTGCAACACTGGAATGTTGGAGTGTTAAAAAACAGTATACCATCATTCAGCCTTTTCAAACGTCCTTTTGCCCTCAAATGAAGAATGACAAAGAAATGCATTTGAAGTTTACAGAGGCCCTAAATCCAGCTGCATTGTACTGAAATAGCTATGGGCCTATAATCAAGCCTGTACAATCAATGACAGGAAGAAATTAGACCTGCAATGAATTTCAAGGCCTGCAATGAATTTTAAGTAAGGCTTCAGTATATTCTCTTAATTGCTGGCTGCATACAACGACCAATTAAATCAAGTTAACAATTATTTGTCAGATGTCCTCGCTTGTCTCTGCACGTCTAGACCTATATTACTGGAGTGTGATAGACCACAGCTCATTGACTTGAGTGACGATCTGCTTTAGCTGTGTTTACTATTTGGTTTACTAATTTAAAATGCCAGCAAATACCAAATAATTTTTTGATGAAAGTCTATGGAACCAAAACTTCAGAAACCTTGAAAGATTTTGCACAAACAAATAAAACAAAAATCTAAATGAATCTTCATTATTGAATTTAATATATTTGTTTTGAAGAAGGGAATAAGCCAAAGAAAAGTAAGTAAGTGAAAATATCCTCATTTGGTGGTACCAATCTTAAACCAAAGAGAGAGAGAGAGAATCATGTCATGTTCAAAGCTCTCCATCCACAAATTTTAAATTGTCATCATCCTGTCAGGTCCATCTTGATGGGCATCTTTGCCACAGACAGGTTGTTACTTTGAACCACATATCTGTAGCACCACCGTCAGGCCTTTCACATCTTGATTTAGATTGGGTCAACTCAAACAGCTTTCGCATGCCTGTTATGACGACTTCACACTGCACAAATTCAGCCCTGATATATATTCACCAACAACTATTTTGAAATCACTGACAACTGCCAAAATCAAAAGCAAATCGGTGCTTGTTCACATGAGAAACAAAGTGTGAACTCTCAAAGACACGATCTGGAACTTACAGTATATCTTGACCTGTCACCAATTCAAAATCATTCAATCATTCATTTATTTTCCTACAGCTTGGTCTCTTGGTTATCAGGGGTCGCCACAGCGGAATGAACCGGCAACTCTTCCAGCATATGTTTTATGTAGCGGATGCCCTTCCAGCCTCAACTCAGTAATGGGAAACACCCATACACACTCATTCACACACTACGGCCAACTTTATTTACCCAATTCACCTATAGCACATGTCTTTGGACAGTGGGGGAAACCGGAACACCCGGAGTAAACCCACGCGAACATGGGGAGAACATGTAAACTCCACACAGAAATGCCAGCTGACCCAGCCGGGGCTCGAACAAGCGACCTTTTTGCTGTGAGGCGACAGTGTTAACCACTCAGCCACTGTGCCACTCAATTCAAAATCATGCTGTGTGAAATGAGTTTAGACTGAAAACACCTGAGCAATGACCAACAGCCAATGAGAGAATAAGACACCGGGTAGCAGGGAGATTGGAGAGGATTTCTAGATTACAATATCATGATAAATAAGCTTTATGAGGAAATTAAACAGAAACAAAAAAGAAACATTCCTTTGGCCAGCTGCAGCAGCAGAACATTTGAATGGGAAATTATTAAAAGTAATTATTGTTGTGTGCCATGACCAGTTTTGTGTGTGGTCTCGAGTTATTTCCTTATGACAATTTGCATGTGAAAATAATGGTAATCTAAAAACTATGAAAACCATGCAGTGTGAACTCAGCATTAGCAACCCAATCCAGTATTGTCAAGCCCAACATCCACTACAGCTCTTCAGTTTCCAGTATTTGGCGCCCTGCCAAATGCCACCTGCCAATTACCAGTCAGTGTTACTGGCAAATTATTAACTTGTAGAGCACGGATCACAAAATCTGGCTCACACGATTCACTTTCCTGCAAAGTCTTTCATTACATTTCTAAATGTAACTACTGCAATGCTCCCCTAGCTGGACTCCCATCATCTGCTGTGAAACCCCTTCAAATGATCCAGAAAGCTGCAGCAAAAAGAGCCCACATCACATCTCTTTCTTTTGCCTGCACTGGCTAACCGTTGAAGCTCACATCAAATTCAAAACCCTGATGCTTGCATACAGAATGTCCACAGGCTCTGCACCTTCCTCCACTTATTATCACAAATCTAAACAACATAGGCTCATTTTGAAAATGTAGCCCTATATATATTTCTGGAGATCCCAAATTATGTAGCCAGAAGTACGTATGGCTGCATTTCATTTTTAAAATGAACCCTATGGGTACGGCTTTCCCAGTTTTTTACCAGTTTGTCCAGTAGCTCGCCATGTACGTCAGCAGACTTTGCAGACATACATGGAGAGAGGAGTTGACCACAAAAACGGGGTTCAAATCTGGTGAGGAACAGTTTCAGAAAGCAGAGAAGACAAAAACAGAAGCCAAAAAAGTGAGAATGTGGTAAAGTCTGAAAACGTGGTAAAAATCAGGCGAGGGCTTCTTTTTCTGGATTGCTTTTTAAAATTGTCAGTTGGGTTTAGGGAAGTCAGTGGGTGTGTCAATCTGTGCTCTTTAAACATCTATTGTTGGGTTTAGGTAAGGAGGAGGGTGGGTCAGTCATTCAGTCAGTCAAACAGTCAGGCAACAGCGGCCTCTGATGGATTTATGTGAGAACAGCAGCCATGATTGACACTCGCGAGAGAAATTTGAGATCTCAAAAAGCATACACAGCGGCCTCTAGCGGATTTGCGAAAACAAAAACAGCAAAAAAAACGAAGCTCCTGGGACGTGTTTGGTGGTCTCCAGAAATATATAGAGCATACCTGCCAACACTCCCATTTTTGCCGGGAGTCTCCCGTATTTCAGACCCACCTCCCGGTTTGTCATTTCCCCTGAAAAACTCCCGGAATTTCAGTCCCTTCCTCCGGTTCTCAGGTGATTGGTACAATCTGTAACACCCCATTCACATGGGGCTTCAGCGTGAACGCTTGACAGAGAGCGTGTCTGAAGTTGGGGCTGACGCGATCGTCATAGCAGCTTCAACCAATGAAATTAGTCAGCAATCGGCTACTGTCTGAGCTGGTGTATTTGCATACAGCGATCTGATTGGCTGGCACTTCCATCGGCACTTGAAGAGTTGAGAAAGTCCCAACTTCTGCAGCGATCAATGCCACTGAAGCAGTAAAGTCTAGATCGGATACGCGGCTGGCCGGAAGTGCGATATGCACATTAATATAGCGGCATTTTTTTATGACACTGTATAACAATAATGAATATTTTTACAATACTGTGACGGTTGGGATAGGGTTGGGGTGGGGGTAGGGGTAGGGGTTAAAAAATAAAATTTATTGGGTAATTTAATAGATAAGATAAATAATACTCTGTACAACCCCCCCCCCCCCCTCCTCGTAATTTTCAGAGACAAATGTTGGCAGGTATGATATAGAGCTATATTTTCAGAATGAGCCTAGGTTAAATCTTCACCACCTCCAAAAACTGCTGTGTCATGGTACCATAACAAAGAAGCTCTAAATAATTACCAGAACCTTTTCATTAACTGTTCCTCGCTGTTAAATGACTTTCTTAAAGGCTGATTTATACTTCTGCATCAAGCACACGCGTATGGTCCTGCAAAGCCGCGGTCACATAGCTCTCACCGTGGCTGATGCATACCTTAAAAAATGTAACTACACATCGCAAAGCTCTGTGATTGGTCGCCTTGGATTGTGAACATGTGAGTGTTTACAAATGTCGAGTCCTGATGGAGCTCCAGATGGAAACTTTTGTTTTGTGTTTACCTTTATGATTAAAGTTGTTGCACGTCCACCAGTTTCTGCCTCTGAAGGAGTAAGTTTTAGCTACTTGTAGCATTCAGAAAAAGACAAAACACCCGCGAAGATGTTTTGTGGGATGTGCATCGCCCCTGTGTCAACAAGCTTGGCCCCCCTACGACTTTGGACGATTATTTTTGTGTCACAGCTAAAACGCCACGGAGAAGTTAAATCAGCCATCGGTGGTAGACGGAGCCCCATATGACTGGGGCCTCTCTCGCGCACTCTCTGTGTCACGCGCGCTCGATCTCTGTGTCGCGCACACTCCCTCTCTCTGCTTTCCCTTGACTTTTGTCAGTGACACTGCTGTGCGCAACAGTTTCTCGCAGTTTTCAGAAGTTAAGCCCCAAATTGACATAGGTAATAATGAAAATTCTACTTCAGTCATGTTTATATTGTGAAACATACCAAAATGTCCACAGTTGATTATATTAGACTTCTGTTTTCAATAGCGATTTTATCGCTTTTAATATAGGAAGTTCTCGGCTATGCAGAGGCTATTATTAATCAGTAATTGAGTGTACATAGTTTAACATTAATAAATGTAGTCTTTAATTTACAAACAGTTGGCAAGTACTGGAGAACAGATGTAACACATTGATCAAATTTAGTTTTCAGTCCCGCTCATGCAAAGAGTCACACTAGAGTTTGAGCTTGCAAAATTCTGTCGTACAGCGCTGCGAAAAAGGGGCAGGATTAAATAAGAATTAGACATTTAAAAAAGGCAAGCGATTGGTCCAAATTTAAAATTTCTTTTCAGAGAGGTCATGTTTTGATCCTAGGTTTGTCTCACGCAGTCAAGTGATGCGATTTCGCAGGTCAGAATTCACCAAGCTTAAACTTTGCCACGCAGCGAACTGCGAAACTTGAAACTTATTCGCGTGCGTATAAATGGAAGTCTATGGGGAGAAATGTGAAGTGTGACCGCAGCTTTAACGTAGGCTAACATTCAACTCGTTTTGTTTGCCTTCATTCATTTTTGTTTTCAGTCATGACAAAGCACGAGTCTTCAACACATGAACCATACAGGCAACACACCTGAGATATGAACTTTTAGGCGTAGTTATGGAATTGCTTATGTTTACCGTGATTTTTTTGGAGTAAATATCAAAGTAAAAATGTTAAAAAATAATTTTACTTACTTAACTTTCTAATACTGGTGTTTCCATCATGTACTAGGAGATTTAGCTTTTTTTTTTTTTTGGATTCTCGTTGTTTTATACTGTAGTAACTCGGTTGTGGCATAACACTTCACAAGACCACACTGAAGGTCCAGTAAAATCTTACGATGCGATAAACATTTTGCACTTTCACATTTTCAAAATACTTCATTGATTATTTATGAGTCGTTTCAGTAAAAATGTCCCCACAA
>CAIGQZ010032689.1:2784065-2800810 GCA_903798205.1 Danio tinwini
TCTATCTATCTATCTATCTATCTATCTATCTATCTATCTATCTATCTATCTATCTATCTATCTATCTGTTACACCACACTCCATAAAATCATTTACGTTTTATTAATATTATATCAAAATTAACTTATAATTTAAATGATGTTTTAAAGAAACAAATTGTGATTTCAACTTTATTTTCACTTTTTGTTTGTGCACAAGCAGTCTGAACTCCGAAACAGCACTTCAGTGTTTGAATAAAAGCTCTAGCGCAGCTCCACCCCTCCACCCAAGTGACCAAGCCGCGCTCACTGACAGACAGCAGTCAAACTTCACTCCCGCTTGCGCGCGTCGTCATGGAACTACCGCAAAGCAAACCTTCGCGGAAACACGCTTATGCTTATCCGTTGCGCACACACTAATTATCCATGAACTCTATTGCTAATCATTGTGCATAGACAAAGTTCAGGCGCTATAAAGTGCGCTAGATGTCCGCAGTGGCGTTTTGACCATTTAAACCGAGATGATGGATTTAACACATGGGAATGCGCAAGGAGAGTTCCAGACCATCCGATCAACTGTAAGTCACAACTGATAAACAGCTGAGTATTCTGTTTGAGTGGCAAGTTTGTGCATTACAACTGAGTAACTTGCAACATTTAGAAAGTTTAATCACGCTTTCGAGTTACGCGCACTCTTAAAAATAAATGTTTCTTTAGTCTTTCAGCAGTTTAACATTATTTAATATCAGTGGAACTTTTCCAAAATATAAAATGCTCTTTTTAAATGAAAAAAAAAGTTGACTTATATAATCAAAATGTTCTTCACATTAAGGATTTTTGCTTGTGGTTCTTTGGATATTCTCTCTGAAGATTCATATTTTGAACTATGTAATGGCATTTATTAAAGTTACTTGAACAGGCTTTTTTTTTAAAGGGATCCCCCCAAAATAAGAATCTGCCACCATTTACTCATCCTTTACTTCTTCTAACCCCATTCTGTTGACTAAATAATATGTTTAGAAGAAAGTTGGAAACCTGCATCCACTGAATTCCATAGTAGGAAAAACAAATACTATGGAAGTCAATGACTACAAGTTTCTTCATCTTCTGTTTAGTTCTTTCTTCTGAGTCAACTATCGCTCAAATGCATTTAATAATTACCAAATGTAAGTCGCAGAAGTGGTATAGATGTGTGCTTGATTTTGCTGTCTTTGTGAAAGGTGGAAGGCTGTTCGAGCGGAGAGTCTTCCCTCTCTCTTGAGCTGAGCCCAAGGAAGAGACTGTCAGCGGAGGAGGAGAGGTGCGCCAGCAGACCTCCACCTGAAGGAGCAGGAGCCGTGAGCGTCTCAGAGTCAGACAGGGATGACACTAAGCCAGATCTGTGCAAGCAATGTCAGATGACTGCGGCTGAACTGAGGAGACAAGCCCTCGCTCTGTCCGACCCTGCTTCCTTAAAGGTCAGTGAGACAGACATTTATTTTTTTATTTTTCTAAACAAATTGATGCACATCGGTTGAGTTGCTCTTCAATGGATTGGCTTTCAAAAGTGACATTTGCATTACACCAATCTGTATAAACTGAGCTGAAATTCAACAGTGACATTTATACTAAACTGAAATGAATAAATTTTATTTAAACTAAAACTACACCAGCATATACAATACACTTTCGCCTGCCTGACATACTGAAATGTTCTGAAATTTGAACAGTTATGGCTTTTATTCTTCTTTATTCATCTATGTTGAGCTGCTTTGATACAATCTACACCAGTGGTTCTCAAACTGTAGTACATGTACCCCTAGTGGTACACGGAATTCCTTAGTGGTACACGGAGGAATCAAATATGTCATATGTACAGGCTACATATGATTAAAAAATTATAAAAAATTGTTTATATATGAATATGATGACATATAACCTATATTTATGAGGTCCAGGCAACATTTCCAGGTGTTGATAAAAATACGTTAATACTATACGTTAATACTTTACATTTAAGTACAGGAGGGTTTTGTTTAGGGTTTTTTGTATTTATTTTTTTACTTTTTAAGAACAGTAACCTACCATTTTTTACTTTTAAATGCACATTTTAATTAAAATTGTGATGTTTTTATTTTTTACATGTCAGCACAGTACAGTGTTAATGTTCAAACTATTTATAATGTTTAAAGTGGCTGACAATAATAAATATAAAAATTAATCTGCCTCGTTTTTGAAATGTACAGAGCTGTAGCTACTCTCTTGGGCCTACTATGCTACTGTATTTCAATACTGCTCATTATGGTGGTACTTGCAGAGACAATTTTTTTCTGAGGTGGTACTTGATGAAAAATGATCTACACTGTTTATTAACAGTTTCCATCTTTTGTGATTTACAAGTGTTTTCCGTTTATTTACAGGTGTGAATTGCATTATGGGACCTCTGCTTAGTTTAACAAGGTGACATCTTTGACAATTTAGTGGCTTGAAATAATATAACATATAAGAAACAATATATAGACAAATAAGTCTGTAAAATAACTGAACATACTGGCAGTTTATTACAAGGTTTTATACCATAATTTCAAACACCAACCCAGACAATATAACACTTTATACTATTAAAATTGTTGATAAAAGTCACTTTTTGTGAACTTTTCAAGGTTAAAAGTTGTTGAAAGAAAGATCAAGGTCCCAAAGTGCTATAGAAATAAAGATTAATTGAATTTAATTATTATGATATCAGATGTATATGTATGTCGGACATTAAGATTTTACACTTAACTTCAAGGGGTAGCACGGTGGCACAGTGGGTAGCGCTGTCGCCTCACAGCAAGAAGGTCGCTGGTTTGAGCCTCGGCTGGGTCAGTTTGCATTTCTGTGTGGAGTTTGCATGTTCTCCCCGTGTTTGCGTGGGTTTCCTCCAGGTGTTCCGGTTTCCCCCACAAGTCCAAAGACATGTGGTATAGGTGAATTGGGTGAGCTAAAAATTGTATCTGTGTATGGATGTTTTCCAGTGTTGGGTTGCAGATCATCACCATTGTGAATGTATGATCAGCGCCAATCAATGCTAAAATTTCACTCAACAGTCTGAAACTGGCAGTTCTAGAGCACTGATAGACATCTTAAGTATTTACAAAACACCTTTCAAGAGTTCACACTTAGCTGATGATTGACTATAAAGCTTGTTTGGCATGCAGTCCCGGGAGAGAGCCCTGAGCTCATAAGATCCTCGAGCCCGGGGCTCCCTCCCATTTGAACACGGGTAGATCTCCCCTGCTGTAGTAGCAGCTAATGAACAGATAGTGATTGCTCTTAAGAGATAACTACTTACTAAGAGCATGTCTATGGTGCCGATTTAGATTAGTCAATTTACTAGTTGCATGTTAGCAAGTTGCATGTTTTTGGATGGTGGGAGGAAACCGAGGAACCTGGGGGAAACCCACGTGAGCATAGGGAGAACGTGTAAACTGCACAGAAACGTTGGCTGGCTTGGTGAGGACTAGAACCAGTGACGTTCTTGCTGTGAGGCAACAGTGCTAACCACTGGGGCACTATGCCACCCATCTAGGAAAGGAGGAGGAGTAGGGGTGGAAGGGGGGATTCTTCAAAACGAAGATGGCTGTTATATGGAACTTACTGTACGTTCACACCAAAAACAGCGAGAGCGTCAAAGGTCGCTCTAGCCGCCCTGGCGAAGACGCTGTCTGCCTCAGCTCCGGCGGCGAGAACGTCAAAATTCGCTACATTGATCTCGTATTTAACAGAGCCGTTGGAGCAAATCAGCAAATCAGTTACATTCCCGCATAAAACATGCTTTCTAGTGTGAAGATGTTGCACACTTATTTATAAATTCATGTAACTACGGAAGATCTAGTTGCATGTGGCGTGGCTTTGCTCCAATTAATTATCCAATGTGTTCATACGCCTGAAATATTCTGAAGCAGCAATACTGTTTTGTATTGTCGCATGAGATTCCAGCTTTTTAAAAGAAAAAAATATATTACATTGATGCACATCAGTAACTCGCCAGTAACTTTTTAATGTATGTTCCTGTAAGAAAAACATTGCAAATAATTGGAAATCCAGCGACCGTAATGTTAAAACCCTTGGGAACAACTGTGGTCGGAACTGTGTTCTCTGAACTCCTCTCAAGCGGTGGACTTCTACATTCTGATTGCTTGCTGCCAAACCACATCACAACTTATTACCATAAAGTTGACTTGATTTCAACTCTCCTCGACGCCCACACCGGCAAAGACGCACCGCGCTGCTCCTTGCCACTTATCGCCGCCGGCTCCCATTGAAAATGAATGACTTCCGGCTACTTTGACGCTCTAGCCGCTTTCAGTGTGAACGTACAGTAAGGGTATTTATAGTGGCTTAGGAATCATCTGATTGGTGAATCATAATTTGAATAATGCCAGACCAGCCACAAGCAATCTTAAGCACATGATCCTCTCGAAATTAGTTTATAAATAAACTTCACTTCTAGTAAAATAGGTGTTTGTATCTGCATGTAGCCTAAAAAAAGGAAAATTAGACACATAATTTGTATAGTTTGACCTACAGTAACCTCTAAAATTGTCACAAAATATCCCTCAAAACACTGAAAACGTAAACATTTTATTAATAAAGTAGATGTAATTTATATACATTCATAAATTTGTTTCACTGAAGCATGTATTACCAAACTACTACTGAAAAAATTTACCCCTCTGATCGTCAAAGTATAATTCTCACACTGCTAATAATGTTATCTTCCAAGAAACTGTATTGATTGATGCATTAATGCGTGACTAAGAATCTTTTGTAAGATTCAATAAGCACTTGACTTTCACCTGAGCCTCAAAGCTCGGGAACTTGTTCGCTTTGTTCTTTTTCTGTCCCGCTGCTCTGTTGTGAAAGCCATGCATAAATCAGATGCAAGGCTACTTTGTATACAATCTCATGATCTGATGAAAAGTTGACACAAATAAGCCCTGTCTCTCTAGTTTTATGGCTCCCTTATCAGCAAACCTGATATCCCTTTCGGTGTGCCTATTCACAAAGTTCACAGAGTCATCAAAAGGTTAATCTTTTTACTACACCTTTAATAAAGAGCAAACATATCAGTGACCTGTTTTTTCAAACTATAGGCTTTGTTGTTCTTTAGACAGGATCGGCTTTGCTTTCAGCTTGGATGAAGGTGTGATCTTGACGCACACAAAACTTCTATGTAAAGTGCTGTTTGAAAGGCTCATTGCTTGATGTTTATGGTCACAAAGGTGATGAATGGGAGATGTGAGGAGCTCAGCTGTGTGGCATGATCTGCCTCTGCGCTTGCCAGTGCAGAAATTAAATGTGAATGACATAAAGAGAGCCATTTGGATGAAAAATTTGCTGTTAAAATAGTAGTAAAATGAGTAAAACCAATCACTTTCGCCACTGGCTTGCTTGGTTTGGGACTTGTGGAGCTGCGCATCGATGGATTTGCTCTTCAGTGTTTTCAGCAGTGAAATTTAAGCCACACTGAACTGAACTTCAACTCTGAAAACTGGACTGACACAGTTTCAGTTTACTAGAACTTCTATGTTAAGCTGCTTTGACACAATCTACATTGTAAAAGCGCTATAGAAATAAACATGAATTGAATTGAATTGCAAAAACCAGAATACGAACTTCAAGGGTACATATCTGGCATAGATTTTCATGCTATTTAAGGAATATCACTTGATCTAAAGTTCTGCAGTGATGATTCAGTTAATCAGCGACCCAGTCATAAAGAGAGTCACTTAGTTTTGGAATCAGTTGCTTTATTTGAGTCAATAATATAACGCATCCATAAACACAGTTTGGATTTCTGAGCGATTATGAAAGAATTTAATATATTTGTTGACTAAAAGATTCAATAGCTAGGTTTAAGGGATGTGACGAGATCTCGGTGTACGAGATCTCACAAGACTAAATCGCAACGTGATTTCTCGTTGTGGTGAAAAGTTGTCTGGTGAGTTGTGATGATATGATGGAGCGTGAGGGTGAATTTAGCGCTTAAGATTGGAGGCAGGATTGGATTTGAACTGCACAAATACCTCGTCAAGAGTACCTGGTTTAATTTCTTCATGAATTGTCAGATATTTGGTCAATATAAAGGACTCTTTGTTTTACACTTCTCTCAGTATCTCTGTTTGAGAACTAATTATTTAACAAACTATTCATTCATTCATTCATATTCTTTTCGGCTTAGTTCCTTTAATAATCTTGGGTCACCACAGCGGAATGAACCGCCAACTTATCCAGCATATGTTTTACGCAGCGGATGTCCTTCCAGCTGCAACCCATCACTGGGAAACATCCATTCACTCTCATTCACACACATACACCACGGACAATTTAGCTTACATAATTCATCTATAGCACATGTCTTTGGACTTGTGGGGGAAACCGGAGCACCCGGAGGAAACCCACTCAAACACGGGGAGAACATACAAACTCCACACAGAAACACAGACTGACCCAGCCGGGGTCAACAAGCCATTTGAGACTATAATTCTTTGACAACTGTTTTGTTTCTGAATCCGTATAGTTCAGTCTACTGCTTGTTTTTAGTTTATTTTTTAAAATGACATCCTCAAAAATCTGATTTGTTACATTTGTGCGAATGATTCAGTAAATTACTTTTTAAGAGAATCAAATAAATTTGTGTATTTCTGTAAATCAGTGTTTCTCAACCACATTCCCAGAAGACCACCAACACTGCATTGTCACACCCACTGTCACACACATTACAGGTCTTTCGGTCTCTGCTAATGCACTGTAAGAAAATAAAAAGTTGAGTTAACTTAAAATTTTAAAGCAACCAGCTGCAAAGAAATTTAGAGTTTATTAAACTTTAAAATTATTATTTTTTTTACATTGACCGAAAGGGCTGGTTTAAGTCAAGTATACTTTACGGAATAATTTGGCACAACTTCAAACACTGAAGCTTAATAAACTCAAAATTTCTTTGCAGCCGGTTGCTTAAAAATTTTAAGTTAACTCAACTTTTTATTTTTTGAAGATGTGAAGAAATAAAAATGTAAAGTCTCCTCAACTGAATATTTTACTTTCATTGAACAAACAGTTCCAAACATTTGAATCATTTTAATGAGTAAATTCAACTCTGAGCTCAAAAATATGTCCACCTAACTTACAATTTTAAACTGAGTTAACTATTTGTAAGTTGGATTTTTACAGTGTGAGCAGATAACCTGAGTCAGGTGTGTTTGGTTAAGGAGACATGGAAAATATGCAGAGCTGATGGTCTTTCAGGAATGTAGTTGAGAAACACTGATTTAAATGGTTCATTTGAAGTCATAAAGAGAATTGATAATCTAAAGGTTTATTTTTTGTGTGCAAATGATTCAGTGACTACCTCATTAAAGGACTGACTAACAGAAAAATTCACTGTCAAATCTGATCACGTGGAATGCGGAAATACAGAATAGGGAAATGATACAGTGAAAAGTCCCAGTGCTTTTGCCCTGTTACATCAGCACTCTAGGAATGCTACTGTAAAAAAAAATTCAGGACCTGGATGTTGTCATGTTTTCTAGACTTTTTTTTTGGGTTGGGGGGTTGATTCAAGGTATATCCAATAGACACCTATGATTAAGTATGTTCCATTACTAGCTGAGACAGCTGGCATATTATAAAATTGTTCTGGGGCTCAAACCTGATTGGTTAACTACACTGTAAAAGCTGGGGTGCCGAAAAACCCACATAAAATAACTACTGTTAAATTACAGAAATTTACGGTAAAATAAGGGACATTAAATTGCAGAAAACTTCTGGTAAATTTCTCAAAAAAAAAATCAGATTTGAGCCCCAGAACAATTAGTTCTATAATATACCAGCTGAATCAACGCCCCCCCAAAAAGCTCAGAAAACATGACAAACATCCAGGTCCTGAGTGTTTTCCTGAATGTTGGTAAACTGAAGCCACAAACTCATCTTTTTTTCCTAGAGTTGTCAACAGCTTTTCTTACTTTCACACACTGTAGTCACACAGTAACATGCGAGTGCCAGTCTGTGGACCAGGGAGGGGGCTATTGGAAGTGGCCCATTGTTTTGGGAAACAATGCTTATCTCTCCCTCTTGTCCGTCGACATAGGGGAGGGAGAAAACAGTGGAGTCTGTGGAGGAAGTGGAGACCCAGTTGACCTTCATCATGCATTCAAAGTGTTCCTGTATACTCCTCACCAAATTCCCACCACAGTTAAATATAGGCTGTCGACTTTTTATTGTTGTCTGACTTGCTGCTTGGGTTAGCCTCAGGTTCCCCCTCAACACCCCCTCCCTGCGCTTTCTTTTGTGGTTGTGTTTCAAGAGAGATCTCATGCTTAGGTAGGATTACAAGCCCTCCGGTTTGCTTTGAACACCCCCCCTCAAGTTCTCTTCTCTCCAGGTTACCTCAGGGGAGAAAGAGAGGCCTTTTTGTGTGGGTGTGCATCAATGTTGGTGGATGCGGGTGACCTCGTCCCACCCTAAGATGTGATATTTGGTTAGCCCTTTCAGAGCATGCTAATACACTTGGAAAAAAACACCTGACATTGCAATATTATTGCAATTAGTTTCATCAGATGTCTTGAATAGCTCTCTTTGGGGAGAAAAACAGATCATTGTACAGTGACTTAAGGTAATTTTGTTGGGGAGTGCACCTGCACAGATAAATATATTTAAAAAATGTAATACAAGTACAATTTGAGTGTTCATTAATTGGCTTATTTTGTGATTTGATCTGGAGCAAAGACGTACATTTTGAAAGATTTATGAGGAAATGAACAACAATGTCATGAAGTTTTGCAAATGAAATGATATAAGGTAACACTTTACAATAAGGTTGTATTAGTTAATGTTAGTTATTGCATTTACTCACATAAACAAACAATGAACAGAACATTTAATACAGTATTTGTAATAAAGTCGTTCATTGTTAGTTCATGTTAGCTCACAGTACATTAACTAATGTTAACAAGCATGAATTTGGATGTTAAGAATGCATTAGTGAATGTTGAACTATGATTAATAAATGCTGTACAAGTATTGTTCATAATTAGTTCATGTTAGTAAATAATTAACTAATGAAACATTAAAGTTTAAAGTAAAGTGTGACCCGATTCAGTTAAGAATGAAGTAAAACTGTTCATTTAAAGGCGTAGGTTGTACCTGTAGAAACAATATATTTCACCATGAATAGTTTATTTTAATAGGCTGCCAGCAAATAAATAAATAAACATGGCAGCACAAAGTGTCTCACTATGGAACATTGTTTTAGAGAAAGGCACTGTTTGCTGATTCGCATTCATGCAGCTCACAGTATTCTAGAACAGCTGGATTTACTAAAGACTATCCTCCAAACCATTCTGAAACACTCTGAATTACACTCTGATTAAACTCTGAATTAAACTGATATCAACTGCAATTGCTTAATTAAACCACAGCCTGCACATTTATATCTGATTGTGATTGGCTGATGAACATTCTGAGGTGTGCAATTATTCTGAGCTAATTGCATGTAGTTCCAAGGCTGATATTAACTGCATTGCAGTTCCATATCACTACGCTGGAGAATTTCAGTTATTTCAAATAATAAATAATAAAAACTTTATTTAGATCTTCAGGGCAAATGTTTGATTAAAAATGTGGAAAGTAAAATAAATATTAATGAAATTTAAAACACTTTTCAAAAACAAATGATTACAGAAACCAAAAATATGGCTAAATGATGCTATTATTCATGTTTTTGTCTGCATCCCCATAATGATGTGTAATGTTGCACTCATATAAAGTAAAAAGAAGCATTACCGTAAACAATGCATTTTGTGACATCACAAAATATTTTTTTTTATTTTGTCCATACAATATATATATATATATATATATATATACACACACACACAACAGTTTTGTCTGGTTCTCAAATCTGATAGCTGTGAGATATTAAAGTAATATCAGCACTTGTACAGCCTTTTCACCCTTGTGTATTACTCCACCCACACCCAAGTGGCAAGCAGAGGACTACAGTTTGACAAATATTGCTGTTGTTGGGCAATATAATGTAATTTTGAGGCTTTTTTTTAGGTTAGAATGTCATTTAAATTGCAGCTATGCAGTTTATTTATAAGTATAGTGCCTATTTCAAATATTTATAATTTCTGAGATGCAGCGCAATGGTGGCCATCAGCCTGTTATTAAGCAGAGCAAAGATGGTTGACGTTTTGCACAAGATGGCGACAGAGACCACATAATAAGCCCAATTAAATCAATGCAAAGACACAAATAGACGTCCTGCGGCACGATACGTACAAATGAGGCGGCAGTAACGACGCAATTAGTGCAAATGAAGCTTGAGTTGGAAAATCAACTTCAGCGGACATTCGCGCTGCGTTACCTAATCATGAGCTTTGTCTTATAGGGGCATAATTGTGACGTAGCGCCTGTTGTTGGTGTCTCGGGGGAAAATCCTCCCGCCGACACCGAACAACAGTTTATCAAACTGGGCTCGGCTCAGTCGGAAGCACCGCTGAAAGCTTCCATCATCCAGGTATAGTTTCGGTCACACTTTATTTTAATGGTCAGTTTGTTGAATTGAAGTTACATTGCAACTAATTCTCAATAGATTATAAGTAGACTGTTAGGTAGAGGTTAGGGTTAGGGTTGGGGTTAGGGTTAGCGTAAGTTGACATGCAAAGTTTCTTATAGTCAGTTAAATGTCTGTTGAAGGACTGTTAAATGTCAGTATCAACAGATATTAAGCAGACAGTCTACTAATACTCAAATGGACCATCAAAATAAAGTGTTACCATAGTTTCTGGAGGAGTTGATTAACTCACAGGTGAGCAATGGATCTAGTGGACTCAGAAACGGCTTTAAACGAATCAACACTTCGTTTCATAAAGCACATAAACACAGCTATTCTCTCAATATTGTTAATGTTAGCCATTTATTAATGAAGCTAGAGACACCAAACAGACCAAAGCCCTGCCCATGACGCGAATCCTCGTTAATTGTGAAGTGAATTTAACATGTCAATGAAGTGGATTTGATGTGCGAATGAAGTGAGTAAACTCAAAGTGTTCATGTGCCTATTTACACGCGAATGGCATGATTTTTCTGCGCATGCCGCGTCTGGTGTGAACATAGCATTAGAGGAGAAAGAACAGCATTTTCTCAGTGTAGGTTTTTAAACTACAACAAATCACTACAACAAATCATTACAGAATAGGTAAGTGATATTTCAAGTCGATCTCTCTCTCTTGTGTATTTTTGTAGTGCTGTATTGATACCATAGTAATCTGGTAGTGTTTGCTTTGCTCTGGCTTTTTCAGGGTTAATTGTTGTGAAATCCCAATTGAGGCTAAAGTGATGTTTGTGAAGTAAACAACGTCAGCTGCAGATGTGTATGAACGGCGGAAGAAAGTAGTTCTTTTGAGGTTTTTGATACTGTGCTTGATATTCTTTTTTATATACATGATTATGCCATCAAACTGTTGTATAAATGCAATATCACACTCGTAGCAGTGCGATATGGATGTGGGGACATTAAGACACCTGTAGCCTTGAGCCAACACACACGTCCCACCAGTGCCGATATACAGCCATATCTAACTGCTACTTTATATTGCTCATATATATCACTTGTACAACCCAAGTGACTAATTTGTATGAATTTAAAGATTAACACATTTGAGTGTGATTTGCTCATCCCCCAATGACGTTTAGGGGTGAATTCGGGGGCATCAGTCATTTTAAAAATGAAGTTTTTATACAAATTAAAATTAAAATGTACAAATTCTTATGTATAGTTACTTATTTTCTGTGATTGGACTCAATATACTGTGTAATTTTTCGTCTCAGTGCTGCTTATTTGAAATCAGCCTAAGTTCCTCTGGCCGTTTCTCTCTGGCTGTTTGCCCTGTGTGGTCTGCTCCAGGTGTGGGGGATAAAGCGACGGGGTCAAGCCGGAGAGGTTACGCCTCCATTGGCCCCTCTGCTGATGGCTTAATGAGACTCTGGAAGCACTGGCCATGGGAGTCCTGCTCTCCCTGCGCTTGGGAAAAGAAAGGATGCTTTGTCCAGCTAGACCTGTGTGGTTGTTACCTAAACTGAACTTAGAAACTCGCGCGATATAGGTCCAGATAAGAAGCTATAAGGGTTAGTGTTTATGAAAATGTGGGTGGCCTGAAGGCTTAAACTGGAATTATCTTTACTCTTGATTTTTTCTATTAGGATTTACACCTGCTTCCCTCTTCATAGGTTCATTATGGAATTTGCTCTCAGTTTGTTGGTAAAGTCTGGGAACTGCAGCGCTTAGTTAGTTTCAGATATCAGGCTGCCCTGATGACCCAGCTGCACTTCAGTGGTTCATACTGGAGCTCATTTATCCACGGCCAGATTGAATTGGCAAGAAGCATGGGCCTCTTTAGTAGGTTGATTATTTTTGTGCGACTGTTGATATGTTTGCAATTTAACAGTACAGAGGCACAATGTTCAAGCAGGCGTGCAGTTTAATTGTCGTCCAGTTTTGAGCTGTTGATTTAAACCTTTAATTAAAGTAAGTTGTGGAAAAAATAACTTGTTAATGTTGGTAATGCAATTGACACACAGCTAATAAAATATTAACTGCCACTGTAGGTCTGTTGGTAATTTATAATATAGTTTAATATTTGATTTCAGGGTGACGCAGTGGCGCAGTAGGTAGTGCTGTCGCCTCACAGCAAGAATGTCGTTGGGTTGCAGGTTTGAACCTCGGCTGGGCTGGGTCAGTTGGCGTTTCTGGAAGGGCATCCGCTGCGTAAAATTGTGCTGGATAGGCTGGCGGTTCATTCCGCTGTGGTGACCCCAGATTAATAAAGGACTAAGCCGACAAGACAATGATTGAATGATATTGATTTCAAACAAGAAACAAGTTCAGTATCACACAAGTGATGTAGAAAATAGTATGATATATAAAAATAAAATACCATTAATCTGAATTTTCTTTAAAATACTAATTTATCACCACATTATGTGTTAATTATAAATATATTGGATTCTTAAAATACTACAACATCAAAACAATATGTTTAACCAAGTTATGTTCCAAAATTAAAGTTGTCAAACAATTACTTTCCCAATCTATCACAAAACACAAAAAATAGAATCTTGAGTCTCAGACATTTCCAAAGAAAAAAATTAATAAATAAAAAATAAAATAAATAAAAAAAAAAAAAATAGGCGATGCGGTGGTGCAGTGGGTAGCATGATTGCCTCACAGCAAGAAGGTTGCTGGTTCGAGCTTTGGCTGGGTCAGTTGGCGTTTCTGTGTGGAGTTTGCATGTTCTCCCCGTGTTCGTGGGGGTTTCCTCCGTGAGCTCCGGTTTCCAAAGACTTGGAATATGTGAATTGGGTATGCTAAAATTGACCGTAATGTGTGTGTGTGTGTGTGAATAAGTGTGTATGGATGTTTCCCAGTGATGGGTTGCAGCTCGAAGGGCATCCGCCATGTAAAACATATGCTGGATCATTCATCATGGAGTTGGCGGTTCATTCCGCTGTGGCGACCCCAGATTAATAAAGAGACTAAGCTGAAAAGAAAATAAATGAATGAATGAAAATAAAAATAAAATCTCAGACATTTCCAGTGATGGGCATTGTCATGATTAGAAAAAAATAAAAAATAAAAATAAAAAACTAATAAATAAAATAAAATAAAATAAAATAAAATAAAATAAATAAAATTGCTTAAATTTGATAAAATGAGTTTTGTCACCTCCTGCCACTGGAAGGAGCACACTAAAATTATTTAAAACACCGATTTAATGGTAATATATATTTTTTTGTAAATGGTTTACAAGCAGGATGAATTTTGAGTGTTTAATCTTTAAATGATTGTACAGTTTTCTAGTTTGGGATGATTTGAGAACAAAAATGCAATAAAAGCTGTTTAGAAGTGTTATTGTGTACTTTATTTAATTTTAGACAGGTAAAACTGATTAAAATAAATATACAGCAGTGGTTGACTGCGAATGCATTTGATGCCAGGAAGTCCACAAATTTAGTCCAATTAAATAATGATTGGTTTATGGTCACAACCCGGTACATTGTAAAAAAATGTTTTCAGATTTTGTTCTTTGAGAGGTTGAGGCTAGCAAACTTTTGGTGAACATAATAGAACACTATTTTATATTATATATTTTACTATCTGATTTTTAATGTTTTTTTCTTCTGCTCAACATTTATTGCATTTATTTGATCTACAGCGAACATTTTTACTATTTCAAATAGCTGTTTTTTATTTGAGCATATATTAAAATGTAATTTGTTCCCGTTATTTTAAAGCTGATGATTTTTTTCTTAATTACTCCAGTCACATAAAACTCTGGGAAGCTTTCTAATATGCTGATCTGCTGGCGAAGAAACGTTTATTGGTGAGCAGAAGATACTTCTTAAAAAAAACATAAAAAATTGCACTCTTCTAAGACATTTGACCATTGACGTATGAAATGTGTATTACAATTGAAACCAATTTTGATATATATGTATCATCAGGAGCAACGTAGTGACTGAAAATATGATTTTAAAGTCTGCATGAAATCAAGAGACATTCTTCACTGTGAAATTGATGCACATTGTTATTCTTAAAGGGCAGCACGGCGTCTCAGTGGTTAGCACTCACAGCAAAAATTGGCTGTAGTGTATGTGTGAATGTGAGAGTGTATGGATGTTTCCCAGTACTAGGTTGTGGCTGGAAGGGCATGCGCTGCGTAAAACATATGCAGGAAGAGTTGGCGGTTCATTCCACAGTGGCAACCCCTGATAAATAAGGGACTAAGCCAAAGGAAAATGTACAAATGAATGTTATTCTTAAGGTGAACAATTAATCAATGCATGTAAATCCAATGATAACAAATATTTGTTTGGGTCATCTTAAATCAAAGTCTGAGCATTTGCCTGACAGCTTTTACAATATTCTTAACCAGGCTCCTAACGACTGGAAATGATGTGCAAAATGAAAGCCCCACCCCCCACTCAATGTTACATTTCAGTTGTAAGTACATCAAGATACTGAAATAAAAGTCTTCAAGTATAAACAAATCTTGCATTGATCTTATTTGTATTAATGTGTTTACCAAAACAACATACTCAGAAGTAACATCCTCAGTGGAAACATACTTGCGCTTCTTCAAATTTGCTTAAAAGTCACTTCTTTCTAGGAAATGTGCAGTCAGCAGCATGTCCCGGTGTGTGACAGCCAGTCTCTTTGCTGTCTTCTTCCAAGCACGCAGTTGCAGGCGGCAATTAGTCTTTCTTTACGCCCCACATCTTTTAACGGCTTCACTCTTTTTCAGCAGCGCCATCCTTTGTTTTATTATTTATTACCGATGATTCCCTCGCCTGATATCAGTGAGGAACGGTCTCTTCTGCTTAAACAATGAAGCAGCTCTTCCCTCAGTAGTTCATTCACTTCAATGTCAGGGCACTTAACACCTGAACAATGCCTCAGGATGGAGAGCCTGGAAGCTTAACGCAAGACAATGGACAAGGACTTCATTGCCTACAATGATTGGCACTTAACTAGCCACAAAACTCCAGCACACAAGCCACTCTAAAAATAAAAACGGTCCGCGATAACCCTAAATCATACGTCTGGCTACGATAACCATTAACCAAATGACGTCCGACGTCAAACTCTTCCTCCACCGACTGTCGGCTTCAATTACAAGATCATTCAACAATATTTAAGGGCATTCGCACCTGGGTTCGAACAGTCTGCTGGTATGGAATGTAGCGTTTCCAATCCCATTACTGTGATGAAGGACTAAACGGTATATGGTATCACGTTTAATAAGATGAATATGCGCTTGAGGGCAACCGTCATTTCATCTCCATTGTCCGAAGAGAGGGACTGAAATGGCTGTCATCAATTATAATGGCCACTACAGTTCCAAAGGCTCTATAAGCTCTCTGTTGTGACATGGAAGAAGTTTAAAGTCCGTTCTCAGGGCAGGTCGAAAAACACCTGCATCCCTCCATCCTTCAAACGCTGGGGGAAACTCTAGACGACGGCTGTAATGAGAATACTTAGCTCTATTTTTCTGTCAATCATATTGCTGAACTTTCTGGTGACCAGACCAGACCAGACCAAAAAAACAAAAACCCTGGGAGGATCTTCTAAAGCAAAGCTGGATGGATTTGCAGTTTTGGCGGTTTCATTTCAAACACTTAACCCCTGCGGCTGAGCGTCTACAACTGCCCTATGAAGGGTCAGTGTGGTAGACCGCTTCGGGATAAGAGTCATAACAAAGTATGAAAATAGGCGGATTGTGCTTGATTAGATGACACTAGACCCTTTTAGATAGGAATACCAGTAAATATTTGTAAAATTATCAGGACTACTTTACAGGTAAATAAAAAAGTGCTGGTAACAAAGGCAACGAAGCACTCTTTTTTTCACTTTTTTTTTTACTCGATCTGCTCTTTGACACATTGGTGTTGTCTGATAATATATAGGATATATGATATTTAGAATTGTAAATGGGGATGATTATTTCAAAAACGAAAGTACTTTGTTACAATAGCCTGTGAACAACCACAAAACAAACTGCTTGTAATATATAAGTCTCAGGACAATGGTGATGGAGAAATTGCTTGTTGAAATTTAGCAACAAAGCAACTGTCTATATAATGTGCCATGGAAAAATGTACCAAAACAATATAAATAAAAAGCACTGAGGAGAAATCGCCTCTGTTTCGAATGTTTCCTTTGACCTAAAGACAAAAAAAAAA
>CAIGQZ010032689.1:2805040-2818472 GCA_903798205.1 Danio tinwini
ATTTATTTATTTATTTATTTATTTATTTATTTATTTATTTATTTATTTATTTATTTATTTATTTGTTCATTCATTCATTCATTCATTCATTCATTCATTCAATCCTGGTTATATAGTGTTTCCAGGCATGTCAATTTATCAACTGAGCCAATCTCCAAATTTATCTGACTTTTAATTTATATAAGAGAGGTTCAATTAATTACATAAAAATTTTAATGAAATAAATGAATTAATTTGGTTATTGATTTCATATAAAATATATTAATAGGATGTATTCTTGTATTCTTTATAACAGTAATACAAATCAGAGTTAATTTTACTTTTATAAGCCATTTTTGTTCAACGATAACTATTTTCCCATTTCAAAAATGAATCAATTATTATTTTTGCTGATTTCATAAAAAAATCCTATGCATTTTTACAACACTTTTGTTTAGAAAGCAAACACTTTTGTTTTTATAGCGAAATATCTTTAGCCCAGCTCAATCAGCTTTTGCTTGGCCCATGCTGCAGTGAATTACAGTACTGGAGCAAGTTTGGCTTCCAGTCAAGGGCCAAACATGGACCATATTTGGGCCAAGTCTCAACCAAGTTAATAATCCATAACAGAGCCTGAACTGGGCCAAATATGTCACGACTGCAATGAAATTGATAAACCCATGAATCATTGCACTTTAGGCTTGCTATGGGTGTGCTTTTTCTCGAAGCAACCTGATTGGTAGACATTTTTTTCTTTATTTGAAAATAATAAAATTTATTTTAAATGTGGGTCAAGATAGACCAAACTTACATGGCCCACATATCAATTATTAACTTCTGGGCCAAATACTACATTTTACCACCTTAAACCTGTGCCACCTTAAACCTGTGCCATGTTTGGCCCACATGCTGTATGCCAGTGCCAGATGGATGCCTGCTGTGCCATATTTATGGCAAATCTGGGCCAGAATTATTTGCTACCTGGGTAGTATTCAGCTTAAAGTGCAATTTAAAGACTTAATTAGGTTAACTAGGCAAGTTAGGGTAACTAGGCAAGTCATTGTAAAATCACGGTTAGTTCTGTAGACAACCAAAAAAACATATTGCTTAAACGGGCTATTAATATTGACCTTAAAATAACCCTTAGTGCTTTTATTCTAGGCAAAATAAAACAAACTTTCTCCAGAAGAAAAAAATATTATAGGAAATACTGTGAAAAATTCCTTGCTCTGATAAACATTCATTCATTCATTCATTCATTTTCTTTTCGGCTTAGTCCCTTTATTAATCCGGAGTCGCCACAGCAGAATGAACCGCCAACTTATACAGAATATGTTTTACGCAGCGGATGCCCTTCCAGCCGCAACCCATCTCTGGGAAACATCCATGCACACTCTTTCACACTCAAACACTTCGGACAATTTAGCATACCCAATTCACCTGTACTGCATGTCTTTGGATTGTGGGGAAAACCAGAGGACCTGGAAAAAACCCATGCAAAGGCAGGGAGAACATGCAAACTCCACACAGAATTGCCAACTGACCCAGCCGAGGCTTGAACCAGCGACCTTCTTGCTACACTACCTACTGCGCCACTGCGTCGCCCTCTGATAAACATCATTTGATAAATATTTGAAAAAAAAAATGAAAATTCACAGGAGGGCTAATAATTCTGACTTGTACTGTATTCAAACAGTGCTGCAGGATGCGCAGTGAACAAGTTCACGCTGGTCAGTTTACAGCTGTTCCTCCTCTTTGCTGTATTTTATCCCAGGCTGCCAACAGCAAGAGGAAGCTTCTCAATGTTGTAGGGTGTGACACAGGAAATGGGCTGAAGAGGGCTTGAGCTGAAGGCTGTGTGAATGTGTTTGTGCATAAATACTCGAGTGCGTCGACAATGACTGTTTGGGAATCCACACGACTCAAACCATGAGGGGAAAAAAAAACAGAGCATCCAGGAATGTTCCAGTCATCATAATTGCTGTTCTCTGTCATTCCTCTCTCTGTCCAGTCCTGCCTGCAATTACGCTAAATGCCAGGCTAGCAGATAAGATATAAGCACACTGCGTACCACACCAACTGTGACTATTTAGATTTAAACACTTCTGACCATCAGATGATCAGAACAATGTGTCTTTGCTTTGTTCTTATTGAGTGAATGTTTATCAAGGGGAATAGTACTGTTATTTAAACTAGACGTTTTCTTTTAGGGGACAGACTTTGTGTTTTCATGAACTACAAACAATTTACACACTGTAAAAAGTGATTAGATGACTTTACTTTAAAAAGAGAGTAAACCTGTTATTTTTAAAGTGATTAGTTGACAACTTAAAGGGCACCTATGATGAAAATCATCTTTTGGGAGCTGTTTGGACAGAACTGTGTGTAGGTATAATGTGTCCACAGTCATATTGGGGTGAAAGAAAGACAATAAATCTCTTTTTTTTCCTGATGTTAAAATAGGATCCAAATCCTTCCCATTTTGGGACCACTGCAATGTGAAGATGGATTGCAGTTTCCCTGCCCACCAAACTGATTGACAGTCGCGTATTAACATGTCTCTGTAATAACATGTATAATCATATCAACAAGACAGGACCTGTGCAAAGCAAACGGGATTAAAAGATCTGTTCAGCTCTCTATGATCATCAATCATCATCATATGTGATCAAGAATGAGTTTAAAACATTTTTTAAAATGTTGTATGCATGTGTAATGAATTACAGCGATTTTACCGTCTTTATCAGCACAGCTGCATGTCAGTACCATTATAAAAGAAGACGCCTCAATCCCAGTTTGTGGATGTTAAATCAGGTTAAATCAAGATATTAATGAGTATCCTGAGACATTGGCATGCAAAAACAGTGCAAAGTTAAATGTATGCACTGTGTGTGTTTGTGTGTGTGCGTGAACTTTGTAACGACATTGTGCGTGACTCATCGAAAGGCTTGAATTAACTCCACAACAAATACATCAAATAATCATTGGGAAAGTTCCTACTGTAGTATATCTCACACACGTCACATGAGATCTGCTACCTTCATGTCTGTCACTCTGCTGTTTATCTGAAACAGCCAGAGTTTGAAGCACACTCTGACAGGCACGTGGGAACAGTGGGCGGGGAGAACTAGCATGAAAGGCACAGGCAACAAAAACAGCTTCATTGTGTTCAGAGCAGAAAATCCAGTATTCTGAAAGGTATGATAAATAATGTGATGGGTGTTTTGAGCTGAAACTTTACAGACACATTCTGGAGACACAAAACACTTTTCTTAAATCTTGAAAAATGGGGTAAAATAGGTGCTGGTTAAAAAAAAAAAGAGCAATATTGTTGCCTTAAAATTAGCAAATGAACAATGTGCAAAATTATAAAAATTAAGTTAAGCTTAAGTAAAACATTTACAACAGGTTTATTCACTTTTTATAACAATGTTTGTTCATTCATTCATTTTCTTTTCGGCTTAGTCCCCTTATTAATCTGGGGTCGCCACAGCGGAATGAAACGCCAACAATGTTTATAACACCATGGAATCAATTTAGTGGCTTGTAGGTTTTCTCTAAAACCATCCACCAGCAGAAATTTTAAGTTCTAAAATGTTTCCTAAACCATTTTTAAGACAATGTATTGACTTAATTTGTTGGTTATAATAATGTTTCAGTCACATATGTTATATTAATGTTCTCTGAACATTACATAAAATGTTATTGTTAACTGTTTACCTACCTTGCATTGTCAGTAAGTTATTTAAACATTGTTAAAGGTTCAACGTCCAGTTTTTAAGATGACTTTATAATGTTAAAATTGTTTTGTTATAATGTTATTCAAAACATTTTCAAAATGATTAAATTTCAAGCTATGTTAATGTTACCAGAATTATTTGAAAACATTATTGAAACATTCCATTCCATTCATAGTATATTAGTTTTAAAAGAATGCTTTTTATGCACATAATAATAATGTTATGTGTGTAATGGTTAGTTATGTAATAATGTAATGCATTTTTATAATGTTATGTGCTTACATTTGCACAACTTTAAAAGAACATTATGGAATGTTCTGAATGCATCTTCAGTTATCTGTGAAATATATGAAGCAATTTTTTGTTAGCTTAAAACTTTAAGCAGATTGTGCAACCCAGGCTCATTCTGAAAATGTACCATTGTATACATTTCTGGAGAGCACCAAATACATCCTAGGAGGTACATTTTTTGTGCAGTTTTTGTTTTCGCAAATCCACCAGAGGTTGCTGTGTATGCTTTTTGAGATCTCAAATTTCCCTCCCGAGTGCCATTCGCAGCTGCTGTTCTTATGTAAATCCACCTGAGGCCACTGTCGACTGACTGACTGACTGATTGACTGACCCACCCTTGACCAATAGAGTTTTCAAAAGCTCAGATTAAAAAAGAAAAGCCCTCGTCTGATTCTTACCATGTTTTCAGATTTTACCACATTTTCACCCTGTTATTTACTTGTTTATTTTATTTTTTTGGCTTCTGATTTTGTCTTACCTGCTATCTGGAAGCACTCTTTGCCAGACTCGAACCCCGTCATCATGGTTAACTCCTCTCTGTGTCTCAAGTCCATTGACTTACATGGCGAGCTAACTGGACAAACTGGTAACAGCGGGAAAGCCGTTCATACAGAGGTAAGCGGTCAGCTGGTAATCGGTCAGCCGGTAAGCGTGAATAGGAATGGCGTCACACCGCCCCGTAGCCTTCGTTTTAAAGACGAAATGCAGCCATATGTACTTCTGGCTACATAATTCACAATCTCCAGAAATGTATATAGGGCTAAGTTTTCAGAATTAGCCTGTGTTGAGATTGTGACATTTTCAGCTCCTCTCTAGTCCAGCAGAGGGAATCATCAGAGGTGATCAGCAGAGGTCTTTTCCTTCCTTTATTTTTTCTAAGAAAATGACTGGCTGTGTTCCCAATACATTCCTGGAGTGCTACCAACACTACTCATTTTGGATGTCTTTTTTGTCTGACACACTGAGTTCAGGTCTTGGATTGTCTATGATGATGTGATGACCTGAATCAAGTGTGTTTGATTAAGGCAACATGTTAAATGTGCAGTGTTGGTGGTACTCCAGGAGCGTAATTGAGAACCACTGGCCTAAGCCCCTTTGAAGTGTTCACCCTCCTGAGGGTGAATCCGTTTGAAAATCTGTTCCTTGGCATGCATTTTTGTATCATCTGTCACAAATTAAACATGTGCAAAGAATCATCGGACTAAAGTGTGCATCGCTTGTACCCTTTTTGAAATTCTTGAATCTAAAGGCCCCATTGAAGTGGCCAATTTTAAACACTTTGGTTTGGGAACAACCTTTTAGTATGGCAGCCATGATTGTTCTCACTCTGAAGTGCCCTTCTGAAGGGGAATTATCCCATTTGGAATCCAGCATGTTTCCTAAATCACACACACATATTTATAATGCACTTTTAGAAGGGAAAGCCATTTGTCTAAACAATATCGACGTTTACTTTTTTTAATATAATTCATCTCAGTTACGAGTATAAGCCATGTTATCTCACCTGCTAAATGCTAGAAAATACCTTTACACAAGTGAATGCCATGCTGAATGAATTCCTGCATCTTGCCAGAAGCTGTGAATTAGCCAGTATCTGAAATCTTTTAATTCACTAATTTATGGCACAATATTATTAAGTTGCTTTAGATTATATAAATTGTAACAGGTCTGTTATTTCCAATTTGGCAACCACAAAATAAGAGAGGAAAAAGCCAAAGGGAAGTGAGCAAGTGTGTGAGTGAGTGAATGAGTGAATAAATAAATGATTGAATAAGTGAGGGGGTGAGTGTATGAATGAATCCATAAGTCAGTGAATGAATGGATGAATGAATGAGTGAGTTAGTAAGTGAGTGAGTGATTGAATTAATGAATGAATGAATGATTGATTGAGTGAGTGAATGACTAAATCTGTGAGTGAAATATTGGATAAATAAATGAATGGTTGAATGAATGTGAGTAAGTGAGTGAATGGATGGATTGATGGATGAATTAAATGAGTTAGTGTGTGAGTGAATGAATGAGTGATTTAATGATTGTGTGAGCAAGTGAGTGAATGAATAAATTCATAAGTGATTGAATGAGTGACTGTGTAAATGAATAAATCCGTGAGTGAATGAATGAATGGATGAATGAATGAATGACTAAATCTGTGAGTGAATTAATGAACGAATATATGGATGAATGAATGAATGAATGAACGAACGAGTGAGTGGGTGAATGGATGAATAAATGAGTGAATTAATGAATGAATGATTAAATGAGGGAGTGTGTGAATGAATAAATCTGTAAGTAAGTGAATGAATGAATGAATAAGTGAGTGAATGAATGAATGACTGAGTGAGTAAATGAATGAATGATTACCTGACTGAGTGAATGACTAAATCTGTGAGTGAATTAATGAATGAATGTATAGATGAATGAATAAATGCATGATTGAATGAGTGAGTGAGTGAATGAATGGATGGATGAATGAGTGAGTAAATTAATGAATGGATGTATGAATGGATAAATGAGTGAGTGAATGAATTAATAATTAAATGAGTATGTGAGTTAGTAAGTGAATTAATCCGTAAGTAATTGAATGAATGAATAAATGAGTGAGTGAGTAAATGAATACATGATTGAATGAGTGAGTAAATGAATAAATCTGTAAGTGAGTGAAGGAATTAATGAATAAGTAAGTGAGTGAGTGAGTAAGTGAGTGAATGAATGGATGGTTGAGTGAGTGAATGAATGAATGAATGGATGGATGGATGGCTGAATGAATGAATGAGTGAGTGTATGAATGGATGAATGAATTAGTGAATGAGTGAGTAAATGGATGAATGAGTGAGTGAGTGAATAAATGGATGAGTGACTAAATGAGTGAATGAATGAATAGATGAATAAATATATGAGTGAGAATTTTAAAAATTTTATCTAAGTAATGTTTTTGCTGCAGAAAGTTGCTAGGCAACAGAGAAAAGTATATTCAAAGCCATCAGAATAAGTAGCGAATGTTATAATGTATGTGGCCAATGTGGTCAAATACTCAGAACTTTGCATCTTGTAATGTTAATAAAACAATGTTAGACTAAAACATAGACACATTTAGGAAAAGCTATGGTACTATAATTATGTAAGTTTTATTTTAACAAAGTTTTTAAATTACAAACTTTAAAAACAGTCAAAATGTCTGCCTCTGTAATTGTATTGTTAATAGACCTAACCATAAACAGCAATACCACGTAGTTAAAATGCTAATAATGTCACAGACAGTGTTGAAAGTATATGGCTGACAATACCAGATACCATTTAACAAACCCGAACAATTGTAACTTCATTTGGAAATAAAAACATCAGTATCAGTATCTGCTGATCATTTGGCCCGAACTGCGATTCCCAGTGGTGTTTGGCTTGGCATGTGGAAGTTTGAGATGATAGTGTGCATGTGATGCCTATTTTGTGCGCCCTTATTTATTCTCCATCCTGCAGAACTCATTGTGATGTGGGCTTCACAATACTGGGCATGTCAGTCAAAGTTCACCCCTAAGTTCATATTCACGCTTCACTGTCTCCCTCTTCGTGTGCATGCGTGTACGGTGCAGCATGCTAGCATGTGTGAGATTTTGCATAAAAATAAGCTGCTTTATCATAGTATGATAATCATTTATTATTTTTATATTTGAGCGTGTGTGCGTGTTTAGAATCGATTCAGGCTTTTCTATGATAAGGGTGTTATAAAAAGGTTTCTCTCAAAGATGGAAGATTTAATTAGCCATTACAGTAAAAATGATTTGTCTCACCTTTGGAGAAGTAATTCACTGAGTTTAGACACAAGAAAGTGCTTTCAGTTCTTTGTATTTCTTTGGATAATAGTCTAGTTCAGATAATTTCTAGTTCAGATAGTTCCAACTTTTCAGGAGGAACAAAATAATTAATACAATTTTTTTTTATACTCTAGTTATGTTGGTAAATTGAAACAATAAATGAAATAGTTTGAATGAAATTGTTATTGTCAGTTCATTCATTGTTATGATTTGAATAGTCATTCAATTATTTTTATGCACCTCATGTAATTTTCAACATTTAAGAGAGTCTGACAGTGAACTTGGCAACCATTTGGAATATATCATAGTATCTTTTGGAAACAATTGTTCTAGTTATTCTTTATTCGAGAGCTGTGGTTTGCAGAACTGTACAATTAAAGATTATATAGGAAAACATCTATCAATCGATCAATAGATTAATTAATGAATTAATTAATGTACACCTTAATGTACATAAATTACAGAAAAGCTACATAAAAAAGAAGCATATTTATTTTAATAAAAAACATCAAATGTAAATTGTCACGCAGTGAATTCTTGCTGTAAACTAATATATTTTGGTGTTTTAACTAAATTAAAACATACACACACATGTAATAATAATATTAATAAAATAATAACAAATTCATAAAAAGTATACAGTATAAACAAGTAGGGAAAAGCTATTTTGTCAAATCAAATCATACGGTATTGTTTGTAAATATTCTAACATTTACTGAAGTATTTTTAAATTTTTTTTTACAGTTAAAATCACAAGAATTTTGCCACAGTTACCAAGTTGAGTGCCCACCAGACACACTAGAGGACACTCTACACATCACATCTGCCACTGAACCGGACTAAATATTCCATCATGCACTTCACATACACACCAGTTCCAGTTTGCCACTGATTACAATCACACTGCTGATTCTCATGAGAACTGATTACTATCTCACCTTCAACACATCTTTGTCTCAGTGTTGTATCACTGTTAGTGTGCATCACCTTCTTGTTTTTGGTATTAACCTCTGTTTTGATTTTGGATAATTTTGGGATTTTTTAAAGCGTTTTCTGCCTGCCCTGACCATTGCCCGTCTTGATGGATTTTTAAAAATACTGGATTACCCATGTTGTACTGTCTGCTCCTGTTGACCCTGTCTATCTGACTATACCTTTGCTTAAATAAAAGCTGCATTTAGAACTTTAACTTCGTGTATGCACTCGTACCAGAAGATTGAGCCAAGATGTGTTGAAGGTGAGGTGTAACTATATAGTCCTGGTTATCAGTGCTTATGAGATTTAGCTGTGTAATTGTAATCCAACCCAGGCTCATTCTGATTATGTACCCCTATAAACATTTCTGGAGAGAGCATAATACGTCAAGATGTTTTTGCAGTTTTTGTTTTCGCGAAATCACCAGAGGCCACTGTGTACACTTTTTCAAATTTCAAATTTCTCTCATGAGTGCACCCTGTTATTTACTTGTTTATTTTATGTTTTTGTTTTACCTGCTTTCTGAAACCGTTGTTCTCTGGACTCAAACCCCATTGTCACGCGGTCAGCTCCACTCTGTGTCTCAAGTCCGCCGACGTAAATGTTGATCTACCGGACAAACTGGTAACAGTGGATAAGCCTTTCACAACGGTCAGCTGGTAAGCAAGAAAAGGAACAGCGTCATACCGCCCCGTAGCATTCGCTTTTAAGATGAAATGCAGCCATACGTAGCTCTGGCTACATAAACCGTGATCTCCAGAAATGTATATAGGGCTACGTTGTCAGAATGAGCCTATGTTGTTGTAATCAGTGGTGAACAGGAACTGGTGTGTGTGTGAAGTGCATGATGGAATGTGTAGTCCGGTTCAGTGGCAGATGTCATGTGTAGAGTGCCCTCTACTGTGTCTGGTGGGCCCTCAACTTGGTCACTGTGACAATCCTGTTTCCTGTGAAAAAGTTTCTTGTATTTAAGCTAGTTCTCAGTTTTTACCACAGTAAAAAGTTACTTTCTTAATTTAGCCTTTAATTGTCATCATGAAAAACCGAGACAGTCTGCAAACATTATGTGTTTGCAATTTCATGGCATTTGGCTTCTCATATTTTGTGCAGACTTTTTTTTTGAGAAAAATCACATCTGGTTTCTTGTTGTGGTTACTATCTGTTGTTTAATCTGGACGGTTTCTTTAAAGTGATGTACATGCAAAGCTTTAGTAATTTGTAAGATAATTTGTAACATGGCAGAAGTTCACACTTTATTATAATGGCTTATTATGAGTAATGCTTTAATGTTCTTTGAACTTTGATTAGAGCAAATGACGGTAGGAGAAATGAATCACTTTCTTGACTTTGAGTGCTGTCAGGATGCCAGATCTTTGGCCTTATTTTGTGTTTCCCCCTAGGAGGCAAGGGTTGGTCACAGTTCATATACTCACAAAAGGCTTTTCCTAAACCAGTTCCTGCAGTTTACTTTTTTTTTCTTGAGAATTTTGATTAAAACTCTGAGGTTTGCTTCTGTTTGCTTAAATATGTAGTTAGGAATCATTTTAACTCACACTTAGCATAAAATATAACAATATACAAAAAATTTAAACAGCAGTCAGGATGGTATTTTGTTCCAAATATGCAGTAGTTTACTATCAATCACAAATCACAGAAAATTATGAGAATTATGAGAGTATACACAACAATAACAAAACACCCACTTTATACAGTTAAATGAGGAACAATTAGCATTTAGCTGCATAGTTGTTTAAAAAAACAGATAAATAAAATGTGTTAACCAAACTACTTCACATCAGCTGTCTAAATGTGCAAAATCACATTCTGAATGAACTTTTAAGGGAACATGTTCAGTTATTCAGCTAGATTTAATCTTAAAAAGCGTTAGCATGCTAAATGCTAAATATGTTGTCAAGAGTCATTTGAACTGAATTGGCATTAAACATGTCAATCTGCTGTCAGTTTTAACTGCAGCCAAGACACATTGTTGTTTAAGCACTTGTAATCAGTGAACAGCTAACTAGCAGCTAAATTGTAATAGCTAATAGCAAATTTTAGTGTCAAATTATTGAGAATTAACACAATAATAACAGTAATGGTAATATTTATCTACAAAGAAAAAAAATCACCAAACACTTTAGCAAAGGAGTCATAAGCATATTACAGTTATCTTTTAACTATTATTTGTTATTTAAAAAGAGCTAAAATGCTGAAGTAGTCCAAACCAATTCACACAGATTCACTTAAACTGAGTAAAATCACTTTTTAAATTAGCTTTAGCAGTTAGCAGTTGTTTAGGGAGCTTTACAGAGATGTAGCAAGCTACGATAAAAGTTGATTTTTAGCTTGTTATCTTGTTACTTGAAAACATGGGACAAAATGCCATATTTATGATGTTAGTGCTCTGGTTTGTCTGTAATTGCCTTGTCTTTCCAGTGTTCTACGTAACCCAATCTGTTACCATGGCCTTGCTAATGATGTCCCAACAAAAGCAGCTCTGTATTAGCCCATCTGTAACCATAGCGCCATTTATGATGCCAAAAAAGCTAGCATCCCTCTCTCCTAGCCTGAAGTGACTACCGCAGGCTTTTATGATGTCAGATTGCAGTGTGATCCTGGAGAGCTTGTGTTTTATGCTTGTGGCATGTCAGCGATTTTACCTCACACCCCACTTTACGAGCCCCACTGCTGTCTTTTACCACAGACATCAACCACTCTCTAGTCCTCTGTGTAAAAGCTCGTCACTTCTGGACACTTAAACAGCGCAGCCAGGAGTTTCACACAGGACTGTGAAGTCACAGGCTAATAAGGCGGTTGCGTGTAATCCCTGTGGTCCTTCTGTTAAAGGAGGAGCTTAATTATCGATGACGCAGCTATTAATGCACACTTGTTATACTAGTAAAGGGGCAAAGGGTGGTGTGGAGAAATCATGTGCTCTATTTTCCCACACTATCTGAGCCAGCAACTGCTAATAGAGTTGTTTGTCTTCACTCTTTCATGTTCTGTGGAAGTGCAGTTAGACAACTCAATCAATTTTACGTTTTTTTTCTTCAGATAAAGAGTGGCCCTATCGTTTTAAAGAGAGTAAATTGTGAGATTGAGCTCAATCCAAAATTGAACTAAAAATGCCTTTTTGCATTTAAATTAAGGAAACAAACAAGTGATTTTAAATGCATCAAAATAGATAGATAGAAACAAATGGATGTATGAATGGATCGATTAGTGTATAGACAGATACATAGACATGTAAATATATTAATATACATAGAGCGATGGATGAATGGATGGATTGACAGATGTATGGATGCATGGTTGGATAGATTATTGATGAACAGGTTGATGGATGGATGAATGGATGGATGCATGGTTGGATGGATTTATGAACAGATTGACAGATGAATGGATGGATGGATGGACGGATAGTTAAATGGATTGATTAACAGATTGGGGGATTGATGGATGAATGGATGGATGGATGGATAGTTGAATGGATTGATTAACAGATTGGCGGTTTGATGGATGCATGGACGGATTGATGTATGGTTGGATTGATTGATGTACAGATTGACAGATGGACAGATGGATGCATGGATGTATGGTTGGATGCATTGATGAACATATTGACAAATGGATGGATGGATGGATGCATGTACGGAGGGATGTATTGTTGGATGGATTGATCAACAGGTTGACGGATGGATGCATGGTTGAATGGATTGATGAACAGATTGACAGATGAATGGATGGATGGATGGATGGATAGTTAAATTAAATGATTGGTGGATTGATGGATGCATGGACGGATGGATGCATGGATGTATGTGTAGCAGATCTCAAATGGATATCCCTCTCAGACACCACAGAAACACAGTCACACACAGATGAGGTGAAGGAAACGCTGATTTTATTCTTTAAACAGAGTAGTGAGGCACAGTGAGTACATACTATATAAAATCTATAAAAATCTCCTACAATACAATTAAATTATATCATTATTCGAATTTAAACTAAATCACATATTTGGATTCACAAAATAACAGGATAATAACCAAAAAAAAACATACATTAAACAGAGTAGTGAGGCACAGTGAGTACACACTATAACACCGGAAATCTACTCTCTCATCCCTGCATGAAAAATACACATGCAAATGAAACTCTTAATAAAGCACGATAAACACGTCATTTTAGAGTAAAATACACTGATCACACAGATGCACATTATAACAGAAACCCTTAGCAGCGTTTTAACATCAAAAATATAATGATTGGGATCGCAGAGATTGTAAATGCAAGATAAATAAGAGCGAAAATTACCTCTGCTTCTCCACCTGCGCATACCACGCAACTGAGGGCGGGCTCACAAAGGGGAAGCTTTACCGTTTTTCCGGAGTCACACTTATTACAGCCCCACCTACAACAAACATAGAAACTTTCAGAACGGATGAAACAAAACATTAAGTGCAAGTTTTGCTGAAGTTAACTACTTGATAAAACATGTTTCCCTTGCGTATAAAAATTAATAAAAAAAAATAAATAAACAAATCTCTCAATGAATCGGCCACATATGGTTGGATGGATTGATGAACATATTGACAAATGGATGGATGGATGCATGTACGTATGGTTGGATGGTTT
>CAIGQZ010032689.1:2825817-2839419 GCA_903798205.1 Danio tinwini
CCAACCAACCAACCAACCAACCAACCAACCAACCAACCAACCAACCAACTCACCTAAACCAACCAACCAATTGACCTAAACCAATAAACCAGCCAACCAAGCAACCAACCAAGCAACCAACCGACTGACCAACTGACCCAAACCAGCCAACCGACCTAAACCAACCACCTAACCTAAACCAACCAACCAACCGACATGAATCAACCAACATACTAACCAACTGACCTAAACCCACCAACCATCCAATCAACCGACCAACAAACCAATCAACCAACCAACCAACCAGCCAACCAACCAACCAACTAAGCAACCGACCCATTAACCAACCAACCTAAACCAACCAACTGACCTAAACCAACTAACCAACCAACCTACCCACCGATCAATCAACCGACTAAAACCACGGTAACACTGGGCTTTTTTCCCCATAGACTTCCATTCATACGCACGCGAAGGCGTCAGACCGGAAACGCAGGGTCATGTGTCAAGTTTCGCAGGTTGCTGCGGTGCAAAGTTCAAGCTTGGTGAACTCTGACCTGCGAAATCGCATCACTTGACTGTGTGAGACCAATCCAGGATCAAAACATGACCTCTCTGAACAGAAATTTAAAACATGGAGCAATCGCTTGCTTTTTTAAATGTCTATTCATCTGGTTTAATCCCGCCCCTTTTCGCAGTGCCGTACGACAGAATTTTGCAAGCTCAAACTCTAGTGTGACTTTGGCTTAACTGACCTAAACCAACCAACAAACAAACCGACCAACCAACCGATCTAAACCAACCAATCAATCAACCAAGCAACCATATATAACCATATATTACATTTATAAATGAGCATGCACACTTTAATATGCAATGCTATGTTTAATATTTAAAATCTATATATCCACATATCCTACATCAGAAAATATGATATTATTTGCCCATGTTGGCTGATATTGGATATTTAATTATATAGATATATTTCACTTTTGCAGAAAAAACCTGTATGTTCATTAAATATTCACTATTCCACCACCACTGGCAATTATGCAAATTCCTCTTTTCCTTTTTTTTTTAAACATTTAATGAATTATTATTTTTTTGGACTGTGTTTAGTTGTATTTGTGATTAAGCTAAATCTCGCGACTAACCTCTTTCTCAGAATGCAGGCCAGATACCCTGACAACTAGCCAGAATCCACCCGTAGCATAATGCATTGCCCGGAATAGCTAATTAGGAAACTCAGTGATTATTAACCTTGGCACTAGACAGTGATCTCCTCATTCCTTTCATTACAGCCTGGAGTTGGTTTACTCTAAATGCTGCTTTTAGTTTGATTGTAAAGAGAGAAAGCAATTGCACACTGTCAGCTGCGCACAAAAGCCCTCTGTTTTACATTCTTGGAAAGTATTATGCTTTGACATACTGTATACAGTACTCCTTTTCTTTTTAGCAGTATGACCTTCTGTTTACTCTGTCTTTTAAATCATTTTATGCTGCATTATTGTATTGTCTTGCTATTATGTACCCAAATCAGTTTTAAAATCTGGTCCTCATGAAGTTTGAACCAACAGTCTTTGCTTTTTCTTTTTTGCAAATACACCCTGAAAAAGTATGATCTGTGCCCTTGAAATACCCAAGTTTTGCACTTTTATGTTTTTGGGGTAAATTAAATTTATTATGTTTAGTATAAAGTATAAAGTTATGTAAAAGTAAAATCATTTAGTACTGTTTGCCTAATTATTTAAAGTTTACTTTGCAATACTTTATTTTAAGTACATTTTTCTCTCTCTTTATTTGTATGTCTTACTCAGTGGTTAGGCTGATTTCCATCCTAACATGACATACCATGACCTAACATGACCATCCTGAACATCCTGTACCATCCTAAACATTTTTTTTTCTTTATTTTCTTTCAAAGTTCAAATAATGTGGCATTGGCACAGGGTGAAAAGTGTAAAGTGTTTGCATTACCTATAAACATCTAAGCAAACATAACAGTTATATTAAATATAGAGATCACAACAATTGGTAAACAATATACAATGACGCATATAAACCCAATAAACAGTATGTTTTTAAGCATGAATGTATCATTTGGGGTTAAAAAAACAACTCCTTATATCCTAACACAGCAAGTTAATACACCTAATAACAAAAGGAATGATAAAACAACATACATATGATGGGAACACTAGTATTAGAAAGTAGAGTAGGTTTTAGTTAGTTGTATTACTTTGATTTGCTCAATAAATAACTAATAACTCATATTACTAATTACACTGTAAAAAATGCTGGGTTCCACACAGTTGATTTGTGGGTAAGTTAACATTAGTTTTTACAAATTTATTTGAATTGAACATAAAACAATTAAGTTATTCCCCACAAAACAATCTAGCATTGTGTTGATTTACCTTATTTTAAATTAGTAGTTTGAACAAACAGAAAACTCGACTAATATAAATTTAGCACTAACATAATTTACTTTGTTTAATTCTTGGTAAAAACAAAACAAACAAAAAAAAAACTCTCTGTTAAGTCTGAAGTATGAAAGTCTGAAATATTGTTTCCGGGTCCAAGCCGCTACACATTTGAATTGAGAGAATATTCTGTATATATATATACATATACAGTTAAGTCAGAATTATTAGCCCCTGTGTATTATTAGCCTCCCTGTTTATTTTTTTCCTCAATTTGTGTTTAACGGAGAGAAGATTTTTTTCAACACATTTCTAAACAGTTTTAATAACTCATTTCTAATAACTGATCTATTTTATCTTTGCCATGATGACAGTAAATATTATTTGACTAGATATTTTTAAGGCACTTCTATACAGCTTAAAATGACATTTATAGGCTTAACTAGGTTAATTAGGTTAACTAGGCAGGTTAGGATATTTAGGCAAGTTTTTGTATAATAATGGTTTGTTCTGTAGACTATCAGAAAAAATATAGCTTAAAGGGGCTAATAATTTTGACCTTAAAATGGTTTTAAAAAAAATTAAAAACTGCTTTTATTATAGCCAAAATAAAACAAATAAGACTTTCTACAAAAGAAAAAATATTATCAGACATACTGTGAAAATTTCCTTGCTCTGTTAAACATCATTTGAGAAAAATGTAAAAGAGAAAAAAAAAAATCAAAAGGGGGATACTAATTCTGACTTCAACTGTGTGTGTGTGTGTGTGTGTATATATATATATATACACACACACATATATATATATATAGATCATGATTTTTGAATATAATACATTGTTACATACATTTGATGAATCTCCCCGTATACAGTTTGATATGGTGATTGGACCCAGTGTTAAGTGACGTCACACTTAACAAGTGGATTGTCAAAATTACAGTTTTTTTTTTTTTACATATTTACATTTTTTATCAGTGAAGCTAGAAAACTGCAAACTACGGTATTATACATATTTCAATGCAAATTGCAATATTATTTTTTTTATACATAAAGCTTGGTCCATTCAAGAAGACCTTTACATTAGAGAGCAGTGTAAGTAACTTAAAACACATGAGAAAGTGAGTCTGGACAGGAAGTTTCTGTATTGAAGCGTATTCATGTCCTGTGTTGTAATTAGCTGGTAACTGTTTTTGAGCCACATATTTGAATGATCACTGTATCGTTAGTCACTTCTACAGTGAGGGAATGGTTATACTTTTTGTGTGCTAAAGGTGAGGGTCAAAGGTCAGAGCTCCTGAACGCTGAAGTCTGTTGTAGCTGCAGTTCACTCCTACCCTGACCATCAGGAGCTGCACAATTAGCTGACCTTTTACATCTTATCCCAGCTAATGAACCCTGAGGCTCAGACCACATGCTTACACAGCCTTTGTTATATATTTGTTGTGTTTGTTTAGAATAAGGCGAATAGCTTAATACGGAGGTGATACTCTCTGTATCAGTTTGCCTTATGTACACTATAAAGATCGGTCAATGAACAGATTTTGTGATTCACAAGTGTTTTCGTTTATTTAAAGTTTTGAATTAAATTATGGGACCCTGATCTCTGCTCTGTCGATCCTTATTGTTGAAAATTCAACTCTACAGTTTAACAAAGTGACTTTTATTGACATTTTGGTAGTTTTAAATAACATAACGTAAAATATATAGTGAAATAAGTCTTTAAAATGTACTGGCAGTTTATTACAAGGTTTTTGTAGCGTAATATACAGCACAAACCCAGACAATATAACACATTAAACTATTAAAATATTAATAAAAGTCACTTTTTATTAACTTACACTTTTTAAGGTTAAAAGTTGTTTGAAAAAAGGTCAAGGTCCCTGTTACAAGGAAAGTATACAGGAAATCCAGGGTCGTGGTCATGGGCGTCGCTAGGCCTATTTTAGGGGGGCTGTAGTAATAAATAATTAAATAAACAATATCCTACGTAATAATAATAATAATAATAATAATAATAATAATAATAATAATAATAAAATAAACAAAATATGATAATATTATTATTATTAATAATAATAATAATAATAATAATAATAATAAATTACTACTACTACTACTCCTACTACTACTACTATTACTACTACTACTACTACTACTACTACTACTACTACTAATAATAATAATAATAATAATAATAATAATAATAATAATAATAATAAAAAAAAATAATAATAATAATAATAAAATAATAATAATAATAATAATTAATATTATTATTATTATTATTAAGTAGGATTTTTTTTTCATTTCCTAATAAATAGTGTACTCTAAATTATAATAATTAACGATTTATATGATTTATATATGAGATTAGAATACGTAGCTTTTTGTAAGTGTTTTTTTTATAGTAGAATATGGATATTCTCAATAATATTTGTGAAGGAAACATTGGCCCTATATGTGCCATTTAAATATATTTGAATTAATATGGAAAATGAGTGCTTGTTTTTAACAAAACTAGCCTGATATTGAATGTTTTTTTAAATGCATGTGATTGTAAAATAATATATTCAATTCAATTCGTTTATTTCTATAGCGCTTTTACCATGCCTTTAGCAAAGCAGCTTAACATAGAAGTTCTAGCAAATTGAAACTGTCAGTCCAGTTTTCAGAGTTCAAGTTCAGTTCAGTTCAGTTCAGTGTGGTTTAAATTTCACTGCTGAAAATTCAAACACTGAAGAGCAAATACATTGATGCACAGCTCTACAAGTCCCAACCAAGCAAGCCAGTGGCGACAATAGCAAGGAACAAACTTCAAATATAATTTGCACAAGTATGTTTTTTTTTTCTCTAAAGAAGTTGTTACTCCACTTTATTTAAAGCGTCGTTATATCGTTTAACTAATGTGGCTCAAACGATGAATCTGCGACAAAGCAACTACGGTTTTGCAAAACACTCATCACTACATGGTTGTTTTTTCAAAAGATGCATCATATTATGGTAGTTCAGTTGTGAGTTACATTGTTTGGGAAATGCACCCCAAAGTGGAGTAGCTTAGCTTAGAGCTAGTACATAATATTTGCAACAAAAAATTAAAAAGGCAAAATGCAGTTTTCTGTTTTAAATGAAACTTTGTACTCAGAAGTATATGCACTGAATCATTATGACTCTAAATTCAGAGCATCAGGGCCACGTTGGATGAGGGTTTAGAATCACTAAGCTCCTCATGAAGAGATGAAGAGAGTCCATAACGCCGCTCATCCTCGCTTTAACTGAGTACACGGCTGAATGTGTCAGTCCATTAAAAATAATGTAATGAACGCTCAATCTAATGGGCTCTCATTCATATGCAAATCAGAGTGGATTCAACCCTGGCCTTTCTTGCTCCCTCATTGCGCACTGACGCTTGTGACATCACGGTTGGAGAAATTCCCCGCACTCTTTCATGTTTTAATTGCCTTGATGGACAGAAGACCAACAGGCGGTTTGAATCCATCAGCGTTTTCCGTAAGTGCAGGAGAGAGGCATTTATGTAGGTGTAGGAGGACTTCTAGCACCATGACAAATGGAGCATATTTTGAATGAATTGAGTTCGGGGAAAAGGCTTAAATCAGAACGGAGAGTTCAGCTTTTATTCTTCTCTTTTTTTATTAAATTTGAGCTCTGATAAATGACAGTTATGATGTTGGTTCACTAGAAATAACCTAAAGCTCCAAGGTAATCTCTCTTGTTCTCTCTGTCCCAGCTTCCCTCCGCTCTGCCCCTTTTTCATTTTGAATGCCTCCCATTATAATTCAGGGCCTCTCTTACCTCATGGTCCCGCCATCAATGGGTAGCGGATAGATTTGGGCTTTTTGTTGTTCACATCAAGGCCGTTTGTAGTGCCTCCTATTGTTACTTTCACACAAAGTAGCTAAATGCCTTACTGCAGCTACTTCCGATAAGCGTTAAAGGGTGTGAGTGAAAGGGAAAAGGCATTTTTAATAGTTGTGAAGGCAACTCATTTGTGCGCTCTGCTCCAGATGGAGAAGGGATTGGGAATTTTCTTTCTCTCTCTGTCTTTATTTGCTGTGTCTAGACGTTTCTATTCATCCAGAGATAATTGTTCAATCCTACCAATCATAGAATATCTGTGTTAATGTGGGTCCAACAATCTGCAGCACAGGAGCTTATTAAATTATGTTGTTTGTTTGAATCGCACATTTAATATAAATTATTGTCTTTCTTTAGCTAAATGGCTTCATTTTGTTTAATTAAATTCAGATTTTTTTAAAGGCATTACAATAAATGTATGTGGTGACATCATGAAGACTTATGGATGAGTAATTGTACGGGGCCGAGAAAGCAAAACGTGCTGCAAATTAAGAAAACACATGCAATTACAAAAAGCACCTGCAAATTAAGAAAAGATCTTCATTTATTTGACAGCAGAGGTGCTGCAAATCCTCACGATGCATACACATACAAAAAAAAAATGAGCTACATTATCCCACAACTCAAACAAATGTATAAAATGTGTACATTTGCGTTCTCACAATGCAAACAAATTACAAAAACGTCTGCACTTTCTCGCAACACTTGCAAATAGAATGAAACACAATGGAAATGTTTCAAGGGGACCACAAAACCTGCTGGACGCTGCTGCGAAATGTTTATTGTGCTGTGACTAGTCATAGATATATACACTAGATATTGCATACGGACCCTGAGTATACGTTTATACTGCCACCACATTTGTACAGTGCTCCCAGGACAAAAGTCGTTCAACCGCACTAGTCAAGACTAAAGCCAATCTGAAGATGCTGGACCTTAGCAATGCATATGAGTGTAGTAACAAGCAAACAAAGAAAACAACGCATAAAAGCATAACAATTTAAAGGTAAGATTTAGTTTTTTATGTTTTTGTATGTTACGAATTTTTGTGTTCAACAAGTAACGTTATTGATGCTAATACAGTCACTTACTGCATTGAACATAAGGCAAAGTAGCGTCAACTCATTCAAAATTCTAGGCTTATGCTAGTTTTGTTGAATAAAAGCAATAACAATGTAAATGAAATATGACAACAAGACACTGTGGTGCCAGAAACTTGTATTAGTGTCGGCTATGTGACGTAACGGCGAGGTTTTGAAGTAACTTTAAGGGGGCCTGAAAACATAACTGTGCCTGCGCCTCAATGTGCATACTGTCCAGCCTACATTATTGAATATTACAAATGTCATATACCATTTAGATCAGAAAGGTGGATATGCACATATTGATGGATATCGATGGTTCACACAGGTCTTTTATAATGAAGATACGTTCACAAACGAATCGCTTCCTCCCATTAGAATTAGAAGTGAAAGCAGGAAAGGGGGTGTGTTTCAGGACATAGATTAGATCAAATTTAATAGGAAGGGAGGATAATACATTTCCATGCACACAAACAAACGCTATTTGTCAGCAATGTTTGTGAGGTCACTCATCCATCAATGCAGAAAAGTGATGTAAAATTATAATTTTCGTAATGTAAAAAAAATTTGCGTACTGACCACCGGAAAAACTCCCCATCATAGATATATGTATATATGTTTACACACCTATGGCCAGTCCTCCACTACACCTTGGACCCACATTCATTTTAAAGGAGCGCTACTCTGAACTAAAAGGGCGGCTCTGTTGATGCATTCCTTCCAATAGACAACAACAGCGTAGGCGACATCTAATATAAATATCTATGGTAAGTGCTCAGTGCAGTTGTAGGTGATCTTCTAAGAGTGAGTTTTTTTGTTTGTTTATATTAACATCCTGATTCCCTTGTCTTTTTTTTTGCCTAAATAACCATAACCTAAATAGCCGAGTCGGTCATGTTTTAGGGTCTCCTTGAAACATTTGAAACAACCAACAGCAACATTTGCATGCAACAAAATAACAGCTGTAGTTATAGGAACTAGCCAGCAGGCTCGTCCCTCAAGAACAAATTTTTGCTCTGACCATGTTCCTGGTTGCATTTGCACCATATAGAATCTCTGTAGTAATGTAAGCTGACTGACAGTGACATTAAAAACAGCATTCAGCAAAATCAACACCTGTAGTTATAGGAACTAACCACCAGGAGCGTTTCTTCAAAAAAAAAAAAAAATTGGCTCTGACCATTTTCCTGGTTGCATTTGCACCCTATAGGAACTCTGAATTGATGTAAGATGTAAGTGATATTAATTGCAGCGTTCAATGATAGTAATAAGAGCTCAGTTATAGGAACAAGCCATCAGACCAAATTCCTTAAGAACTAATTTCTGCTCTATTTTACTGGTTGAATTCACACCATATAGAAACTCTGAAAATGTCAACCAACAGCAACATTTGCATTCAACAAAAACAGCACCTGTAATTATAGGAACTCAGTTATAGAAACCAGCCAGCAGGCCTGGTCCTTTAAGAACCAACTTTTTGCTCTGACCATTTAGCTGGTTGCATTCGCACCACATAGGATCTCTGAATTGGTCAAAGCTGACCGACATTGACATTAAGAGCAGCAGTCAACTAAATCAACAGCTGTAGTTATAGGAACTCAGTTATAGGAACTAGCCACCTGGCCTGTTCCCTTGTCTTTTGAATTTCTTTTGCCTAACTAACCATAACCTAAATAACTGGGTCGGTCATGTTTTAGGGTCTCCTTGAAACATTTGCATCGTGTTCCATTCCGTTTGCAAGTGTTGTGAGGAAATGCAGACGCTTTCCTAATTTTTTTGCATTCTGAGAAAATGTGTGTAAAGTTACGGCCACCTGGCCGCCGGGAAGAAGGAGGCGGAGAACCGACGCTGTTTAAATAAATATTTATTAATAAAAGGGACGGCAGCTCCTCACGGAGACTGCCGTCTAAATCAAAACAAACGGACGGCAGCTCCTCACGGAGACTGCCGTCAAACTGAAAGCAAAAGTAAAACATGTCCGGGCCCGGTCCTCTCTCTCCGTCCTCTGCCATTGTTCCTCCTCTTATAGTCCAGAGCTCCTTCCGTGGAATTGAAGGCAGGTGCGCTCCGCAGGTGCATCTCATCTGTGTTGGGCCTTGTTTCGCTCCCACGGCTCTCGGCCACGCCCCCTCGCCACAATGTGCTTTCTTAAATTGCAGCAAGTTTAGATCTCTCGACCACCATATAATTGTGACTTATGTATAAATAATTTTACAATATTATTATCTTTATTACACTGCCTCAACAAATATGGCTTTTTGTTTACAACTTTTTATAGATTGCCAGCATTCAAGATAAGGACAATTTTCATGTAAACCCTCACTTTCCAATGTCAAAAAACATCATCAGCTCACATTTTTTTGGGGTGAACTGTCACTTTAAATTAGTAAAAATAAATCAGGAGTCTAAATTCACTCTCTATTTAATATAATTTGCTCTCAAGGAAAACCAAATGAAATTCATGATTAACACAACCTCATCATTTTTGGGTCAAGCTCAGCCTGGCACCAATTGTTTTGACAGACTGAATCACATTTAATTACTGAAATGCAATTGTTGTGGCTGATGAAAAATGGTTAAGGTCACTGCTTGCCATCTTTCATCATCTGTTGTTGCAAATTATCTGTAAATCTGAATAGAATTTGTGTTTTAAAGGTAATTTTGACAGTAATTTCACCTCATATTTTTATGCAGGAAAATATTTTTCATACTTTCACATCATCTAGCAGATGTCATTGTGTGAATTATCAACTAGCCGGAGTCATTTAATCCGATTCCACTCTAAATTTTACACACTCAGAGTGGTCTAAGACATCAGTCTCTCCTGTGAATTACTCCGCCTAATTATGCTGATGCGCTGCTTTAGATGTGACTTTGGAGATTGAGTTTCAGGGACGAGTGCTTCAGAGTGAGCAATCTCATCAGTTCCTGTGCTGCTGGATGCAGACGAGTGGAGCTCATGCAAATTACCAACCCATGTGTTTGTGTGTTTACCTCTTCCTGTTTGCATTTATCACTGCGTAATTAACTTTTCCTCTCACCCACATGGGCTGGTGTGTGTTAGATCCAAGAGAGCATGTCTCTGTTGAAAGCAGATGGCTTCTGTAGGGCTTACAGGAAGCTGAGAGGAGGCTTAGAGTTATGGTAAAGTTCATGAAAGTTGGATAGAAGCTCTGCTCAGAGTGCATTGTTTGCAGGTACTCTGATAAAGAAACTTCTGCACAGGGTAGTTATCAGAATTCAGTTATAGGAACTAACCACTGATTTATGCTCTGACCTCTTTTATGCTTGCTTTCTCATTATATAGAAACTCTGAATTGATGTAAACTGACCGGCAGTGATATTAAGATATTAAGAGATTTTAAGCATTCAACAATAATTATAAGAGCTCAGGTAAAAGAACTAGCCACCATGCCCAATTGTTTGGGAACTAATTTTCCTGGTTGAATTCACACCATATCGAACCTCTGAAATTGTTGTAAGCCAACCAACTGTGACATTTGCATTCAACAAAATCAGCAACTGTAGTTATAGGAACTAGTTATTGGAGCTAGCCAACAGGCTCGGTCCCTCAAGAACTATTTTTTGCTTTGACCATGTTCCTGGTTGTATTTGCACTATATAGAATCTCTAAAGAGATGTAAGCTGACTGACAGTGACATTAAAAGCAGCATTTAAAAAAAATCAACACCTTTAGTTATAGGAACTCAATTATAAGAACTAACCACCATGTGCGGTTCTTAAGTTGTTTTTTTTTTTTTGCTCTGACCATTTTCCTGGTTGCATTTGCACCCTACAGGAACTCTGAATGAATGTAAGCCAACCGGCAGTGATATTAAGTGCAGCAGTCAGCAATAGTTATAAGAGTTCAGTTATAGGAACTAGCCACTAGGCCCAATTGCTTGAGAACTAATTTCTGCTCTGACTGTTTTCCTGGTTGAAGTCACACCATATACAGTAGAAACTCTGGAATAGATGTAAGCCAACCAACTGTGAATTTTGCATTCAACAAAATCAACAACTGTAGTTATAGGAACACAGTTAAAGGAACTATCCAACAAGCTCAGTCCCTCAGAACTAGTTTTTGCTCTGACCATGTTTCTGGTTGCATTTGCACCATATAGAATTTCTGAAGTGATGTAAGCTGACTGACAGTGACATTAAAAGCAGCATTAAAAAATCAGCACCTGTAGTTATAAGAATATAATTATAGGAACTTAACAATAGCTTAAAAAAATTATTTGGCTCTGGCAAAATCTGAATTGATGATTCAGGAACTCTGTATTGATGTAAGCTGACTGACAGTGGTATTAAGTGCAGCATTCAACAGTAGTTATAAGAGCTTAGTTATAGGAACTAGTCACCATTCCTTGAGAACTAATTTCTGCTCAGACGATTTATCTGAGTTAAATTCACACCATATAGAAACTCTAAAATTGATGTAAGCCAACCAACAGCAACATTTGCAGTCAACAAAATCACCAACCATAGTTATAGGAACTCAGTTATAGAAACTAGCCACCAGGAGCGGTTCTTCAAAAAAAAAAAAAGAAAAAAAAAAGAAATTGGCTCTGACCATTTTCCTGGTTGCATTCACCCCCTATAGGATCTCTGAATTGATGTAAGATGTAAATGATATTAATTGCAGCATTCAACAATAGAGCTCAATAAGAGCTCAGTTATAGGAACAAGGCACCAGTTCCTTGAGAACTATATTCTGCTCTGACAATTTTTCTGGTTGAGTTGACACCATATAGAAACTCTGAAATTGATGAAAGCCAACCAACAATGACATTTGCATTCAACTAAATATACAACTGTAGTTCTAAGAAATAGTTATAGGAACTAGCCAGCAGGCTTGGTTCCTTGAGAACAATTTTTTTCTCTGACCATGTTCCTGGTTGTATTTGCACCATATATAATCTCTGAAGTGATGTAAGCCGGCTGACAGTGACATTAAAAGCAGCATTCAACTAAATCAACAACTGTAGTTATGGAAACTGAGTTATAGGCACTAACCACCAGGCCTGGTTCCCTGAGAACTAATTTCTGCTCTGACAGTGTTCTCGTTGTTTTCTCTGAGTTGATGTAACCCAGCTGAAAGTATACATCAAAATCAGGCTTATATGTGATTCTGGTGTCTGCATCAATATAAATGTACAAAATGCATTTTATATTCAAAGTAAACATTAATTTAATTAAAGTATCTACTTTAATGTTGGGAGCCTTCAGTCATTTGAAAACCCATTCTTCACTCAAGGGCTCATGCTTAGTGGTGCCATTCACCTTAATTAGCTTATTACTAGTCAAGAACACCCACAATCCCTTTCAGCAATTGCTTTCCCTTCCCTGTTCTTCACCTTTCAGGCAGCTGCACTTGTAAACACAGTGAAGAGTTGATTTATGCTTTTTTATTTCCATAAACTTTGGCTAAATAGATAAATAAATCATCAAGAGCAGTCTGGAGAGCTTCCAGACAGTCTCAGCAAGTCAGCTATTTTAATTAGTTGTGGGAAGTAAGCCGATGAGCAGGTATAAATATGCATGCATGTGTGTGAGTCTCCTGTGTAACATAAGGCGGCGTTGTTAGTTTAACCAAATTTAACTGCTGTATTAGCCTAGAGTCACATGAAACTTGAGGTTAATAACAAATAATTTTTCAAGTTTCTAAGTTCTGCTACAAATTGTAGTGAATATAAACAGCATTTTAAAGGGATAGTTCTGGCAGATAGGAAAGTTTGTTTATTTTTCTCACCTTCAGGATGTTTAGGTGACCTTTTTCTTCAGTGGAACTACTAAAGATATGAACGCACAATTTCGAGGAAAAAATAAATAAATGATGAGATTTGAAAAACTGTGAAATATATATACATACGCACAGTTGAAGTCAGATTTATTAGCCTCCCTGTTTATTTTTTCCCCCCAATTTCTGAGTGAGAAATGAAGTCAGAGTTAAGAAAGTCTGAATTGTGCAATGTAAAAAAATAAACAAAGTAACTTTAAAAATCCACATTAACTTTTCTTGACTCTTTAGTTTGAAATAATAATAATAATAATAGACTATTTCCTAATAATAATTCATTACTATTTTCTAAAAATTATTTTATGCTAGCTTTTCTCAAATCTTTTGTAATTATTTGCTTAAATTCTTTTATTTTTTGCTGTAAAAATCCTCATGGATTTTGCAAGTACAATGGTTCATAAAAAAAAAAAAAAAAAAAAAAAAAATATATATATATATATAT
>CAIGQZ010032689.1:2844419-2876096 GCA_903798205.1 Danio tinwini
ATAATAATAATAATAATAATAATAATAATAATAATAATAATAATAATGTATCGGAAAGCCAAAATGCATATGTTTGTATTACATACACACACAAAACACAAAGATACAGTATATTTATGCAGTTCTGTGCTTGTTTTATTTATGTCCAGAAAGGCCTGGAGGATCTTTGAGCTCCCACATTATGGCCCTCCTGCACTGCTGCGCTTTTGACTAGATTGACCATGGCACATGTGTATGTGTGTGTTCATGTTGAGGTCCACGGGGATTAGCGCTGGATGTGGTCTTTAGCTTTTTAGAGTATAGTGAATGTAATCTGCATTAATGGCCTGCTGTGAGAAGACCCAGCGCTCACCTTTTCACGACAGGGTTTGTAGCAACAGCTGTTCCTGACACTTTCACACAACCTGCTTTACACCTCTGAAGAAGATTCATTTATGAAGACACACAACCTATTACAAACCTATTTCGAGAGACAGTCTGTTCCTTAAAATTGCTGAGAGAAAAAAAATAATCAAGAGTTTAAGTTATAAAAGTGCAGTCAAGGTGTTCTGTTGTTTCATGAAAATTTGCTTTGATGTAAAAGCACAAATAGTGTTTTAAAGATATTTCAGCTGTTTTGGGCAAAATTTATGTTATTGTGATGTTGAATTATTCTTTTAAGCCAGTGTTTCTCAACTGGGGTTCCATGGGCCTACCTACTATACCTACCTAACTAACTAACTAACTAACTAACTGACTGACTGACTGACTGACTGACTGACTGACTGACTGACTGACTGACAGACTGACTGACTGACTGACTAACTGACTAACTATAGAAAACTATATAAATATAACATATATATATATTTATTTATTTATTTATTTATTTATTTGATTCACTTTTCCTCATATTTTCTTATTTTCTTATTTACACATTTACTTATTTATTTACTAATGTACATATTTAGTTATTTTCTTATTTACATATTTATTTGTTGATAAGTAATTTTTGCATAATTACTTATTTTCTTATTTATTTACCTATTTATTTTCTTGTTTACACATTTACTTATTTATTTAATTATTTACATTAAGTAATTTTCTTACATATTTACAGATTAACACATTTATTTATTTATTTGTTTGTCTGTTTGTTTGTTTGTTTGCTTACTAGTTTACATATTTACTTACATTTTTGCATATTTACTTATTTGTTTTTATTTATTGGCCCATTTACATATTTATCTATTTATTTATTTATTTATTTATTTATTTATTTATTTATTTATTTATTTATTTATTTATTTATTTATTTATCTAAAACTTACTTATTTAAATATTTACTTATTGACATATTTATTTATTTATTTACCCATTTACACATTTATTTATTTATTTATTTATTTATTTATTTATTTATTTATTTATTTATTTATTCATTTATTTATCTGTAACTTACTTATTTAAATATTTACTCATTGCCATATTAACATATTTGCTTGTTTATTTATTTACTTATTTATTTATAAATTGACATTTACTTATTTGCTTACTTATTAGTGTTAGTTTACTTTATGGAAAAATGTTTTTTAAAACTTAAAACTCTACTGATGATATACCCATTATATTTAATATTTTTTATAATTTATATAATATTTTTATATTTTACCTATTACTTTTAGTTAGTCATCTCAATGAGTTAAAAATCCAAAATGCAATTAAAAACAATTTATTGCCTTTATCTTTCTTTTACCCGTTGTGTTACACAATAACTTAATAACCAAGCTAAACAATTAAATGCTGCCTTTAGTTGAACATCTACAGGCCTTGATTTCTTAAATTTGGTGTGTACTATAAATTCATAGTGCTTCGTCAGCTTTGACACTTTGAAAGATGGCAGAATTGCTAAATTAAAAAGAGTGTCTAGTACGGTGGTCAAAAATCATCAATAACATTCTTTCTTCAAGTCGTACAATCTCATCTGTCATCTCTTGTATTTTTTTTCTCTTTTCACTTTCTCATTTGTCAGCTCCATCTCCTGTTCCTTTTACTCTCTCCCTCCTCACATGTATGTCAGTATCTCTCTCTCTCTCCTCCTTTCTTTTTCCATGCTCATATCTCATCATCATTAGTTTTAGAGACAGTCTGACTAGCGGGACGAGGGCACACATGTAGTCATTTATCCTTCTGTTCCCTTTCTGTTCTTTAGTGCATGACTAATCAGCAGATAGGCTCCTGTATTCATCCCCAGAGCTTTAAAAAACCCAGAGCGGACTGCCAATAAAGTCACACAATGGCCAAATACAAGCCCTGAGGCCAGGGGTCTAACCCTCATCTTACCTCCTATCCTCTTTCTCTCTCCCTCTCTCACTTCTACATTTTTTATAATTCTCTTCTGGCACTGGTGGATGGATGGTATCGTCCTAATGGTAATACATTTTTACTACTTTCACAAAATTATTTATGTAAAATGATGACGATGATGATGATGATGATGATGATGATTATGATGATCATGGTGATGATGGGCCTTTATTTGTCACAACACCATTACATGCAGTGAAATTTGACCCCTTCGACCATACACAAACATCACACATTTCAGGGGAAGACAGGTCAGTTTTTTGGGACAACTTAATTGTTTTATGTCAATCCACTTAAATAAAAAAAAAAAAAATGATTAAGTTAACTTAACTGATTTGAGTTAGGAAAACATGTAGGTATGTTGCTTATTATTATTAATTGCTTATTATTGCTTATAATTATTATAAATGCTTATTATTTGCTTATTATTATAATATTAAAATGAGCTGAAAGAACATGATTCTTCAGATTTTTTAGGACCTAATTGTTTTATGTTTAATCCACTTAAATGTGTAAAAAAATAAAGTTAAATTAATCCATTTGTGTTGGGACCCTGCATTTCTACAGTGTATGCTGGAGCATTAACATAAATGTCATTAAAGGGATAGTTCACCTTAAGATAAACATTGGCTGTTAGTTTACTCATACTGAGATGTTGGTGGCTCTTTTATTTAGTACAGTAAAATATGTTTTTAGTTTAAATTGTGGTCTTTGGTGATTCTCAAAAAGCAGTTGAATGGGTAAAAAAGTACATACAGGCAATATAAAATCAATAGTTATTCAAATTATATATTTTATGTATACATTAATAATTCATTCGTTTTACTTTGGCTTAGTCCCTTTATTCATCAGGGGTTGCCACAGCTGAGTGAACCGCCAACTTATACAGCATATGTTTTACACAGCGGATGCCCTTCCAGCTGCACTGGGAAACACCCATACACACTCATTCACTCACACTCATACACTACGGGCAATTTAGTTTATTCAACGCACCTATAGCACATGTCTTTGAATTGTAGGGGTAACTGAAGCACACGGAGGAAACCCACGGTAACACGGTACATTAATAATATTAATATTAATAATAATCATGGCTCCTGATGATACATATGACGTATTATGATGTGAAACAATAGATCTGTGCAACAAAATAAAAAAATATTTTCAACATTATCAGCTCTAATCCACAGCCAAATGGTCTTAAACATGTTTATAAGAGTATAACCTTCCTAATGCTATCACTTTGATTCAAAGTGAAATCAGTATTCATTTTATTTGAAAGATTAAAATGTTATATTTTTTTTATTTTTACCAAAAGGTAATGGCTTGCTTCACCTCTAAAGTTACAATAACAGATTGAAATGCCACACTTGGATTTTTTTTTTTCCCCAGGTAAACACTGTTTCACATGGAATTGGCATGGCTATCGATTAGTGTTTTTCAAAAACACATATTTCACATCCTTAAAAACTAAATATTATTACTTCAGAAGCATAACTGCATAGGTGAAAAAGTATTAACAAACAAACAAAAAATCACAATTTATAAAAAAAATAATGGGGTAAAAAAAATAAACTTTTTCCTGTCCTTTTCTTTTCTTTTCTTTTTTTCTCATACAATACCAATATTTCATTTATTTGACTGTAGTAAAACAACACATATTTATTGAATTAAAAAAATATATATTTTAAAATGTAATTTATACCTATGATAAATGCATGCAATGTATTTTTAACAATATATAAATGTAAAAATTTACCAATGTTGAAAACATTAGTGCTGCTCAGTATTTTACAACCCCAAATCAGTACCTTTGTAATGTTGCCATTCCTTTTCAGAACACTTAAAAGATATTTAGGTGTGGAAGACATCAGGTGATAAAATGTTTCAGGTGTAATTCTGTCCCATTCTTCCTGCAAACAAGTCTTAAAGTGGCCAACAGTGCAGGGTCTTTGTTGTCGCATTTTGCTATTCAAAATGCACCACACATTCTTTATTGGAGACAGGTCGTGACTGTTGGCAGGCCAGACAAGTACCTGTATCCTCTTCCTCCACAGCCAGGACTTTGTAATGTGTGCAAAATGCTGTTTTGCATAGTCTTGTTGAAATATGCATGGGTGTCCCTGGAAAAGAAGGCAGCATATTGTGCTCCAAAATCTATATCTACATTTTAGCATTAATGGTGCCATCACAGAAATGCAAGTCACCTTTGCCAAAGGCACTGACACAACCCAATACCACAACAGCCCTTGGATTGTGGATTTGTTACTGGTAGCAGTCTGTATTATCCTTGTCTTCTTTGATCTGGAGCACACGGTGTACATTTCTCCCAGAAAATACCTGAAATACTGATTCATCTGTACATGTTTCCACTGTTTGATGGTCCATCCCAGATACATCAGAGCCCAGAGAAGTTGATAGCGGTTCTGGACACTGTTAACATAGGGCTTCTTTTTGGCACAGTACAGTTTGAACTGACATTTGTGGATGCAACTACGTACTTAACAAAGGTTTGCTTATTGCTTATAGATGAATGATGATTCTTGATGCAGTGGTACCTGAGGTATCAGAGATCACGGTTGTTCAGCTTTTTTTGAAATGTGTTTTAAGAATCAAAATTTTTATACGTGTTTATTTTGGGGTTGTAGATAATAGGAAGGAACTATGAAATGAATGAATGAATGAATGAATAAATCTCACTGACACAACATCATTTGAGCATAGGTGTAAATTGTAAATGTCTTTAAAAGAAGAAGAAAAAAAGCATTTGAAGACAAGACACATTTCAGAACAATATCACAGATGAGTAAACATTTGAAAGTGTTCTGTTAGAAGACACATATATCATCAGCACCATACCTTTATTCAAAAATGCCCCCGTCACTGAGTATATTGCTAATCTAAACGATCATGTTGAAATATTCAGACCCTTTTTGAATACTCCACGCACATAGAATATTTATAGTAATGGGACTTCAGTACACCTAAGTTTAAAGTCAGGGCACAAATCACAAACATGTCTGCCAGCATTCTTAATGGCCTCTTGTCATCCGAGACCCCATCATTTATTAAAGAAATGAGTCATGGGATGATTTTTTTGCTTACGTGCTGAAGTCTGTTTGCTTAATTGAGACAATTTAAGAGACCGAAGAGAGTTTTGTGTACTAATTATTGTTTTAATTCTGCTAAACGCTTTTCTTTTTACGTCTCATAGTGGATGATTTGTGTGTTCTGTAGTTCCTTTGGGCACTTGCTCGTTCGGGTTACTACTGTGGCTCAGAGAAAAATCAGGCACCATAAACATTAATGCTGCCCTGGGCTCCAAGCCGGGTCTAACCTCCTTAATACTGATCTACAGTGTGAGATATATCTCTCAGAAGACCAGTATGTGTGTGTGGGTGTGCAAGTTGGATTATAGCATTAGGAATGAGTGCTGTACTAGGTAATACTTTGCTCTAAAATGAGCAGCCTGTCATCATTTACTCGCACTGTAAAAATGATTACTTGACTTTACTTAATAAAATTGAGTAAACTTGTTGACTTAAAAATATGAAGTACATGAACTATGTTCTTAATTATGAAAATTAAGTCAACTTTACAGTTCCAAGTTCAATGGATTTGTGTTGGGACAACATATACAAATTACCTTATTCGTTTGTACTAATTTGGACTGAACATAAAACAATTAAGTTGTCCCAATGAAATCTCAAGAATTGTGTTATTTCAGCTCATTTTAAATAAGTAATTAAAACAAGCAACAAAAAATATGTGTTACAATGGGTCCACACGCTTTTTTAGGTAAGGACAACTTGTTGATTTTAAGGCAATAGAATAACTCATTAGGGTTGGGTGATGTCAACCAATTTGGCATCGTACAATGTCTAATGTAAAACATTGCAATAGACGATGACATTGTCGTCATAGGAGGTGGTAAATTAATTATTTATAAATAATTAATCAATTCATAACAAATTATTTGTAGCCTATCATTTCAACTACCTGACCCGCATGGTCTTTGTTTTACACATAACCAAATCATAGCTAAATAAAGATAAGTTACACACAAATTGCCACCTGTCAATCACTTTTTCTGCGAGACTCTGGCATGAATAGGCAGAGTTATCTGTATCGTTATAATGGCATCGACAAACTTGGTTGGTAAAAAGGGTGCTCAACCAACAGTACCTGAGGTTTACACTAAAGTTACTAAGTACAAGCGTGAAAGTACAAGCAGTGTACAGACGCTGTGACACGTTACCTGAGTTACCTAGTGAGACACGATCCAGCGGTACATCCTTGATAAACTGTCCGACGTGCATTGCTTTCTGGGGTTTTGTGTGCCGCTAACTGCTTTTAGGGCTTTTCAGAAATGCTAGATGAAATGTCGATGTGGACAAGAAATCATTTTTATTCTAAAATGCCATTTTAAAATGAAGACATATTAGTGTAAATGAGGCCTAAGTGTGCAGTTTTCACAAGCAGGTTGCTGCTGCGATGGGTGCGTGGTGGAGGATCGTGATGCTGGATCAGCATCATGATGTCTATCAGACATCAGCGATGAACGATGGCATCGTCTATCGACCCAACCATATTTCTCATATTTTTTTATTTCTTTTTGTAATGTAACTAATTGCTTCATACAGTTCACCCGCATGTCATTTCCAACATGTATAAAATAATTTCCTCCATGGAAAACAAAAAAACAAAAACAACATAGACGTTTTCTTCCATAAAACTATATTACTTTAAATGTTATTTACTTAAAATTATATTATATGATGAAATATTATTCATTATTTTATATATTACTATTATTATAAATTAAATATTATTTGCTGTGAATGCCAATGAATGGTGCTTTCACACTGAACACTTAATTGTTTTATCTTCAATCAATTTACGTTTGTAAAAAATCATAAGTTAACTTAATTCCTTCAAGTTTTCCCAACACAAATGTGGAGTGTGTGAAACCCAGTAATATTTTACAGTGTTGTATGCCTAGTCTGAGGTACTGTTTACACTAGTGTGTTTTCATTAGTGGTGTTCACTCTATTCTGGCATCTTCCACTTCGAGATTTTTGAATATATTAAAGACTCTGTTTTGGTTTTAAATAATTTAAAATCTTTCATTTCAGTGTAGATTAAATATTATTCATTATTTTATATATTACTATTATTATAAATGAAACATTATTTGCTGCGAATGGCAATGAATGGTGCTTTTACACTGAACACGAAACGATTGATTGCCTATGCTAGGGGTTCCTATCTCAGTCCTGGAGGGCCTGTGTCCTGCAAAGTTTAGTTCCAACCCCAATTAGACACACCTGGGCTAGCTAATCAAGCTCTTACTAGGCTCTATAACACACTAGGTATGTTGAGGCAATTTGGACCTCCATGTCCAAGTTTGAGAATCCCTGGCCTATGCTATACTTGGTTGGTCATGAACAACTATGCTTTTTTTGGGCCCCTCCACTACAACCCCACTACAAAGTGGTTTAATGCAGTTACAGCCTGATAAAAACATAAATGAACGTTAGAAGGTATGCTGAAAAAATGTTACAATAACATTACCCAAATTCAGTATGCAAATTTGGTGTCTGTACCATATATTCCCTAAAAAAGACATTTGCTGTTTGTTTTAACTACTATTTAAAATGAGCTGAAACAACACAATTCTTGAGTTTTTTTATCACAACAACTTAATTGTTTTTTGTTCAATCTACTTTAATAAGTGAAACTGATTCCTTTATGTTTTCTCAACAAAATTGAGTGTGTGGAAGCCAGCAATTCTTTACAGTGTTTTATGTCTATTCTGAGGTACTGTTTACACTAGTGTGCTTTTATTATGTTTTCATTAGTGGTGTTCACACTACTCTGGCATCTATGGCCTACAAAAACTTAAAAAAGATTTTTGAAAAATATTAAAGACCCTGTTTTGGTTTAAAATCATTTAAAATGTCCACAATTACTCTTCGACTGATCTTCTGGACTATATAGTTTCCTGTTTCATGTTTTTTCTTGTGTTTCACACATGTTCTACATTTGTGATTTTAAACTTGTAGCTCATGTAATGCATGTGTGACACTTTTGTTGTTTTAAAGTTACCATTACCCCCCCCCCTCTCTCTTTTTCACAATTTGCTACAGAACGAAACATTTTGCTGATGTTCTCTGTGACACCAATGATAACAAACACTCAACATTCATTCTCTCTCCAGAACACTTTTATTCAGTGTCTACGCTGATTTTTACAACCACTTTCTGCATTCTTGCACCACGAAAAGCAGTTGCTCAAGACATGGGATCTAAAGCTGAAATTTAATTGGATGCCCTATGTTATCATTCATTAATTTTCATTTGGCTTAGAACCTGATTATCAGGGGTTGCCCCAGCAGAATGAACCACCCTATGTTATCATAGACTAAAATAATTATTTTCGCTGCTTGTTCAAACCACTTATTTAAAATCAGCTGAATCAAAACAATTGGTGAGTTTTTTGGGCACAGCTTAATTGTTTTATGTTCAATCCACTTAAATTTGTAAAGTTAGCTTAATCTGTTTGTGTTGGGACAACATGAAGGAATTGTGTGGAACCCAGCATTTTTTACAATATAGGTTGATAGACGAAAAAACTGAAAAAAAAGTTGTTTGCACATAAATGATAATATAATATTAAAAAACGTGTGCCTTTAAACCCATTTTAGACATTTAGAAACATTTTCAGATGCCCAAAATGTTGATGTGTAAGAGAAATACCAAAGCACATAAAACATGTTTAGTGTTTGGTTAAAAATTGAGTTGTGTAAATACCCTTGATTAAATGCATTATAACATTGCATTAAACTAAATGTAAAATGCAACTAAATTTCCTACCCATTCTATATGTTTACCTTTTGTGTAAGTGTTTGTATAACGGCGGCTGGACATTCCTCTGTAGTGTGTTCTGTAGTGTTATCATGATGTGATCTTGTACTGTAGCAAAAGTTACTTGCTCTAAGCACTTTATTGTGTTTGAGTGCGAGCACATAGACATAAGCCCCTGTCCATCAGGTAGACTGGCGTCAAGCCCCTGGCACTGAATGGGAGATGATTATTTTCATGCTGGGTCTCTTGTCATATCTCTCCCTGCTGGGAGTCTTATCAAATGTAAATACACACTGCAATGTGCTTCATGGCCGGGCTCAGCTGTTGTTTTCTTTACACCCTGCCACCCACCACCCACCCACGAAACTCTCACTTTTCAGCTCCGCTTAGTTTGAAATATTATAATTAAGATCAGGCTTCTGGGAAAACTGGGGAAAATCTTGTCCAAATGTCTGCAGGCTGTGGTTGTGAACAGTACAATACATCCGAATAAATTTTTTTTCTGTGAATGTCTTTATGATAAAATTATATTAATTGTCACTACAGCAATTTGTTGTTTATATTATGAAATTAGGGCGGCACAGTGGCTCAGTGGTTAGCACTGTCGCCTCACAGCAAGACGTTTGCTGGTTCGAGTCCCGGCTGGGCTAGTTGGCATTTCTATGGGGAGTTTGCATGTACTCCCCTTGTTCGCATGGGTTTTCTCTGAGTGCTCCGGTTTCCCCCACAAGTCAAAAGTCTGCTCATTACAAGTGAAAATGTCTTGGTTCTGAATACCGAAAAATATCTCCAAAAGTATTTACAGTAATTACAAACAAAAAATGTCCAAGTGTCAAAAGCCTTTACCCACAATTTTTAAAAAACTGTAAATATATATTTAAGCATTAAGCTAAATTGACCATAGTTTGTGTGTGTGTGAATGAAAGTGTATGGATGTTTACCAGTGATGGGTTGCAGCTGGAAGGGCATCCGATGTGTAAAACATATGCGACCCCTGACGAATAAAAGGACTAAGACTAAGGAAAATGAATGAATTAGTATCAATAATAGTAATTCAGATATTTACAATTTCAGTTTAATTTATAGAGATTTACAAAAAAAGAATCTATATCTATATCTGTCTACAAACTATTTTTATTCTAAATAAATCATACATTACAGGTAATAATTACTTTATTTTTGTTTCCAGTATAAGTGCATTCAAAGATTTATACACTCAAAAAACTACTTATTTTTCAAACTACTTATTTAAAATGAGCTCAAACAACACAATTCTTAAGGTTCCTATGGGACTTCTTAATTGCTTTATGTTTAATCCACTTCAATTAGAAAAAAAACTAATGTAACTCAAATCAAATCAAATCACTTTTAGTGTCACATCATCAGCAGCACATGTGCTATGATGAGTGAAAAGTTTAGGTGCTGGCTCCAGACAGTGCAAAATACAGACATTGCAAAATACAGACAGTGCAAAATACAACAACATACTCACAAAAAACAAGACAATGTAAAATTGGCAATGTTGACAGTGATACGTACGATGGATAGGTGTACACATAGTTGTAGGCAGTATTGTTTTAAGTATGGATTGGTTAAAGTGCAGTGCATGCTATATCTTGATGATGTGCAGTGTGGGGTATGGAAGAGTTTGTGTGGGGTGTGTTAAGTGTTCATCAGCCTGATAGTCTGAGGGAAGAAACTTTCCTTCAGTCGGCTGGTGCGTGACCGAATGCTGCGGAACTGTCTGCCTGAGGGTAGCAGAGAGAAAAGTCTATGGCTTGGCTGGCTGGAGTCGCTGATGATTCTCTTGGCTTTCCTGGGAGTATGAAGGAATTGAGGAACATGAAGGAATTGTGTGGAACTCAGCATTTTTTAGAGTGTAGCTTTGCAATAATATTTTACAACAAGAAGCTGGAACTAATCTGAAAATCCAAGCTCAATTCATACCTCTAACAGTTTTATTTTCTCTTCTTTTATTATTATTATTTTACATTTTAAACAAGAAGCTGGAACTAATCTGGAAATCCAAGCTCAATTCATATACCTAACAGTTTTATTTTCTTTTCTTTTGACTCTTCGCAGGACCCTGGATTTGCTTCCTTCATCATCGACCAGTTGCAGGTCCCTGACTGGCTCCTGAAAGGTGGACATGAAGGCACGAGGTGTCCGGCGTGTGGCTCATCAGCACAGCAGCTGAAACAACAAGCACTTCAGACTCTCCAAGATCTGTACCCCTGTCCCGACATGCCATCTCTGCCATCCAGCACCTTTCCCGGACATCCAGCCAGGCTGACAACTCACAGCATGGTCACTGTTTCCTCCAGACCCACCAAATCCAGGATCCCTCACCCAGCGCACAGTGTCCTACCTGTAGGAGAGCGTCAGCGGGAGCTAGGCTGGTCTCAGAGCTCATCCTCCAGCGTTTCGGCTCTGAAACCCAGCGTTCAGGTGACCATGGCTGGAAGACCACTGGTGGGAACCATCAGCTCAGTCACCATTCAAGCGCAGCAGTATCTGGAGGGCATGTGGAGCATCTCACGCGTCAACAACTTCTTGCCTCAGCCAAACCCGGTAGAAAATCTTTTGCAATCATTTCCTAAAACACCATGTCTTCCAACTAATACAAATCTATAGATCAATTGTCACTTTTTTTAAAGAAATACAACTTGTAAGTATGTTTAGTAAAATAGTGAACTTGTTAATAATCATTAACAGTATTCATTTATTCATTCATTCATTTTCTTTTTGGTTTGGTGCCTTTATTAATCAGAGGTCACCAGTGGAATGAACCGGCAACTTATCAAGCATATGTTTTACACAGCAGAATCCCTTCCAGCCACAACCTATCACTGGGAAACATTCATACACTCTTGCATTCACACCCACACATACACTATGGACAATTTATGAGTTTAATAATGAGTTTAAAACACAATTCTTATTTTTTTTCGGAATAACTTAATTGTTAATAAATTAAATTGTTTACTAAAATAGTGAACCTATTAATATTTAATTTAATTTAATACATCTTGTGTTCATCATTGTGTCAAAGCAGCTTTACATAGAAGTTCTAGTAAATTGAAATTGAAACTGTGTCAGTCCAGTTTATAATAATCAATAATAGTATTTATAATAGTTCAGATATTTATAATTTTCTTTGTATTTATGGAGATTTAAAAAAAATCTAAATTGTTAATAAAAGCTTTAATGTTACTAAAATAGTTCCCCTAACACAAGTAAAACTTAATGCATTGTGCTCTTTTAAGATTGCTAAAATGCATGAGTTGTTTAATTCAGTAGAGTTTGGTTTTTAGTAGCATAACAATCATGAGTTCAATCCCAGAGAATACATGCAATGGTAAAACTTGCTGGAACAGACTGTAAATCACATTCTAAAGCCTCTGCCAAATGCCTAAATATATATTTACAGTTTTGAAAAATAGTGGGTTTTGCACACTTGGACATTTTTGCTTGTAATTACTTTAAATATTTTTGGAGATGTTTTTCGGTATTCAGAACCAAGACATTTTCACTTGTAATGAGCAGAGTAAGGAGCCGTTAACATGTCGCATCTCAAAGTGCATTGAAAGCATGTGAAAAAGCACAAGGCACATCGCACTTTTAACACGCTATGCTCTCTCTCTCTCGAGGCATCTGTCATTGCTAGGCAACAATCGTTTTCTTATAGGATGACAAGCTGACAAATCATTGCTACAGCTCTGATACAAGTTTTATTCATTCATTTTATTTTCGGCTTAGTCCCTTTATAATTCTGGGGTTGCCACAGTGGAATGAACCGCCAACTTATCCAGCATATGTTTTACACAGCGGATGCCCTTCCAGCTGCAACCCATTACTGGGAAACACCCATAGACTCTCATTCACACACATACATCACGGACAATTTTAGCTTACCCAATTCACCTATACCACATGTTTTTTTGGACTTGTGGGAGAAACCGGAGCACCCGGAGGAAACCCACGCAAACACAGGGAAAACCCGTTCTCCATGCAGAAATGCCAACTGACCCAGCCAGGGCTCAAACCAGCAATCTTCTTGCTGTGAGGGGATTGTGCTACCCACTGCGCCACCGTGCTGCCCTACAAGTTTTATTAATGAAGAAAAGTAAAAAGCACTGCAATATTTGGGTGCTGGAATTTTGTCTGAGGTAATTAGTCTACTGTTATTACTGAAACGTGTGTATTCCATACAAAGTGTAAAGCTGGTTGGTTAGTTCTAGTCACATGTCTTGTGGTGCCTTTGTGGCATTCTAAAAAGTTTGTTTCATACAGGTGCACCTGGAAAATGGTGCACATCACTCTCTATTTGCACGCTCTATTGGAAATAATGAACTTGCATGTGCAAACCCCTAAACATGCAAAATCACAACCTGATGTTAAAAAAGAATATAATCATACACAAGGTGGCGCTGCACAAGAGAAGACGAGAGATAATGTTTAGGTGCTTGTTAAAATCATTGCTATGGAATTTCTTTATTTTATTTTAAATTTGGGGGGGGGGGGGGGTGTCAAGTGTTGGCAGGTTGGGGGTTGAGTGTCGGGCTAGCAACCCACCTCATAAAAAATAGATGTTACAAAACATCAATATAGTGCAGCTAAATATCAACTTCGATATAAATGGCCTTGGGTATTGAAATATGGTATTTGTTAACTGGCAAACAAAACATGGGTAGTTCAAGTAACAGCAGCAGCTCCAGCCCCAGAGATAAAGAAAAGGTAAGTAAAAAGCCAGTGGGGAAAACTCATGTCATGAAATGAATGTGTGAAATAAAATTCACTGCAGATTCTTATCTGATCTACTATTAATTTCCAAAACAACTCCTTGTCGCCATTTTTGAAGTTCTTCTTTATTGTGTACAAATGTGGGCTTGCCAGACCATTCTGTGCTTGAGCGCCCCCTAGTCATGTTTATTGTAACTTCAACAGTTCCAGGCATGTAATTACATGTTTGTTTGTTTTTCCTATGGCATGACAAACCAAAAAAAACAAACCATTGATGAGCCAGACGCTTTTACAGCTGGCTTTTACGCTTTTTACATGCTCGCAATGGGGGCCTTTGTTTTGTCACAAGACATTAAATCTGGTCAATAAGCATAAGTGAAAATCACTTTGATTTGCACAGGCCTTAAGGGACTGTCTATAAAATCCGTACAGTGCAATTATTTTGATCAGTTATACCAGTCATATGTCATTTCATGTAAGCTCACGCCTCATGACGTTGTCATCATATTTACATCCATTAGAGGTTGTAACTATAGGTCATATAAAACTGTTTGCACAAACAACCTATTTGGTTGTTTTTTTCAATGAGGAAACTCTCAAAACAAATGCTTTGAAGTTTTTCATCTTATGCAAATTTTCCGCTTGAGGTGAATTTTTGCAACTTGTGCGGAAGAAATGACAGATTAATTCCACGTTATTCTTGCATTTGCATTAGATGTAATCTACTTGCGCAAATACTTATATGTGCATTTGGCATGAACCTATCATTAGTTTTTGTCTGTGTGGATTCCCTGAAAAGGCTTCAATGTTCAGAGTAGGAGTTTTCTTCTGGGTGTAGGGGTTGAAAATAACAGTGATTTGGATGTATTTTCACATCTTTCCAAGTGAAAGGAGCTGCTGTTATTATTGTAATGCAATGGTTGAGAGAGATGGAAAACCTTGCTGTGATGTCTCATCAGGTTATGTGAGCCTACAGTTGTCTGATAAATTGAGATTGAAAACGTCTGTATTTTAAATCATGTGTGATAAGTTAGATATACAGTAGAAACATTGAGAACATGCATGTAGACAGTGTGTACATAGGGTAAGTGTTACACTGCAAAAAATGCTTTTCTTACTCAGTTTTTTTTTCTAGTTTCTAGTCCAAATATCAAAAAAATTATTAAATCAAGAAGCATTTTCTAGACAAGCAAAACATATTGTCTTGTTTTAAGAAATAATATGAATTTTGGTGAGTTTTTCTTTAAAACAAGCAAAATAATCTGCCAATGGGGTAAGCAAAGTATTTTTATGTCGAAAGAAAAAAATAGATTATTTTGCTTGTTTTAAGGAAAAACTGACTTAATTTTGGCATATTATTCTTAAAACAAGGTAATATGTTTTGCTTGTTTAGAAAATTCTTGATTTAAGAATTTTTAGATATTTTGACTAGAAACAATATAAAAAATCTGAGTAAGAAAAGCTTTTTTTGCAGTGTATTTGTGAGCGAGTAATTTGGAAATGCAGCTGTGTAAAACATATGCTGAAGTAATTGGTGGTTTATTCCGCTCTGGCAAATTACTGAAAAAGCAGAGAATATGCTGAAGGAAAGTAAGTGAGCGAGTGATTTGGAAATATCCTTGTCAATGAATCTGGAAGAGATCAGTGTTGGTGTTTAAGTTACAATAAAATGTTATTCATTTGAAAAAAAATAAGATTACATCAAAATATCTATTATTTGAATATATGCTTGTAATGAAGTTACGGGAAGAAGGAGGCGGAGAACCGACGAACTTCAAATAAATATTTATTAATAAAAGGGGACGGCAGCTCCTCACAGAGACTGCCGTCTAAATCAAAACAAAAGGACGGCAGCTCCTCACGGAGACTGCCGTCAAACTGAAAGCAAAAGTAAAACATGTCCGGGCCCGGTCCTCTCTCCCTGTCCTCTGCCATCGTTCCTCCTCTTATAGTCCAGAGCTCCTTCCGTGGGATTGAAGGCAGGTGCGCGCCACAGGTGCATCTCATCTGTGGCGGGCCTCGTTTCGCTCCCACGGCTCTCGGCCACGCCCCCTCGCCACAATGCTAATATGCTTTGCAGCTAACAGTCATCTCGCATACCTCATATTTATGTGCAACAGGACTTTGTTTAAACATTTTAAGGCATAGGTCTTAAATTAGATCCAACTAATCAAGATGTTCAAGACTAGTAGGCTGCGAAACTGCGTACTACTCAGTAGGTACTGCATATGAATTTAAATGTACTACTTGGCCGTTAGAAAAGTACGTTCTATACAGTGTGAATGTGAGTAGGATGAATGGAACTTGGATGTACTACATATGCCATTTTGTCATCATCACGTGACCTACTGCGCTAGTTGCGTCGCTTCACTCCCATTCATAAATTTTCTTGCGGTGCATCATGGGATAGCGTAGCATATCAGAATCTTGCCGGCAATAGTAGGTCATCCAGGGATTTTTAACATACTGTTTTTCGAATTCTAGGAATTCTGACATACTACTCGGCTTGCATACTGTTTATAGTGTACTATATGAAGTTTTATAAAGTAATTTCAAGAGGAGTATGTGATATGATTGATCACGGCTGGTCTCACATTAATAATCATTGCTAGTCCAATCAGATCTCACCGCTAGACCAATCAGAGTAATTTTAGTCTCCAAAAAATAAGCCCATTCATCCTAACTTCCTTATTTTTGTTTTGAAGCAAGCCCCCATCTACCCCATCTTCCCCTTTCCTCCTTTTTAGGGGGAGCTCTAGAGACCTACCTGATCTTGAACTCCCTGTCATACTATAAGACCAGGCTCAGGGTTCTTTCCCAGGACAGCATGCCAAATCTGCAAAATATAAAGCAATAGCTAAGTGTGAACTCTTGAAATAGTATGAAAGTATGTGATTTTGGACAAAGCTCTAGTGTCTAGTAGTCTTGAACACCTTTATTAGTTGGATCGCCTTGATCAGTTGGATCAGCCGTGTTTGATTAGGGGTGAAGCAAAACTGTGCAGAGTTGCGGCCCTCCAGGAATTGAGTTTGAGACCTATGCTTTAAAGATTAATGACATTTAATGGATAAATTGTGAAGAGAATAACTCATTGCAATTTACATTTATAATCCAGTAATATTCAATTCAATTCAATTCATCTTTATTTGTATAGCGCTTATACAATGTAGATTGTGTCAAAGCAGCTTCACATGGAAGTTTATAGTGAATTGAAAAGTGTCAGTTCAGTTTTCAGTGTTTAAGTTCAGTTTAGTTTAGTTTAGCTCAGTTCAGTGTGGTTTAATAATCACTACTGAGAGTCCAAACACTGAGGAGCAATTCCATCGATGCGCAGCTCTACAGATCCCGAACCATGCAAGCCAGTGGCGACAGCGGCGAGGAAAAAACTTCACCAATTGGCGAAAGTGAAGAATTTAAAAAACCTCGAGAGAAACCAGGCTCAGTTGGGCACGACCATTTCTCCTATGGCCAAACGTCTTGTGCAGAGCTGCAGTCTAGGCGCAGTAGCTGGACCTCCGCGAAGACACGTCTGTCCTTGGAGCATCAGAGGAATCAGTCTTATGCTCTCCATCATGACCACCACAGCAGCAGCTCAGGATACGGCCTGGTCCGGGAGCCTTGGGATCGTCTCGTCGCTGGTCTTGGATCGCATCAGTGGCACTGCATAGTCTGAGGGCCTCGAGATGAGTACCCCCAGGTGGAAATACAGAATAAGGAGAATAATTAGCGTAGCTGCTGTTCATAGTGTATATAAACAAGAAGCAAAATCGTGTGTGGGGCACATCATGCGTCACACCGCTATGTAATGCACTAAGTGTATGCTTTGCTAAAAAGATAGGTCTTTAATCTAGTTTTGAAGAGTGAGAGTGTGTCTGAGCCTCGGACATTATCAGGAAGGCTATTCCAGAGTTTAGGGGCCATAAATGAGAAGGCTCGACCTCCTTTACTCGATTTAGCTATTCTAGGTACTACAAGAAGCCCTGAGTTTTGAGATCTTAAAGAGCGGGTTGGATTGTAGCGAGACAAGAGGTTGGTTAGATTAACAGGAGCTAGGTTATTTAAGGCTTTATAGGTAAGAAGCAATATTTTAAATTCAATACGAAACTTAACAGGCAGCCAGTGTAAGGAGGATAAAATTGGGGTGATATGATCATATTTTCTAGACCTGGTAAGAACTCTGGCAGCTGCATTTTGTACTAGCTGAAGTTTGTTAATAGAGGATGCTGGGCAACCAGCAAACAGAGCATTACAGTAATCCAGCCTAGAAGTCATGAAAGCATGAACTAGCTTTTCTGCATCTGAGATGGATAGCATATTTCGCAATTTAGCAATATTTCTTAGATGAAAGAAGGCAGTTTTTGTGACATGGGATATATGATTTTTAAAGGTTAAATTGCTGTCTAATATGACACCCAGATCTTTTATAGTAGAGCTAACGCTAACTTTGTATCCCTCTAATTGCAGGTCGAGTTGTGAGAACTGCTGTGTACAGGATTTAGGCCCAATAAGTAATAATTCTGTTTTGTCTGAGTTTAAGAGAAGAAAATTGTTGGTCATCCAGTCTTTAACATCTTTAATACACTCAGTCAGCTTAGACAGTTTAGACATCTCATCCGGTTTAGTTGAAATATATAATTGAGTATCATCTGCATAGCAGTGAAAACTGATCCCATGTTTTCTAATAATGTCCCCCAGGGGAAGCATGTATATTGTAAACAGCAGAGGGCCTAAAACTGATCCTTGAGGGACCCCGTACTTTACCAGTCTTACTTGTGAAAGTTGTCCATTAATATTCACAAACTGGTAACGATCAGCTAAGTATGACCTAAACCATTGAAGAGCCTGTTCTTGGACACCTGTAGAATATAAGCGGTCTATGAGAATATTGTGATCAATGGTGTCAAAAGCGGCGCTAAGATCTAGTAGAACTAATAGTGAGATGCACCCTTGGTCAGCAGCTAAGAGTAAATCGTTGGTTATTTTCACATGCGGTTTCTGTGCTGTGATGAGGCCTGAAACCTGACTGAAACACTTCAAAAATATTGTTCATCTGCAGAAAGGAGCATAATTGGGTAGAAATAACTTTTTCTAGTATTTTAGACATAAACGGAAGATTTGAAATAGGCCTATAATTAGCTAGGTTGCTGGGGTCCAGTTGTGGTTTCTTAATAATAGGTTTAATAACAGCTAGCTTGTAAGGATTTGGAACATGGCCTAAAGCTAAAGAAGAGTTGATAACGTTAAGGAGAGGTTCTCCTATAACAGGTAGCAAATCTTTCAGTAATTTTGTTGGAATTGGATCTAACATACATGTAGCTGGTTTGGAACTATTTATAACTTTATCTAGCTCTTCCTGTTCTATGATTTTGAAGCATTGTAGGTTATTATGATTCAGTGGAATGTTTACTGGATCTGGAGTATAAGGTGGTGCAGAAAGTTTAACATCTTCTATTTTCTGTCTAAAGTCTTCTATCTTATCACTGAAAAAATTCATGAAGTCATCACTACTAATATGCGGTGGGACATTTTGTTCCAAGGATGACTGATTATTTGTTAATTTAGCAATGGTGCTAAATAAAAATCTAGGATTGTTATGATTATTTTCAATCAGTTTGCGGAGGTGCTCAGCCCTGGCAGATTTAAGAGCCCTCCTATAGCTGGACATACTGTCTTTGTACGCAATTCTAAAAACCTCTAAGTTTGTTTTTTTCCATTTACGTTCCAGGGCACGGGTTGCTGTTTTGAGAGCGCGAGTAAGACTATTGTACCATGGTGTAGTTTTGTTCTCTCTAGCCTTTTTTAATTTAATGGGTGCCACCGTATTTAGTGTGCTAGTAAAGATGGCATCCATACTGCTGGTTACTACATCAAGGTCATTTACGTTTGCGGGTGTATTTCGAATTAAAGAAAGATCAGGTAAGTTACTTATGAATTCATCCTTAGTGGATGGAACGATAGTCCTACCAGGGCGGTATATTGGTGCAGATCTGATAATTTCAGGTGAACGCAGCTTATATAGCAAGAGGTAGTGGTCTGTAATATCATCACTTTGTGGTATAATGTCTACATCAAAGACCTCAATTCCGTAAGACAATATTAGATCTAATGTATGCTTTAAGCGATGGGTTGGACCAACCGCATTTTGTTTTATCCCAAGTGAATGTAGTAGATCCATAAAGGCGAGCCCTAGTGTATCATTGGAGTCATCTACATGGATGTTAAAGTCTCCTACAATTAGTATTTTATCAGTTTTAACTAGTAAGTCAGAAATAAAATCAGAAAACTCTTTTAGAAAATTGACATAGGGTCCTGGGGGTCTATATATGGTGATTATAGCAAGAGATATTGTAGGTTTTTGCATAATATCTGGTAGCATAACATTAAGAGCTAATACTTCAAAAGAGTTAAACATAAGTCTCTTTCTCTGACTAACATTAAGAATATCACTAAAGATTGATGCAACTCCACCACCACGACCAGTTTGACGAGCCTCATGCTTATATGAGAATCCTGGAGGAGTAGCTTCATTTAAGCTAATATAGTCATTTTGTTTCAGCCAGGTTTCAGTGAGACAGAGTGCATTAAGATTGTTATCTGTTATTATTTCATTTATGATAAGTGTTTTAGGTGCTAGTGACCTGATGTTTAGGAGACCAAGCCTTACGAAGTTTGTATTATCACTTTTTATTGGATTTTCAGCTTTTATTCTTAATAGATTTTTTCTAAAGCACACAGTACGTTTAATTGTTGATCTAATAACACGAGGAACAGACACAGTCTCTATTGGGTACGCTAGGCATGTATTACTATAATTTAAGTTGGACGAACAGGAGTCTATATGGGTAGAATGTGAATTTTGTGAATTTTTACTTACTAGTCAGACAGAACGAAGCATCTTAGAGATGTTGTCCGTCAGCAGTTCAGCTCCAGCTCGACTAGGATGTAGCCCGTCAGCGCGGAAGAGCCTAGGACGCTCCCAGAAAAGATTCCAGTTATTAGCAAAGAGCAATTTCTGTTCATTACACCATGTTAATAGCCATTCATTCAGAGCAAAAAGTCTACTGAACCTTTCATTTCCTCGGCGGTAGGTAGGAAGCGGTCCAGAAACGATGATCTGCGTGGCGGGCGAGGTGCGTCGAACCGTCTCGATCAGGCTCCTGAAGTCCCTCTTCAGGATCTCCGACTGGCGAAGCCCGGTGTCGTTCGTCCCCACATGGAGGACAACGGCACCGAGGCTCTCGCCAGCGCTCAGGATACTCGGAATCTGTGTAGAAATATTCTTAACGCGAGCACCAGGAAAGCAAAATGTGCGTACTTTATTACCTGAAGTGGAGGCAGGACGGACGTGGCGGACGATGGAGTCACCGATGATAGCCACATCGTGACTCGTCTCGCGGAGAGAGGCGAAGCGGTTCTCCGTGGAGATCTCGAACACGGGAGGAGGAGACTCTCTGCCCCGGGGCTTCCTGAGCACCCTACGCGGCTGCACCCAGGGGCCGTGGTAGCCGGGTGTCGGCGTGAACGACCCCTGGGCACACCGCGTCCTAGGTGCGCTGGGCCTGGACAGAGAAACACGTGGGGTTGAAGTGGACGGAGTGTCGCGGCTGTATTGTGCACTTACCTCAGATGAGCGGACTGGCACACGGGAAACAGCGAGCAAAGCTCGCTGCGTTGTGAGTTCAGTCCGTCTCACCTGCAGAAGGCGGATGCGTTCATCCAGCCCTCCCAGCTCCATGTCCAGCGCCTCCATCGATGTCTCTCCTGCACACAAGGACAGAGACACAAGCGACATCGTACAGGGTAAACGAGCAAAGCCAGTAAGTGAGAAAATTAGGGAATGAAAGCAGTCGGTAGCTTTAGCTGACTAGCGATGCTAGCAGGCCAAAGCTACAAACAACAGGCGGATGCTCGAGGGACAGAACGTTTTTAAAGTAGATTTATTTGTATAAAGTGCTAAATGTTGTAAAAAATGTATTTAGGGATTGTTCCCCTAAGTAGTATTTAGTGAAAGTGGAGGTATTTGATAATAAAAATGCAAATTGCGAATCTATGCAACAGAGAGCTCCAAACACAGTCCGTTTAGCGTAGCAGCTGTATAATACAGTATAATACAGTAAAAGACCTCTTGCTTTTTTTTTAAAGTAGTGTATATATATAAAATAAATTGACCATTATCGATCGACGACAGTAATTTCATAAGGGCTAAGTACTTTTTGAATAATCATGTGGCTGATATATTGCTCTCAGTCATACAGTATATCGAGCAATCACCAGAATGAAGGTCTGGCAGATTGACAGTTTGAGGGGCTCGTTTTATTACTCCTGCATTTTATTGACTGAACTGCTACATTCCACAGTGAACTGCTCATGTGTACTAAGAGTTCAGCTTCAACATGGTAAACTAAACGAAACAAACAAAACAAAACAGGTGGTCAGCTGAACTATCCTTTGCATCCGAGCGTTATCTATAATACACATCACCTCTTTTTGCGCTATTGATGTTGCTTTTACAGTCTTTTGCAATTGCCTCTGAAAGAGCCTCTTTGTTCTGCCATCAGTTGCTGCTATTGATAAAGAAAGGTTAACAATAGTGATGTCTGCGCTTTTCCTTTTTGTGCTAGTCAACAAGTGCTTTATTCCAGCAAGCGAGCTGCCACTGATGCTTTTAGCAGCCAGCGTGTGCTTGTGAACAAACAAAGCAAAAAAGCCTTGGATAAAGAAATAAACCGTTTGACCAACTGCTGGCCCAGTATGTCTTGAAAAACCAACAGAAGCTGTCTGCCTCGTGTTACTCACCCAAACACACAACTCGCTCTTGTGAACAGAGCTCTATATGCTTTCTGCTGGTTCAAAGATGTGCCTTGTATTATTTGGAACGGCTTCTTCCTTTCATTAGATTGGAGTGATGACAATAATGCATGCAATGCGCTGGGACTTCAGCAGAGCCTTGAGCAAAGAGCTTTAACTCTTCTGATTTCTGTGGGGAGAAATGAAAAGCAGCGGGAGAAAAGAGGTGGAGACAAAGCCATTGAGATGGACTGATTCTGACAGGATATCTTTGGAGGGGCCTTGCGTTCTGTGAAGTTGATTTTTATACCTGTGCTACTGGGTAAAGGCACATCAGAACTTTTGGAGCAGGGGTTCCTGAAAAGTGAGAAGTAAAACATCAATTGGCAAGAAGCACTTTGATGACGTCTTCAGGGCATTCAGCATCAAAATAAGATAAAGAAGTTGACAGATGTCAAGTTCAGATTCAGACAAATGCTTCAAAATGCGTTTTCAGCATGTACTATGTAAAATGACAATAAAGGCATCTATCCTTTTAATACAATTACAGTGCATCCAGAAAGCATTCATAGCGCTTCACTTTGTCCACATTCTTTTATTCTCCAGCCTTATTCCAAAATTGATTAAATTCTTTTGATTTCTCAAAATTCTACACACAATACCCCATAATGACAATCTGAATAAAGATTTTTTTTAAATTGTTGCAAATTAATAAAAAATAAAAAACCTGAAAAATCACATGTACATAAGTATTCACAGCCTTTGCCGCGAAGCTCTAAATTAAGCTCAGGTACATTCTGTTTCCACTGATCATTCTTGAGATGTTGCAGCAGCTTAATTGGAGTTTACTTGTGGTAAATTCAGTTGATTGGAATTTGGAAAGGCATAGGTCCATGTCAAAGCACAAACCAAGCATATAGACAAAATAATTGTCTGTAGACCTCCGAGAGATTATTCCAAGCCACAAGGCTGGAAAAGATTACAGAAAAAGTTTTGCTGCTCTGAATGTTCCAATGAGCACAGTGACCTCCATCATCCGTAAGTGGAAGATGTTTGGAACCACCAGGACTCTTCCTAGAGCTGGCTGGCCATTTAAGCTGAGTAATCAAACCTTAGTCAGGGAGGTGAGAAATAACCTGATGGTCACTCTGTCTGAGCTTTACAGAAGGACAAACATCTGTGCAGCAATCCACCAATCAGGCCTGTATGGTAGACTGGCCAGATGGAAGCCACCCTCTGCCTGGAATTTGCCAAAAGGCATCTAAAGGACTCTCAGACAATAAGAAACAAAATTCTCTGGTCTGATGAGACTAAAATTAAATTCTTTGTAGCGAATGCCAGGCGTTACGTTTGGAGAAAGCCAGGTACTGCTCATCACTAGGATAATACCATGCCTACAGTGAAGCAAGGTAGTGGCAGCATCATGCTGTGGGGATATTTTTAGCAGCAGGAACAGGAAGACTAGTCAGGATAGAGAGAAAGATAAATGCAGCAATGTACAGAGACATCCTGAATGAAAACCTGCTTGAGAGTGCTCTTGACCTCAGACTGGGGTGAGGGTTCATCTTCCAGCAGGGCAATGACCCAAAGTACACCGGCAAAATATCAATGGAGTAGCTTTACAACAACTCGGTGAATGTCCTTGAGTGGCCGAGCCAGAGCCCTGATCTAAATCCTATTGAACATCTCTGGAGAGATCGGAAAATTGCTGTACACCATCGCTTCCCATCCAACCTGATAGATCTTGAGAGGTACTGGACAAAAATTCCAAAGACAGGTGTGCCAAGCTTGTGGCATCATAATTGCTGCCCAAGGTGCATCAACAAAGTATTGAGCAAAGGCTGTGAATACTTATGTACATGTGATTTTTCAGGTTTTTTAATTTTTTTATAATTTGCAACAATTTCAATTTTCACCCTCAGTTAGCATGGGTTTCCCCGACAGTCCAAAGATGAACTAAACTGGCCAAAGTGTATGAGTGTGTAAATGTGAGTGTGTGGGTGTTTCCCAGTACTGGGTTGTGGCTGGAAGGGTATCTGCTTCAAAAACAAATATCATTATCACTAGATTTTATACAACTGTGCTGTAATGGTTTTGTAATTGGTAGTCAACTGTCCAATAGTCAGTATAGAAATAAGACTTTTGATTTGGTGCGACTTACACTTGCTTTTTGCAGATACAGTAATTTCAAAATAAGGGTCAAAAAGTCAAAGAATTTTCATTACTAAAATATCTAATTGCCAGATGTCCTGTGTCCAACCTGTGATTCCTTTTTTAGTCCACCCAAAAAGGAAAATTCTGTTATTAATTACTCACCCTCATGTTGTTCCAAACCCCTGAGACTTTAAACAACTACATGCAATAGTCCAAAAAAAAAAAAAAAAACCCAGAAAGTGATTGTGGATAGCCATCCTTACCTTTTTAAAAGTTTGCATTTCAGCCTGTTAATGCTGAAACAACAGAAGTGTTTTAAAATGAAAACAAGCTGTTTAGTATTTTCAAAAGTTTCATTGTAGAGAGGTAAGCATGATCTAACAGCCAATGAGGGGGGAGAGCATGCTCAGAGCCTATCAGAAATAATAAATGACACCTGTTTATTCTAGTGATTGGGCTGGAGAGACAGCCTTCTTAAGAAGAAGAGAAGGAGCAGCTGGGGAGAGACACACACACACACACGCACACACGCGCACACACGCACACACACGCACACACGCACACACGCACACACGCACACACGCACGCACGCACACACACACACGCACACGTTGTGTTTAAAAAGTATTAAAATAAAAACATTTATTTACCTGAATCGACGACCCTGTCTTCTTCTTCCCTCAACAACAACGAACAATACTACATTCATTTTCACAGGTCAAAGATGCCAAAGTAGTTTGAACACCAGACTTATCCATAACAAAACCTATGCATTCATTAGTGTAAATGCCACCTACAGTAAGCATGATGTCAGATTCAAAACCGTAATCACATTAATCATTTTCAACAAAGACAATCCTAGTATACACTGCAACAAGAACAGCACAAACAATGTTTGTTTCTTAGAGCCTCGTGTGGAAAGAGTTGACTATAATCTGACAAGTAGCACCTTTCAAAAAGAAAGCAAGCCTGTTTTGAGAGCATGTTACTGTTAGCTTTATTGCTCTTTACTCAAGCTGGCAGATAAAATTATTAGAGCATAGCGGGGTGGGATTTTCCACGTGGGCTTCATATGAGTTGCAATGACCTACTGGCCTACTGGGAGCCCAAAAGCAGGAATCCTTAAGCAGCGTGAACAGACTGTGATCTACCTCCCTCTGAGACGGAGAAAAGAGGAGAGAGAGAGACAGAAAGACAGAGAGGGAGAAATTATGCTGCTCCTTTAAAAAAAAGAGAGAGGCATAGACACTTGGAAGGAGATGTAAATAGTTGGATTTTCTGGACTCGGGTTGTAGAGATGAGGGTGCAGACAGGGTGTAGGGTGTAGCATAAAGAGAATACCTGATTTTATCGACTGCTGTGAGCGCTCTGCAGCTGCACTTTAATGACCCGACCTGGGGATACACCATGCGTACCTCTTGCTCTGTGTCTGACACTCATGAAAACAGCTTGACTGGAGGGCTTAAGTTCTCAAAAACCCATAGTTGGTTTTTTGACAGCTGCTTCAGCTTGTGTGTGTGCGTGAATGTGTCAAATGTCTGTGTTTGTGGGTCCCAAATTTTGTCTCGCTCCGGCTGCGCAGCCCCCTTAAACATCCTGTTGATGTGAAACCTGACACCCATTCCTCCTTTATCTGGATGTGGAGGATTACGTTCTGTCCAGATAGACACCATCCTCTGTCAGTGTGACGCTGTTTTGATTTATCATGGCTCATCTGAAACCAGAATACCATGCATTGCGATATGACTTAGTCATGTCAAGGATCCAGCATGCTGTATTTCTGGGCATTTCTGTGTGGCGTTGTGGAGTCCGAGTGCTCTGGTTTCCCACACAGCTCCAAAGACGTGGTATAGGTGAATTGGGTAGGCTAAATTGTCCGTAGTGCATGTGTGTGAATGAGTCAATGTGGATGTTTCAGTGTTGGGTTGCAGCTGGAAGGGCATCCGCTGCTTAAAACATATGCTGGATAAGTTGGCGGTTCATTCCGCTTTGGCGATCCCAGAATGATAACGGGGCTAAGCCGAAAAGAAAATGAATAAATGAAAACCTAAGCATAGGGTGGCACGGTGGCTCAGTGGTTAGCACTGTCGCCTCACAGCAAGAAGGTCGCTGGTTTGAATCCCAGCTGGGTCAGTTGGAATTTCTGTGTGGAGTTTGCATGTTTGCAAAGGTTGTTTTCACATGATGTTATTGAGGATGAGCAAGATGGAGGGCACGTGTTCTACATAGGAATCACTATCAGAACATAAAATGTTTTATGTTTTGTGTTATTAAAATTGTTTAAATTGCCTGAAATGATAAATGCCAAACAGCTTTATAGGCTTTCAAAAGTTTTTGCTCATAAAGGGGGAAAAGTGCATGAAACTGGCTTAAAAACAGAAGAAAAAGGCGACATGTAATAATTATTAATTCAATATATTTGTCATGATCACCAGCGATCTACAGCCCGTGATCGCTGGTAAACACACACACATTCGTATGGACTACAAATCTGCCATGTTTTGGAATACAACACCCAGTCTCACAACACACACAACTGGTTCCAGATCATCACTGATTACATCCCACAGCTGAAGCTGCTCAAGAACTAATTACACACAGTACATAAGCAGCGCACACACTCACTCAAGTTGCAGAGTCTATTTCTGTGACATTTCAATGCGGTTCCTTTGTCTAGTTTTTGCCGTATTTTGACCCTCACCTTGATTGTCTGTTTCTTCCTGTCTGCTGCCAGCCTTGTGACCGTCTGCCTGTTATATTGACTGCGACTCTGGATTGGCCTCATACATCTGTTTGCTCCTGTGTTGATCATTGCTTGCCTGACCATCCCTTTAATAAAACCCTGCATTTGGATCTGCATCCTGTTGTCAGTGACACATCCCTGGTTACAGAAGACTCAGCCATTGGAGTGAGCGTGTGCTGCTTATGTACTGTGTGTAATCAGTTCTTGAGCAGCTTCAGCTGTGGGATGTAATCAGTGATCTAGAAGTGTGTGTGTGCGCGCGCGTGCTGGCGATCGTGGCAATGTTCATATGTACAAACTTTTTTTTTGAACACGATAACTCGTTTGACAGCACTTAATAAAAGATTATATACAGGCCTAGCTATGTGTATTATATGTTAGTGTGTTTTATAAAAATCTGATACAAATATCCCCATATGTATTCAAAATTCAGGAGAACATACATAATGTACCCTGCCCTGCAATTGCTGCAAAGAAATCTTCATCTTGTTTTGCAATAACCCATTTCTTTACTGGCGTTTTGGCGGAATAAACAACTGTAACGTGAACCTCAAGATGCGCAGCAGCGGTGAATGTTTGTTGATGGTTAAGTTCATCGACAGAACAAAAAAGAAATACTACCATTGCGAACAAAACCAGAAAGTTATTACTGTGGAGCACTTTTTACCATCCACTAAAAATACATATAATAGTGATAATAATAATGTAGACTATGCATCCATGCTTTTATGTGCTTTCATCTGTTTTTTGTGTATATGTCTGGAAGATACATTATCTGCATGGAAAAAAAAAAAACTATAGTAAATTATATGTTTTTGAACCACACTATAATAAAGTGTACATTGTATAGTACAGCTCATTGTTAATGAATGCTACAGAATACTGTAGCATAGTAAACTGATAAACTGTAATGAATACTGTAATGTTAGTGTAAACTGTGGTGCATTGTGATGGTGTATAATCATAAAAATGTAGCCTGTTCGATAAATTGGATAACCATATAATTACTATGACAGTTTAATACAAGTATGCTTCAAAACACTACAGTACTTAACACTATAGCCTACTACACTATTTTTTTCATCTACTGCCTCGATGACAGGCAAATATATTTTATTTCAGTAGAAAACTCAGTCCTCTTCATGATATAAGGATTATGCCCTACATGTGTAGTTATTTTCTATTTATACATGTATTTCCTTTGAAATATGGTTTAAATCACACAAATACGGACTTTCCCCTATGTTTCCCATTCAGTTTTTTACTTCCTGCCCTCCATCTAAATTTCATGCATCACTAGAATTATGTGATCGAAAACAACCTATTGGGGTCTTCTCCAGCTGCTCTGGTTTCCCCCACAGTCCAAAGACATGCACTATAGGTAAATTGGGTAAAACCAAAACTGTCGAGAATGCAAGGATGTATGGGTGTTTCCCAGTGCTGGGTTGAGGCTGGAAGTGCATCCGCTGCGCTAAACATATGCTGGAATAGTTGGTGGTTCATTCCGCTGTGGTGACCCCGGATAAATAAGGGACTAAGCCAAAGGAATTAATCAATGAATGAAAACCTGAGCAATAAAATCAAGTTTATCCTACTTAATCTGTAAGAAAGCTCTCATAAAAAGTGGCAGAATGACTATTGCTATGGGCAGACATTTGAAAAACAAACAAACAAACAATTTGTCAGTTCAAACTGAATGCATCTGTTAGTTCCGCAACATAACTGACAGACTTAACAATTAGCAATTTCAACCTGAAATAGAAAGCAATTATACACATAAACACAAACCAGAAGCATCTGAATAAACAGACATAACTCATAAACAAACCCATTTTTCCTGCTTTGTTCAGAATTCTCCAACCCTCAAATCAGTTGAAGCTTATGCAATGGTAATACAGTAACAGCAATTATTTAACCAAATGTCAGTTCAACAAAGTGCAGACCAGGAACACCTCAGAATGTATGCTACAAGTTGTACTCGTCTCATTCAAGTAATCCTTTGTGATTTATGGAGCTCATATGTCACCTTAGTTATGTAAAAAGTTCTCAAATTTATGTTGACACATCACGCACAGGACGGCATAGGCTTCATGAAAAGATTACAAATGGTGTTGTTTTAGCTCCCAGACATGAGTCTAGAGCAAACACAAATCCAGCCATTATGCACAATCACCACAACATGGATGACATGCCACGTTTAAACCGCGGTTGTCTATTTCTCAACGTTAACTCGTGATCGTCTCTGGGAAATGGCCCAGTCTTACCTGGAGCCTTTTAGCACAGTGCCTACTTGCAAACAAACACTTGACAGATCATATTGATTGTGGGTTTAAGCTACTTAGTTACTCATAGGTCTCAGAGACAAAGACTGTCTCTGGTAAAATAATAAGAACATCCATGAATGAATGGCTTGCAGGGCATGGATGTTTACTAAGCTGCAAATGGTAGAGTCTACAGTCTTATTTTACTATTTTATCTGCAAAAAAGAGCAATTCCTCGTGGACTCCATGCAAGAATTATGTACCAACATTTCAAATGTATTGTATGTATGTATGTAGAGTTGATTCTTGAACACCATTGGAGGCACTAACAGAAGACGTAGTTTCCTGAGCTTGAGAGGAGAGAAAAACATGCCTATATCCACCTTGACCTTGTGGACCTGTGTCTCAATTGACCGCCTCTGCATCTCACTGTTGTTCTGGCTAAGAGACACATTTCCTGTGAACCAGTTTAATCTCTACCCATTGAAACCCTATTCATGCCTTTAGTACAAGAATGAATGCTCCTCCCTGTTGGCTAATTATGTACTTTATAATAAACGCAGTTGAGTAATTGTTATTTTATATGTGACCTTTGAAACATAATTTGCCTCTTGCTCCTTGTAAGGACTTGCTCTGTTTATTTCTTTAGCAAGGTGTGATCCTCCGTGGCTTACGCGTAGGATTCTTGGAACAGTGTGAGAAATTAATTTACTGATCCTATCGTCTTTCTTCCCATTATAGGCACTAGGCCTCGTGGGTCCAGCAGAACAGAGTGAACTGTCATCAGACAACACCATATCCAGAGTGAATCCCTCCAGACAGAGGAGTCCAGTTCAGTTTGGACAGACTGCGCCCTCGTCCTCCGACCATCCCAGCTCAGCTGCAGCATCCTTCTTCATCAGGTCAGAAAGCTCATTTACCGTAGATCACTGTTGATTACCTTGTATTTACCTGCATATTAGAACTTTTGGAATAGTATTATAGGGTGATGTGACAACCATGCTTTCTTGATTGAGACCCCATCCACACAGAGATGAGTTTTACTATTTATACAAAAGTGATGTATCTTATAAGCATTTGGTGCAGACAGTTCAGCTGTTTTGGAAAAGTGCTAGATTTGAAATCACGTCCTATAGTGGATATATCTGAAAACTACACTTTAGGCATCAGGGCGGACTGGGAAAGCATTTTCAACCGGGCAAAAGTAACTGTCAGTCAGGCCACGACTGATGCCATCTAGAAATTGAAGAGCAGGGAGGGGGCGTGGAGGGGTTATGCGCGGCAGGCCAGAATCACGGTGGCAGGCCAGATTGACAGTCAGGCCACCGGGAATTGTCCCAGTGCTCCCTATGGCCAGTCCGCCCCTGTTAGGCATTAGGCATGGGCCGGTATAAGATTCTGACGATATGATAACCTTGGATAAAAATATCACAGTGTCATGGTATTGTGATTACTGCTCTAAAACAAGTTCTTTTTGCGTGTCTCTGTAATAAACAACAACTTTTTTCCCCTTTGAACACAATATATATTTTATTTTGAGAAACATTTAACATATTTTGGAGCAGAAAACATGTCAGGCTAAATAATGAAAACGAATTATTTACTTGTGCTGTCCTCATTTGTTCAACACAGATTTCTTTACAATTTAAAATGGCATTTTGCATATCTTTTCTGCTGGAGATGCTGTTGTCCAAAAAACAAACAAACAAACAAACAAACAAACAAACAAACAAACAAACAAACAAACAAACAAACAAACAAACAAACAAACAAA
>CAIGQZ010032689.1:2887618-2915805 GCA_903798205.1 Danio tinwini
TGTGTGTGTGTGTGTGTGTGTGTGTGTGTGTGTGTGTGTGTGTGTGTGCGTTTGCGTGTGTGTATGTGAATAGCCGTAAATTGATTTTCCCTGAATTCCCTGCATGACACTTTATTTTTGTTTATATGTTTTTTGTTTATTTAACAAATGTACAATATATGTAAATGTAGGAGTTTCTTTTACGGATTTTATTATTAAATAATATTTTACCATAACTTTTATAGGTTGTTATTTTTACAGTATGTACATATATACATATTACAAATAATGTTAAGTTTAATGCTGCATAGTATTGCTCCTGGGTGGAAATTGTAGAAACCAATTAATTATAATTGTAGACAATTAATTATAGCTTCATCTTCAGAAGCCTCTTTATCATTAGATAATGACGAACACTGACTAAATGGATTAGGAAATGGATTTGAATCATTTGTGGCTGCTCACAACACTCATTGTTAACCAGTAAAAATAGATTATCTTTAAAACCAAATCTAAATAAGCATTTCAGCAAAACATTTAGCCTTGGCAGCTACTTCACATATTGGGGGTAAAAAAACTTTTCTGTTTGAATGTAAGACACACTAAATGTATAATGACAAAAAAAATCATTCATTTACTTACAGTACATATAGCATGGGACACACTTTTTACAATAAATTCACATATGCAGCATATCAGTGAGCTTGTGTTTTCATAAATATGAAAGACAAGATCACATACAGTGTACTGTAAAAAAAGCTTGAACTGTACAATATGTATTGCTTTGCAATGTGAACTTGTGATAAAGCCTCTTGACAGAGCGCTGTTGTTTCATACTGATAGCATGCTGTGTTGTGCTTTAGCATGCTAATAACTGTCAATGCAAACTGTCCACACTCAAAATGAGTGATGCATTGTGATGTGACAAAGCCGTTTCCTATTGTGTAAGCAGCGTTGTTTTCTCTGTCTACACGTGATGCTTATTCACGTGCAATTTAGACGTCCTGACACAATTCATTAGCTGACCACTCCATTCCCAGTTTAGGTGTGTGTATGGAAGACACATGCTTGTACGTGCATGTATGTAGGTCAGCATTTGGGAAGCACAGCTGTTTGGCGGTATGTGGACTTGCAGTGGCATTGAGCATGACACACGGTAAAGCGTTTTATTTTATGGCCTAACACTCATTTTCAGTTTGCTGTCCAGGTGAGCTTGAGCAGTAATGACTATGATTGGAGTAAACATTCCACTATAATTACACATATACAACCATCCAGACGGTCACCAGACGAGTTGGGGAAATAGCCAAATTGCCTGGTTGTGTTGGTCTTAAGGAGTAACCATAGAAACAAAGGGAAGTTATTTCATGGCATGTTTATGCTGTGCTTTGAATAAACGTAATTGCTAACTAAAGATAAAAGTGTAAGGGAGGTGTTAGCCTGCATAAACTATGAAATGACATTCATTTTGTGTGTGCTACATCTGAACTGCTTTTCTTAGCGGTAACTTTCTTTAAGAGCAAACTATTGTATGTTTTAACATTTGAAAGTAATTTCTTTTTCACAGCATGCTTGTTAACATTTTTGTGTCCAGAATAATTTCACATGTTAATAATGTATGATAACACTTTATTTTGATGGTCTATTTGAGTATTAGTAGACTGTCTCCTTAATATCTGTTGATACTGCTCCTTCAACAGACATTAAACTGACTATAAGAAACTTTGCAAGTACATGTCAACTTACATTTACCCTAATCCCAACCTAACAGCCTACTTATAATCTAATGAGAATTACTTGGCATGTAGATGCAATGTTACTTAAATGTAATCAATGAACCATCAAAATTAAGTGTGGCTTAATGTACCACTGGCTTCTTTTAAAGGAGCATTAAGTAGTTCTTTAGCCTTGTTTATTTCAACATTTTTTAGGCCTTTTTAATCTCCTTCTAATCAAACACACATGATTCTGCTCATTAGCTTGTTAGTGGAGACTCCAAAATCAAAAATGAAAGGCTCTGATAAAGCCAGGTGTATATGGTGCAAATTCTAATGGCTGAAAGTTTGTATATTCAGGCACACACAGTGTTGTCAGAGTTTTTCCAACCCAAAAGCTGTCCAAAACCCGCACAAATAAATTCTCAAAATATTAGATAAATATTTAACTTAATTTTAATTGTAATTTAAATAATTTAAATCAGATATTAGCTTAGTTACTTTAACTGTCATAATGTTTAGCCATACAGCAACAAACACCAGCAGTCACAGAACCACAATAGTAAAATAACAACATAACTGGATCAAATCACAACACTGCACTTAGGCCCAATCCCAATTCTACCCCTTAGCCCTTACCAATTCTCTTTAGCTTGAAGGTGTAGAGCTAAGGAGAAGGGGTAGATAGCTCTTCGAACTGAGATTTTTCAGGACCACACTTGAAACCAAGGGGTAAGAAAATTTCCCAGAATACACCAATTACAACGGCAGGATCGCTGCACCTGGAAGTAAGGAGAGCCACAATCTTTATGTCATTATTATGAATTTTTACAACAAACAACCACATGTTTTAATACAATCATAACCGCGTTCGTGTTTTACCAGCATGCTTAAAAAGAAATAAAAAAAACGCTAAAATAAAAACTGCTAAATGTTGAGATCTATAATCCATAATAATAACTCCAGTACATCAGTTCCACAACATTCTGACACTCGATGACACTCAAACACCCTGTCAGAAAAGTCTAGTGGCTGGGAATGAGCTTTTTACAGTGTCTGCTATAATGTTAATGTTGTTTTTGGTGTTTTTACATTGATGAACATGGCCACTGTGTAAATGCGCAGTATAGTTACAATCTTATTGTCACATTAGATCGTTATGATAACCTAATATATGCCTTCAGTGATTTACTGAAGATAGATACCAAAAAATAACACAGCTGGAAAATAACTACAGCAGTCGCGATCGTCTGATCTCATATGAAGCATGAGATTGCGATGCGCTGGGACTGTAATGCTGTCCCATTTCTTAGGGGTAAATTTTTAAGCCGATCACTTTCACACTCGGTTTTAAGGGCCAAGGGGAATGGGTAGGAGTACAAAAATAGAATTGGGATTGGGCATTATTGTTCTGTAGATTACACTACCCATTCGCCTAGATACTGAAGATTTATTTGTTTAAATATGATATTTAAATAGTTTGTAAATTCTTTGCATTAAATATCCTATGAAATTAAAATTAATAATTTTAGATGTTAGTGTCAGTCTGTTATCAATTAGCTAGTGTGCTCTAATGTGTCTCTAGTAAATCTGGTGAGCCTAAAAATAATTCATTTGGTAACTCACGGAATGACTTGTTTGACACAACAGGAGCAGGACACAGGAGTTCCAGCTTCCACAGCAGCTCCATGGATTCAGGTATAAGGCTGTAAATAAATAAATCCATCTCATTTGGCATTTTACGTTATTTTGAATGCATTGAGGTGTTGCTTGTTAATCTGACAACGCCTCTATGTTCGTTCTTGCTGTCAATTGCGGGGAAAATGATCGATACAAGTTTTATGATAAACCGCTGAGTTTAACTGCAGGCGGTGCGTGAAGCACATGCATGCGAAGGTGGGTTTGATTTGTTTAGGGAGTCAGATTTTGATACAACTTTTCTTGACCTGTGTGCACAGTCAAATTCAAAACCGCCCTGGCAACACTGGGCAAACATCACGAGTGAGTTTGTGTAAATGAGAGTTCCAAGCCATATCAGCCTAGAAAATAGCAACTTTTTGATTTCGATTTCGATTGGTCTGGGACATGATGTAACTACAGAAGAGTCAATCTTTAAATAGGAAAATTATCTAAACTCACAAACTTGAGTGAGATGCTAGTTGCCCAATTGGATTCAATGATCTATACTAGTCTAAGCTAACGGTGCTCCAGACAGACCCAGAGATCATCTGAATGGAATTAAGTGATGTATCATAAAGATATTTCAGGAGAAGAACAATTAATTTTGACTAAGCTAATTCATTATCGACAATCATTCTATTATCCAATCAGTTTAAGACCAAACCCCTATAAATAGTCAAACACTTCATACCTCTGTTTTCTCTCAAAAATGCGGACACATAGCCCTCGCCGACGCTGATGCGCTGTCAAAAAATTTAGCTACACGTCGTAACAACATGTAGTGCAAGCACTGTGATTGGTCAGCTTGGTATCACTGACAAGTGTGGGTGGGACTGAGAGCTGCACAAACCCGTTGGAGCTAGTGTTTACAAGTGTGGAGTGCCGTGAAGGAGGTCCAGGTGGAAAGTTTTGTTTTGTGTTTACCTTATGGTTAAAGTTGTTGCATGTCCCTCAATTCCCTCCTTAAAATGACAAGTATGAACTACTTCTACATTAAGGTAGGATAAAAAAAAAGAAAAAAAAGAAAAGAACACCAGCGAAGAAACATGTCACAGAGGAATATAAAAACCTACTACCAGCTAGCATTTCAGAAGTGTTATTGTGAAGCAACACAAACAGCGAGCAGAAATATAAATGCACGACAACGTGCAAGATATGTGCCATGGGTTACGCCGATCACTCAACGCAGAAGTATTAGCCAGGCTTTAGGGTGTCTTTCCAAGCTCAGAGCCCTCTCCCCGGAGAGCACGCCAAATATGCATGTTCTATTCAGTCAAATATCTGTGAGTGTTAACTTGTGGTAAAACTTAACTTTTTAACTCTAGGAAATTGTAAAATTTGCCTTTTTTTCAAAGAAAGTGGAATGTTTTTTAAGAGCGACTTCTAAAGTCTGTACTGTTGTTGCTCCTCCAGAAACAAGGAACATTGCTTTAGCTATACATTGCTGTTCTTTGTCTATATTTAAGTGAAACAATTCACATATAATTGATTCTCTTTTCTATTCAAGCAAGCTGAATGTTTTCTCCATCATCAGATCTTTACATATTGTGTGTTCTGTTCCAATGTTTGCAATATGTTTTGCCTTTGTCTCCCTCAACCATATATTATCTTCTTCTCCATTATAGCATCTGGTTAAACACGATAATGAAATTGTTCCATTGCCAAATTTCTGCTTTTCCCAGTAGAAAACAACATCATGCTAATGCAGCCAGTGAGCCTGTGAAACGCAATATGTCACGATGCCAATGTGTCAAGAAACTTTCTACAAAGTATTGAATGAATATCTTCCATAATATGAACTACTGATTTGTTTTGAAAGTCTTTACTTACCAAAGTAATACATTGCTTTGTAGTAACCACTGCGCATAAGTTAGTAGATATTTAACAGGATATCTAAAAGGTTAGTTGATGTAGTTGGCTACTTACCCCATTATGAGCCTAATTCTTGAGTTCTCACTGTGCGCTCTAATTTAAAGTCAATTAGGTACATAAATGCATCGGTTTAATCGTATTGCTGAGAAGAGGTGCTTCCTTCTCCTGCTGTAAAGGGGCAATAATGATAAAGCATCCTAAGAGTTGTAAACAGGGGGATGCCATTCACCTTTCCACCCACATGCTGGGTCAATGGTAATGTGGACAGTGGCCTTCTGATGGGTGGGACAAGGGGGCAGGGCTCTGATGGAGCCGGTGGGGTTGGGGGAGGGTTGATTGTGGAGTAAGGAGGTGAGGGGAAGAGAAGAGAGAGGGGTTGTTGAGAGTTTTTGCGAACAGCTAAACTGATAACGTTGGCTCCGTACAGGCCACCCATGACATTACAGCAGAGGATTACAGCCAGAAAGAGACCCAGAAACACACAGGAGGGGCAGAGAGATGGAGAGATAGAGAAAGTACACAGAGGAGAAAGAAACAGGCAAATGATCCATGTGGATGGCTGCTTTTTGAGTGACAGCACTAATCCCTGACAAGGACAAATTGGGAAAACAGATTACTGCTGAGTGGTCGGGTCTCTGGAGCGGAGCCGGAGCCGGGGCCCTGCTGCACAGCTGCGTGTCAGAAGTCGGGAAACTGGTGCACTTCAGACAAGGCTGATAGTGGGAAACACACCAATGTGCTGTAGGCAGTGAGGCGAATCCACACTTATATCTACTCATGGTGGGCAGACTCGGACTAATGCCCAACGTCAGTGCTCCCAGCTGGAGGGAGAGAAAACCATGGACTATGGAGGAAAGTAAGTTGAGCGGCACCATGAAACTGAAGTAAGTCAGCCTATTGGAGGAACTTGTGTTTTGAGACTGGATGTTTGATCTTCACTATATTTATTGAGTTCTGTTGCTGGCTTAAATTGAGAACTGACAGCTTGGTTTGCTTTTTATTTTGCAGTATTTGCAGAAAGTACTGTGTAGAATAAGGTGACTACATGGATTATGTTTGGGGGTAGGTTCAGCAATAGAACCTACTTATTACTCTTATTGTGATTATTACAATACTTATTATTGTAATTTTTGTAATAGGCACATATGTGAACACAAAACCAAGTGTCAATTTTTTGTAAATTGAGAGTTATAGACCATTTCAATTCGGTGATGTCATTGGCCCATCAACATTTCCTGTTTGTTGTCAAACTATTTCATATCTGTAACAAAAGACGATTCAATCATAACTTGATGTTATAACCGCTATTGTAACATAATTTATCAATATGTGGAACTTTTTGGACTCTCAGAAGCTATGGAATTTAAAAATGTAAAACAGGAAATATGTCAGGAGCATTGTTATTGTTTACATCCCTCAAAATGGTCTATACTTGCATCTGAAATCAGATTAATAAGCTTTTAGTCGATGTATGGTTTGTTAGGACAGGATTGTATTTGGCTGAGATACAATCTGGTATCTGAGGGTTCAAAAAATCTACATATTGAACAAATGGTCTTTAAATGTTGTCGAAGTTACTAATTCAAAATATTTTTTTTATAGATTTACAGAACACAATTTACTAGGTGTCACAATATTAGCTTGACTTAATATTCTAATGATTTTTGAAATAAAAAAAATCTAAATGTTAACCCATACTAAGTATTTTTGACTAGTCCCAAAAATATAGCTATGCAACAAAAGATTATGTGACCCAGGCTACTTATTATAAACAAGTGGAATGAGACTGTAAAAGGAAGTTCTACTGTTCATTCAATACTTTTAAGTAATGATTTAAATGATTCAATCAATCAGTCTAAAAGAAGACTTCATAAAGATTTATTTCCTTTTTTTTTAAATATTGACATTTTTAACTGGTTTAAAACCAACTTTTGGTCCTTAACAAACTCCTTGATTGATGACTTTAGCCTTAGTAGGATCTGTTTTGTTGACATTGCTCGGTTGAGATGTGCCCTGTTGTTTTAGCATGTATTTACTCTGGCTGAACCTCCAGCTGGTGGTCTCTATTCCTAAACACATGGTCAAGCTTGAGTTTGCCTGTAAGGCCCTTTTTATACCTGGTATTAGGAAGCGCTTTACAACCTCTTTGTAAATGAGGTCTAAAACATTCTGAGCCTGTCCATTTTGGAAATTCTCCCAGGCGTAGATGAAAATGCATTTGATCAGATTGTTTTTAAAAGCCACAAAAAGTCACCTACTCTGTGGCAACTGACCTAATTCTTAAACATTTTGCGAAGCGCACTGTCCAGATTGAGATTAAAACTTTGATGGCTGGAGTCATGATTTTTGGTTTGAAGAACCAAGCGCTTTGTTATCCACCATTCTTGACTTCTGGTTTGCTTTTCAGTGCACAAAAACTACAGCTTATTGTTTTTCATAATTTCTGTCGTGATTTTATGTTAACTAATTAATTTCCACAAGCATATTTTGTTGATTTTGCTCCACCACACAGATAAAAACACCAGGTGTAAACGAGAACTTCTCAATCTGTGCTCAAATCAACCACAATGCTTAAATCCTGGTGTAAACAGGAGCTGTTTGTGTGTGTTTTGGTCGTGGAGCGGCAGAAGCTGGTTTTCGAGGAGTAGAGGCTGAAATGGAAGAAGCCACTGGGGGCAGAATGACCAGGTGTGAAGAGCCTGCTGTGGGCCGTGAGATGTTCTGGTGTGTGGTTTTAGGAGGATGATGGAGGTGTTGATGGATCTATCACTCCAGGATAGAAGCCCAAGGGATATACTTAAGCCGAGCCCACTTCCTGTCCTGGGATTTTTGTTTCTTGTTGACTGAAGTATTGATGTGTCCAAATGGACTGATTCACAAACAGAATTATCCCATGTTTTACTGTATACTTCATCTTTTATCATTTGACAGACACTTCTATGCAAAGTGTTTTACAAAAAAAGAATGGTAGAATTAATCAAAGCAATAACAACAAAACATATGAATAATATTATGATTTTAAATGTACCTTATTCGTCTGTCATATTTAGTATTGTGATGTGAATCTCATATTAATAGACTTGAATCACATTCATATAATCAGAAATAAAGCAAATGTATTGTATTAGCATATTAATTCACTTTAAAATTGCATGAATTTAACAACATTAAAGCCATTAAAAACCTGCATTGCTTTTATAACAATTAGGCATATTCCCTTCACCACAACACAGACTGAATATAATATTGATAGGTTTGAGTCACATTAATATTTAGAAATAAAGCAAGTGTATTGTGCTAGTATATTAATTTGCCTTAAAATTGGATGTTTTTGCATTAAAAGTAATCAAAAACTGCATTATTTTCATCATGATTAGACATACATTTTTTATCATCAAAACACAATGAAACTTAAATTTTAGTTTGAGTGTTTTTTTGTTTATTTAATTTTTTGTGTATTTTTAGTGTAGGTGGGCATAGATACATTTTAAATGTAGATTAATTTCACTGTAATCTTGGAATTTTTCTAGATTAATATGGCTCATTTGAATTCTGCCAAAAGCATTCAAAATATGTGTGCTACCCAAATGATGACTAAAAGTAAGTCTTAGAGAACAGGTTTCTTAAGCCAGGTGGTACATTAGACCAGGGGCTCATCTCCTGTTTCCAAAAGGCATCACAAACTGCTTGAGAAACTGTTCTACTATGATAATTGGTGATAAAAAATAAATTATGTTCAATAAGATGCGTTTACTGTTTATTCAGTTGAACATTAATTTTGAACTGTAGGCCTACATAAGCTCCAAACAGCAATTTTGATTACCTTTATCCGACTAAAGTCATAACTGAACTAAACAGAAATGAAATTTAGATGTGGAGTATGCATATATTAGTGGCATTATTGAAGTAAACACCACAATCAAACTATTACCATCATGTAGGACTTTTTGCCATATTTTATGACAAGATCCACACACTTGGCTGTCAGTAAAGGACCGCGCACACACACACACACACACACAATGAAAAGCAGAAGCTTTTTTCTTTCCATTTGGTGTGCGTTATTAAATTCCATAACACTCTCACCAGTCCTTACTGCTTATTTGCGTCTAATACCCCAGTTTGTCATGGAAGCATGAATGAAATGTTCATGAGTAAAATTTAAAACTGCCAAACTGCAGTTAAAGTCACCCAAAATTACAGGAAACTCTTACATGAAAGCACTTCCCTTAAACACCTTAATTATATTATTGTCTATTAAGGCAAATAACGAAATTACAGATGTCCATGTAAGCGTAGTCAGTAGTGTCCTCAAAGAAAGTGAAAGATCCAGAAGGGCATAATGCTGATTTGATTCAGAAGGGCACTTTTTTGTCAGACGGCTCACCGTTCAGGTATACATCCACGCTAAAATATCAAGGTGAAAGTCATCATAGCTTGCATAGAATAGACCCAGCTCCCAACCCAACTTTGAGAATATATTAACGGCGATATTTTTTTTATCGCCGGATAAGAGTCTCATGTTAACGCAGCACGTTACGTATATATGTAAACATGTAATAAAAAAGAAATCACAATTAAGGAAAAACTTGCAAATATGTCAATTTAATTGACCAAAATAGGCTGCATTTTTTTTACTAGAAGCTTCATTTTAATTTATATGCAGGGTGACAATTACAGGTTTCATGATATTTGTCCACAGTGATTGTAGATACAATCAATGTAGCAATAACGCTGCAAAAAAATATTTTCTTACTCAGATTTTTTATCTAGTTTCTAGTCCAAATATCAAAAAATTCTTAAATCAAGAAGCATTTTCTAGACAAGCAAAATATATTGTCTTGTTTTCAGAAATAATATGCCAAAATTAAGTGAGTTTTTCCTTAAAACAAGCTAAATAATCTGCCAATGGGGTTAGCAAAATAATATTGTTTTTCCTTTTGAGATAAGATTATTTTGCTTACCCGATTGTCAGATTATTTTGCTTGTTTTAAGAAAAAACTCACTTAATTTTGGCATATTATTTCTTAAAACAAGACATTATGTTTTGCTTGTCAAGAAAATGTTTCTGGATTTAAGAATTTTAAGATATTTGGACTAGAAACAAGACCCAAAAATCTAAGTAAGAAAAGTTTTTGCAGTGAACAAGCGTAAGCTGTATATATGCAATATCAAAATTTCAACATACTGGCACATTTCCACATAGAAATATACATTTAAATAAAATTATATTCTGAATAAAGGGCGATGCAGTGGTGCAGTAGGTAGTGCTGTCGCCTCACAGCAAGAAGGTCGCTGGTTCGAGCCTCGGCTGCATCAGTTGGCGTATCTGTGTGGAGTTTGCATGTTCTCCCTGCATTCGCGTGGGTTTCCTCCGGGTGCTCCGGTTTCCCCCACAGTCCAAAGACATGTGGTACAGGTGAATTGGGTAGGCTAAATTGTCCGTAGTGTATGAGTGTGTGTGTGAATGTTTCCCAGAGATGGGTTGCGGCTGGAAGGGCATCTGCTGCGTAAAACATGCTGGATAAGTTGGCGGTTCATTCCACTGTGGCGACCCCAGATTAATAAAAGGACTAAGCTGAAAATGAATGAATGAATATTCTAAATAAACAGAATAAATAACAGCCTAACAAAAAAACGGTGGTTTGTTATGCCTTGTTTGTTAAGACAGTGGTCTTGTGTCTTGTCCCCCACACCTTTACAAGATGTCAGTCCCATGTAATGTCTCTTACCCACTCTCTCCATTATCCTCCACATCTTCCTGCTTTGTACACACCCCCAGGTTGTGTGAATAACCCCCATTTTGTGAGTCTCTCGGCCCAAACACTTCTCACCGGGGTGATTATCACCTTCGAGAAAACACAGAGAGCACTAAAGCTTCTTTGTATTGTCTGAAAGGAGGCAGACTCACCTTTGAAGCGCTTGTGAAACAAATGTACTGTCAGTGTTTTAGCATCACAATGGGTTCTCTCTCATATGTCAGAGTCTTGAAGCTTTCTGCATTTGTTCTACACTGTTAACTGTGTGTTCCTACTGTGTAAAGAGGTGTAGTGGCAGAGATTTATTTTCTGAAATTAGATGACAATGCTTCTCATTAAATCATCAGTTATTTGCACATTCTCAAGGTTTTGTGGGGTGAAATAGTGTCATTTGATACAACAGCATTCAGATATCAGTTGACTGGGCAATGGCAGGACATCTGGACTCCATTTACACCTGGTATTGACATCTGACAGCTGAGAAAGGTTTGTTTGTTCTGCTATTGGCATGTTTTCTTATACACTATAAAAACATCAACTAATAAAATATTGGAAGAGCTAAATATCTAAGATGAACTAAAGAACTTGCTTGGGTTTGTTACAAAGCGAAATTATTTTAATTATTATAAGATAAGCCTACACAAATATATTTGATTTGAAAATAATTCTTGATTTAACTTCAAGAATTATTTTTAAATCAAATCATCATTGGCAATGTCCTGGAGTCATGTATTGGACCAACTAAAACATGACTAAATTAAATAAATGTAACGGATGGGACGCAGACAACAGAGTTGGGGATCTTTGTGCAGTTTTATTAAGAATCATTAGGCAGGCAACAGTCAAACAGGTAGCAAACAGGAGCATAAAGGTAATACAAGATCATAGTCAAAAACAGGCGAATGGTCAGTACAGGTGGCAAAGAATCAATAATGAAAAAAAGGCAATGTTTAAAACTCAGAAAGACTAGACAGGATTAACACTTCATAATGCTACATGTTAATGAGATTCAGCAAAGTGTGTGTGTGTGAGAGATGAATATAAAATGCAGCTGTGTGTGTAAACAGGGGGAATCAGGAACTGGTGTGTGTGTAAGGTTTCATTTTTACAATGAAAAAAATGTGATATGTACATTATTGTTTAAAATATTGTGGTCAGTAAGAATGTCATTTTGAAGCAAATAATTTTATTAAGCAAGGATGCATTAATAATTGCTAAAACAGATACACTTTTGAATCTGACCATCTGAACCTTGATGTACACCAAGTAAGCACACAGAGACTGTTAAAAAGCCAGATGCCAGTCCTTTTGTGAACAAATTCTGGCATGGTTTGATTAAAATATAAATACTACACAAAACATCTGGTTCATTTACACTGATCAGTAGGTCCACACGGAATCTGTGCACGCAGAATCCCGCAGAATTCAGCAGATTTTTAGCCGATTATTGATTCTGTTTATTTACTTGTGTAAATGTGTGTAAATTTATATTTACTTCGTTTTTTTATTCATTTCAGTAATATTATTGACTAATATAAACATATTTATATGATTTACTTACAATATAGTTTGTAAAGTAATATTTTCTGTCTTTTAGTAGGTATATTATATGAGGGACCTGCTTTGTTTACCAAATAAAGTGGATCTAATTGGATTTGCATTGTAAACAATAAATACAAGTTAAAAATTTATTACTTTTTTATATATTAAGGTTTTAGTTATAATACTCCCAATTCAGCATAAATCCACAGATTTTTAACAAAATTCTGCGCAGAAATAGTAAAAAAATGTCTGCAGATTCTGTCTGGCCCTACTGATCAGGTTTGGTACAATACAGTACTTAAATATCATATGGCAGGGGTGCTCAACCCTGTTCCTGGAGATCTACCTAAATGCAGATTTCGGTTACAACCCATATCAAAGACATCTGCCTGTAATTATCAAGTGCTGTTCAGGTCCTAATTATTGCTTAATGTGTGTTTTTAATCAGGGTTGGAGCTGAACTCTGTAGGAAGGTAGATTTCCAGAAACAGGGTTGAGCACCCCTGGTATATGATATCTAAAGAGTGGAGTTGGGCACACCACAGGATGCCGATTTACTGTGAATCACATACTACAAGACGAACGGCAACACAGGAAGCGTTATTTTTAAATGCACGGCCCAATCACGCCATCATACTGTTATTACAAAGTTATTACAACTATTAAATTATTACAATTATTAAAGCTTACCAATCTTTTTTTTTTCTTGTGACAAAGCAAGAACAGATTCTTCTGTATGTCCTCCAATGTTTACGAAGCCGTTCACCTGTCACTTTTAAAAATGTGTTGCAAAAATTCCTGCGTGTGCTTGCCGCTTATTTACATTTGAACTTCATCCGTTCATTAATTTTCTTTTTTAGCTTAGTCCCTTTATTAATCAGGGGTCGCCACAGCGGAATGAATCGCCAACTTATCCAGCATATGTTTTACGCAGCAGATGCCCTTCCCGCCCCAACTCATCACTGGGAAACACCTTCATTACCCTCATGAATATACACTCATTCACAAACATACACTTTGGACAATTTAGCTTAGCCAATTCACCTATAGCGCATGTCTTTGGACTTGTGGGGGAAACCGGACCAAACCCATGCTAACACGAGGAGAACATGCAAACTTCACACAAAAATGACAACTGACCCAGCCGAGGCTCGAACCAGTGACCTTCTTGCTGTGAGGCGACAGCGCTACCCACTGTGCCACGGCGCTGCCACCCACATTTAAACTTGAATGCACAAAAAACTTCATATCTAAAAGCCCTTTACGGCTTCCTTTGTAAGAATGACATTGATCGCGACTGTCCCGCATGCATCATGTTTATCAAGTGACTTGCAACTTTCTGCCATACATCACACCTACCTACTGATATGGTTACCCATGAATTGTATTGTGCTGTACTATACTGAACCATACCAGTCAGAGGAAATGAGCCACAAATTGCCCAATAACAGAGCAATGTGTTACTAAATTCAACCATGAAACCAACAGAACTGATCAAGCTTACCTGTTTTTGTTTCCTGACCTGGGATTCAGCAATACAAGGTGTAAAAATTAGATTTAACGCATGGAACAGAAGGGTAGAGATAGAGACCATGGTGACATTTACATATCTTGGTGACAGTTATTCAAATTGGTCGTAGCATAGTACTTTTATTCTGAATAAACAGTGATGTTTAAGCAGCAAAAAGTTGGTGTTTTTCATTGTTACAGTGGAGGTCTGTGACAGCTTGGGGAAAAAGTGTGAAAACTGCTGTGTCAGGAAAACTATCTAGCCCACTCACATACAGTCAACACAGGAAGAGCTGCAGGCATCGGCAAGCCCCCAGACGGCATGGTGGATCTGCTGATTCATGTCATTGGACTCAATGGAGCTGATGTTTGCCCCAATGCTATAGAGGAAATATGCGGTCAAATCAGTCAAATTCCAAGTGCCTGCATTGGGGTTTTTATAGATCGAAATGGTGTTGTTTGCATACATTTAGGTTTTAAAAAGTGAGACTTTCTAGACATTTCTAAACTGAGATTATAGTTGATCTTTTGTATACTGTCTGAAAAAAAACACTTGCAAGCATTCTCCACATAATAGAGGCTCATTTCAGGTTTCCCATGGTGTTTTACAGTAAAAAAAAAATACAGTAATTGCTTTTGCACTGTATTTTGCACAATACACATGATAGACAAGTCACCATCGCTACCTTATTAGTCATTTCAAAGCCTCCACTTCTTAAGAATGCTGATTAAAGCCAACCCCAAATAACAATTGAAACCTATTTCACAAGGGAAACAGTAAATAAGAAAGACAAGGGAACCGGCGGCTCTTCTAAAGAGGTCTCCGGTTTGCCTGGATTTATGGAATACCGATCAGATCAAGCAAGGTTATTAATTGTGTTACCAGACTGAGTGGAATATACATTTAAAGGTTTATTACCTATTGTCTTTACAGACCGCAGATGTGGTTGTAGTTGACAATTCCCATGAGGTCATCAAGCCTGAATATCCTCTGTTGTGGCTGGAGGGAACAAAAGCAGCGTCTCACAATCCCATCACGATCTAGCCGGTTAAGCTTTGAGCCTGAGCAAAAAAAAATAATCTGAAAACAGCGTTATGTCTAATTAGTGTTCAACCTTCCCCTGATTTCCCAGCCCAATACCACCCAAGTGCACAGTTCATACTTATTCATGTTGCATGTTTTACCGCAACTCAAGCAAAATGCCAGACTACTTAATGAGATCCCTGTTGCTTGTCATTACAAACACACTCTACTGATTATACACATGCTACTGCTTAAATTAAGGGAAAAAAGTTTTATTGTCAAAAGAGGAGGATAAGATACTATAAAAGCCATAGTCTCTACAGAATGCTTTCAAGGACATCTTCAAATATTTGAAGAATATTGTAACGTTCACATTAATTTCAATAGTCATTTGTTACCCAGTGCAGTGAATTGAACTTTTCTATCTTTACCCAAGGGTTCTTGCTTTTGCTGATAGGCTATTTTCTAATACTTGTTCCTGTCCCATGAGAGCTGGAATTTCAGAAATGTTTCTGTTAACCTGTTGAATTTATTTAAATCTTAGCTTCAAGTGTTAGCTTAAGGCTGATTTATACTTCAGCGTCAAGCGGCCGCGCATGCTACAGTGCAGCTTACGCATGGACGCATAGCCCTTCGCCGTGGCCGTCCGTGACATTGACGCACACCTCTCAAAAAATGTAACGGGTACGCATAGCGCAAGCTTTGTGATTGATCGGCTTGGTAGCGCTGACGAGTGTGGGCGGAGGTGAGAGCTGCGCGCCCGATGCAGTGAGTGTTTACAAGTGTGGAGTCCTGTGAAGGAGCTCCAGATGGAGACTGTTGTTTTGTGTTTACCTTATGATTAAAGTTGTTGCACGTCCGCCGGTTCCCGCCTCAAAACGAGCGAATTTGAACCACTTGTACATTAACAAAGTGTTCAGAAAAAACAAAACACCAGCAAAGAAACTTGACACAGAGAAACATAAACACCTACTGCTAGCTAGCATTTTGGAAGTGTATTGCAGAGAAACAGAAACAGCGCGCAGAAGTATAAAGCCTGGTTAATACTTCAGCGTGACCCACGGCGCAAGCCTCGCGCGTAGCCGTACATTTATATTTCTCTGTGTCGAGTTTCTTCCATGCTAACTAGCCGTAGCTTAATCCAATATTGAACTAAGCCAGACATGTTTAGAAAAGTGGTCTGTAAAATTATCATTGATTTGAAATTTTATTGGTTGAGACTCACTTAATATTGATTTTATAGATTGTAAACATTATGACAGCTCTCAAGGGCTGTTTTGCTACTCATGATGGTTAGTGTTTTAAGAAAAATAGCTGTTTCTATGCTAACCATTTAGTGTTTACTCATAACATGCTAGCCCAGCACACATTTGTTTCAGCAGGTGGAACTTATTCAATACATCGGTATTCACCAAGACAGACTAATGGGACCATGCTAACTAGCCATATTTTGATCCAACATTGAACCTAGCCAAAAATGTCCAGAAAGGTGGTCTGTAAAATTATCATTTGTTTAAACGTTTTTTTTCCCCAGTTTGGTTCATTGAAGATTGATGTTTATGTTAACATTTGTCATGACACATGAATGTATTTGTGTTGACACGTGCTTTTTGCTTGACAGGATAGCTAGTATGTCTTCGTACCTGTTTACTTAATTAAATAAAGTTAAATGGTTTCTGATATTTGTCTAGCACACAATTCGATGATAGCTAATATGATATAGCTTAGCCTACACTATTTTTTATTTATTTATTATTTTTTTTGCTGTACCTAGCCTCTAAATATGTTCAGACAAACCTATAAAGCTCGGTGGGCTAAAGTTTATGCATTTAAGTTAACTGTATAGTAATGTTCATTTTAGAGATGTAAAGTTGTTTTTCACAGTGCATCAAGAGGCAGTTGTGTTGCCACATGTGTTTTTTGCTAGATAGTTAGCATCTGTTAATTTTTATCTGTTTATTTAATTAAAGTAAGTTAAACTGTTTCTGTTTTTTTTGTAAGCTAACAATTTGGTGTTAGCTCATATCATATAGCTTGGCCTACATTCAATAACAGGAGTAGCTAACAGAAGCTTGCTAACTACCCAGGTTTTGCTGTACCTAGCTTGTAGAAATGTTCAGACAAACGTACAAAGCTAATCTCGGTGGGCTAAAGTTGATCCATTTAGGTTACCTGTATATTAATGTTTATTTTAGAGATGTTTTCACAGTGCATTAAGGCAGTGAAAGTTTGCGGTAAAGAGGGGGTGGATGGGAATGGGAGACTGAGAGGGACTATCTATGTTTTTTTATTTGTTGAAAGCGACTCTCCATGCAGATTATCTGAAATAGAGTGGATTACAGCCTGTAATCAGTTCATGACCCAGCATGTGAGACAGCCTGTTGCAAAGAGCTGAGAATCACATTAGCACTATCTCTCCTTCTCTTTTTCTATTCAAGTATTAAGTTGCTAGTACAATAACATGAATTCTGAGAGTAGCACTAGAGGGCGCTCATAAAACCTTATGCATAGACCATTTATTAATAGACATGCTTTGGGTCATTGCTATAACCTATGGATTTCTCAATGGCATGGAACTTGGGTTTTGTCTATACTGTATACACGCTGTGAGAATGTGTCACGTGTTATAGACTGATAGCATTCCTTCTGTCAAACAGCCCATCTCTGCGCATTGCAATGGTTATGATTATATTGCACCGTGAAGGTCACAACTGAATGTAGTAATCTTTTCATACACTGGTGGTTATATGAAGCCATTTAAATAATGACATTAGTCTTATGATCCCAGTGGATGTAATCACTATCATCCTGTATGGTTAGACCAACATCCATCATTCTGACTATGACAATGTGATCATTAGTCAATAAATAGTATTGATGTATTTATTGCAGTTTTGGATGCAACCTAAGTTCATTTCATTCAGTCTCCTGCTTAAAGATTTACGCTTGACTAAGTTACATTATTATCATTATCAAATGTTATATTCATATATAAAATTTACATTACAAGGACCTTGTTACAGTATGTCCTTGTTTTTTTTATCCTGTTACATTTCTATAAACTGATCAATATAGATATAAAAATAATATTTGAATAACAAATTTACATGCATGATCAGGTAAATTGCATATATATTTAAATTGACTTTCCATTTAAAACTTATAATTCCTCATAATTGCTACCAAACTAGCCAATGACAACCAACAGTCAACCTTTGTTCCCAATTACACTTTCCAGCACATTTGTTTTTTCTGTCCTCTACCCTTCCCTGGTCACTTGTTTCTCTTTTACCCTCTCTTCATCACTTGCCCTGTTGTTCCAGGCCATCACTGATTAATCGTGCGCAAATATTCCCAGCAGCCACTGGGGTTGTTTGTTGTGATAGCCTCCGAGTGAAAGAGTGCAAATAAATAAGCGTTAGGTGTCCTCCCCGCCAGACAGTGATTAATGGAGGCGAACTGGAGCGGTAGGATGCTCTTGTTGTCTCCTTTCCGTATCAGCAGGGCTTGGCCACCCTCTCTCGCAAAAGCCTCTGTTTGTACCTAGTGGGCAAAGCGACCGTAATTTGTAATAGTCAGTTATACACAATTAGTTTCAGGCCTGAAAAAGCTGAAACATCATAATCGCGCAAGCATAGTTCAAGGTGCTGGTCAAGAGTATGTCAGGTGTCAACTCGGACCTTGCGGTGTCAGCTAGTTTCACTGACTCCTTCCTAACTTGCTGTTGCGTGTGTAGACAGGATTATCCACGCACTTGTCCTGTAATTAAATTCCTTTTCCGCAACACCCCTTTTTAGCGAAACCTGATGCTGCGGGTTGCCTACCTGTAGAACAAATCCCAGCGGTGCAAAAGAAAATGGTTGAGAGATGTATCACGGCTGAGATGAAAGTTGATGGTAATCTTTGTAAACAAGGAGAGAGAGAGTGTGTGTGCGAGCGAGACGCGAGTCTTGGTTATCTGTCATTTTTCTCCTAAAATGGAATTGATCTTCCTTAAATGTTAGCTCGCTGTGCTTTTAAACAAACTCTGGAAGAGCAACCTGGCTACACCTCTCATGAATAAAAAAGAACGTCTTCAAAAAGAACATGACAACCCCATTACTATCTTCATTTCTGGCTTTCCAGAGCTTTACCCCAGGGGCTCGGGATTGAACGCTGAAACTCATTAAATAACAACAAAAAAAAAGAAGCCTGGCCACATTTATGGCTTCTGTTCTACCTTCCCACTGAGGCTAAGCCACAACAAGCCAAGCCTGGATTAGCTGCACATCCTGTCTGTTCAGGGATGCTATTGAGGGGGTAATTTAGGAACAGCGAAACGACAACAATGCTTCTCTCCTTCTCTTGTTCGCCTGCCCTCTTCAAAATGCTTTAGCTGCCTTTTTTCATGCACTGTAAACAGAATCACTTTGCTGTTGGTATTCTTGGAGGTTGCTTGCTTTGACTTTGCAAACCTGCTTGCTAGTACTTTGATTTTTATTTTTATTTGACTGTTTTATGAGCATGGGAAGCAGGAAATGTAGAGTTAGCACCTACATGCTAGCCGAGCACGCTAGTGAATGCGCAGTAGGCCACAAACCTTCAACAAACACTTGATAAATAGCAATGTTTGCTAAATAGAGAGCTATTACAACTACAGTCCCTTAAAAGTCATGTCTCGCTTTCAGTTTCGGGCTTAGGCACGCTTGCACTCACATTGTAAGCGTACCGCGCCTGAGCCCAAGTGAACCGTGCTCAGGCCCACCTCTTCCAACCGGGCCAGGGCCGCCCAAGTGTACCGTGCCTGAGCCCGATTCAGAGCACTCACACTTATCAAACGATCTGGGAAACGGGCCTGGGCACGGTTCGGATAGCATAGTGTGAGTAAGCCCTAAAGGACCTTGTTTTCCTGTAATTAAAGTGATAGTTTACCCCAAAAATGTAATTTTGCCATTATTTACTTCTTTTGAGTGTACGAGTGAGGATACGTGACAAGATAATTTTTCTTTTGGATGAGCTTTCTCTTTAACTTTAGCACAGTTTATGCCTTTCCAATATATTCCCCATGTTCTTAGAAGAGCAAATTTGGACTTGATGGCTTAATGATTTACTGCACATTTAGATTTGGACACTTGTATTATTGTTCTGGGAAATGTCCAACATGGCTGTGTACAGACAATTGTCACACTTGGTTGATGCCAAATAGATATAAAATGGTCTAAAATGTAGTGACCCTGTCTGAAGCTTATAAACAACATAGGCTTATTCTTAAAACGTAGCCCTATATAAATTTCTAGAAATCGTGAATTATGTAGCCAGAGCTACGTATGGCTGCATTTTGTCTTTCAATCTAAAGCTACGGTGCGGTATGACACCGTTCTTTTTCTCGCTAACCAGCTGACCGCTTACCTGCATGTGGACGGCTTTCCGATTGTTTTCAGTATGTCCTGTTAGCTCACCATGTACGTTGGCAGACTTGAGATACAGAGCAGAATTGACTGCGACGATGGGGTTTGAGTCCGGTGAAGAACAGTTCCAGAAAGCAGGTAAGACAACAGCCAGAAAATTAAATCAAAAAGTAAATAACAGCGTGAGAATGTGGTAAAATCTGAAAATGTGGTAAAAATCTTTTTTTTTCTGGATTGCTTTTAAAAACACTGTGGTGGTTCAAGCCCTTGCTGGGGTCAGTTGGCATTTGTGTGTGAAGTTTGCATGTTCTCCTCGTGTTCACGTGGTTGATGGTTCATTCTGCTGTGGTCACCCCTGATTAATAAGGGAACTAAGCTTAAAAAAGGGATAAATGAAGGTCGTTTAGTCTACTGTGTTTAAAAGTTTGATAAACATCTTAAAAAAGCCTGCTGAAAGAAAATGGTTAAAGGCATATTATAAACGTCTATTTAACATTAGAAAATTGATGTGCAATAGACGTTTGAGCAAGCACTCTAATAAATATATTTTCCAGATGTAAAAATAAGGTTTTACCAAGTATGACATGTTCCTAATTCAACATCTCAAATCACATTTCAATCAGCCAATCAGATATAAGGGATACGTTTACAGTGTATGTTAATTTTAGGCTTACGGTTAGAGTTATGTGCTTCTACATTGTTGTTATCCAGCTATTAATTACCTCTGGTTTTGGGAATAATTGACAGTTAGGGTTAGATTTAGGGGTAGGGATGTTCAAACAGGAATAATGTTCCAGGATCAACAAAAATGCTAATCATATCTTACTTTGCAATATCATGCAAACACAAACATCAAATAGACATCTCCACAATGTATGTGTGCTATCCAGGTGCAGGACTGGACTCCTGGATAGCACACATTCATTGTGGAGGTCCAGTTTTCATGCATAATTGCCTGGAAGTTAAGATTACTAAAAGTTTAAATATTTAACCTTGTTCAGCTGTTTTTAATTGCAGTTGGAGTTGTAATATTTGAAGATAGTGGCCCTCCAGGAGCAGCACCTCTGGTTTAGTTACTGTAGTCGTGCATGGGAACTCATTTAGTGCTGTTAAAAAAAATCATCAGATGATTTACCTCATGAAGTTTATTTGAGAAAATGCCAGAGTTTGCAGAGCTTATTATTGGAGATTAAGTTTTAAGGAAATTTGAGACTTTCAGACAGCTAGCTGGTGTATAAATTTGCACTTTTGAATCCATGCGATATAAAAGTTCACGCAATTACTTTGTGTTAAAGGGATAAATGGATTAACATGCAAATATAAACATACAGTCAGCATTTCCCAACACAGCTATTCTTGGGGATTTTCTTGTCCTTTTTTCCCATTTTAATTAGAGCGTTTTCCATTTAGACTCTGACTGCTTCATTTATTTTGGCCTGGCTGGGGATTTCCACTCTGGGCCTGCTGAGGGAGCAAGACAATCCCTAGCTGAGCCCGGCCCGGCTCGAGCGATCATTTTTTAACATGCTACTCTCCGGCTCAAAATGATTTACCTCCGTTCAGACAGCCGCTGACTGGCTCCCAGCCAAAACACAAAGACCAGTCTGATCACTTGGGCACTCCCGCTATCTACCTTTCAGATGACTCTCTCTCTCTCTCTCTCTCTCTCTCTCTCTCTCTCTCTCTCTCTCCCTCTTTCTCTCTTTCTGGATGTGTTCTGTCTCTCTGCACTCTCAGGAGGTCCTCACCCTCTTTCTTTTTTAATTTCCATCTCATTTTCTGATTTTTGGCTCTTTGGTTTTTCACCTCTGTGTCTCATCCTGAACTTCCCCCCTCCCTTCCTCCTTCCCCCTGTCTCTCCGTATATTACAGTCCCTCACTCTCCACACATTTGATGCAATTTTATTCTCCCTCCACCTTGTCCTTTGTCCTTACTTTTCTTGATTTTGTGCTCTCAGTGTTCTTTTTTATGCCTCTTTGAATCTTTTGGTTATGAATTTTATGTATTCTAATCATTTTTGCAATATTATTGGGTTGTATCCTGATTTCATTAGAATCATTGACTTTATTCAATATACAATTGAATCGTTTTCTATTCTGGAATAACAATACAAAAAATCAACATTTATTACACCAAATTTTTTTGTTGTCGTGTCAGTTATTGTCAACTTGTTTTTTTTTAGTTCAATAGCTCATAGACATGGAAACCCACCTAATAAAGAAATTTTAAAAAGTTATTGCAACTTTTCACCTTACTACCAGGTTGAACCTACTTTTGCCTTCAGAACTGCCTTAATCCTTCGTGGCATAGATTCAACAATATACTGGAAATATTCCTTAGAGATTTTGATCCATATTGACATGATAGCATCATGCAGTTGCTGCAGATTTGTCGCCTGCACATCCATGATGCGAATCTCCCATTACACCACATCACAAAGGTGCTCTATTGAAGCCCTTTGAGTACAGTGAACTCATTGTAATGTTCAAGAAACCAGTCTGAGATTATTCGTGCTTTATGACATGGCACGTTACCTTGCTGGAAGTAGCCATCAGAATATGAGTACACTCTGGTCATAAAGGGATGAACATGGTCAGCAGTAATACTCAGGTAGGCTGTGGCATTAAAGGCTCATACCGGGATGCTTTTTGTTTGCCTTTATCGTCAGCTTTTTCGAGACATTTTTCTGGATTAAAACCCAAGCAATTTTCACTGGCGTTGAGCAGAAGAGTATGCAAAATCACTCCTTGATGTTAGATGGCGCTACACAACTTTAAGCTTCTGACACCCGCTTGTAGCAGAGAAGAAAAATACAAAGTTGACACGCTTGTTGTTAAAGTTACTGGCGATTTGAATAAGCATAGATGGTTCAAGTAGCAGCTCCAGCTCTAGCGATGAAGAAATGATTATGCTCTCGCATTGACAGTTTTGCGCTTGAGCGCCTCCAAGTGCTGTTTACTGTAACCTCAGCAGCTCTGTGCACGTGAAAAAAAGTGCCAATCTGATTGATGGAGAAGGTTTTGACATGGTGCGTCAAAACAAAAAAAAAATGAGCATGAGGCGTTTTTTTTTAAATGATGCTTTTACTTCTGCCGTTTTGCTCGTTGGTGTGCATGATCACATTGGCACCTTTTATTTAGTCACGAGGTGTTAAGCATCGACAGAAAATGCAAACAAAAAGCATTCTGGTTAACACAATGCTCAGTTGGTACTAATGGGCTCAAAATGTGCCAAGAAAATATCCCCTACACCATTACCGCACCACCACCAGCCTGAACCATTGATACAAAGCAGGACGGATCCATGCTTTCATGTTGTTGATGCCAAATTCTGACCCTACAATTCGTATTCTGCAGCAAAAATCGAGACTTATCAGACCAGGCAATGTTTTTCCAAACTTCTATTGTCCAATTTTAGTGAGCCTATGCAAATTGTAGTCTCAGTTTCCTGTTCTTAGCTGATAGGAGTGGCACCCAGTGTGTTTTTTTTTTGCTGCTGTAGCCCACCTGCCTCAAGGTTTGACAAGTTGTGCGTTCACAGATGCTCTTCTGCATTCCTCTGTTGTAACAAGTGGTTATTTGAGTTAAATAAATAATTAAAGTAATATAAAAATACAGTAATAGATAATAATAATAATAATCAATAAAAATGTTTTATAACATACGTCACAATGATCTCATTTGCACCATTGCAATATGTAACACAGCATCCAACAGTTTAACACATTTGACATATGGTTATTATAAACCACAGACTACAATTTGATGAGGCTATATTTTACAGTAGTAGCACAAGGAACAGCCAAAGCTGCCCTGTGGTGATTTCTGTATTGACATAATGCTCCAATTTTACAGATATCACCCAGCATGCTCTCATGTATGCTGTTTTAATGAGGGATAATGTTACAGAGTGGCTGATGCCTCAGGTCATAAGTGCTTGAAGGAAGTGTTTTAGTAATGGAGGTTGAGAGCGGCACCCTCTCCCTTTGCCCACAACAAAAGAATATCCATAAAGTCCATCTAATTGAACGATGTTTGCTTTATTTATACACAATGCTACTTTTGTGCTTGATATCTACTGAAAACTTTTGCTTTTACCTTTTGGACCTAAAGCATAATGTGACAGAAAATAACAGTCAGTCAGAGCACAGCTGTGGATTAACACCACTTTGGCTTTCTCATACGCTTTCTGTCTTTCCTTCTGTCACAACACTTTTTCTTACTTCCGTGGGAAAGATATTTTCGACTTCTGGTTACTGTAGAGCCAACTCAAGGCATATGTCTCTGGTTATTTAAAGAAATCCTGTACACATGTCATATGTTGCATCTGTGGGTTCTTATTAAAGCTAGGAGACACTATTGAAATGCGAACATTGAATATTAAGAGAATATTATAAAATATAACAACACAGGCTCATTGGAAATTTGTGCTTCAGCCTACATTTTTGTGAAACCACAAGAACATACTTCAACATACGTTTGACTGCAGTTTCTAGGTAAAATATACGCTACTGGGCAGTATGCAGCAAACAACTTTTGTTCTAATTAATTTCTAATTAATTTTCTAAAATTTATCTCTAGGGGATCACATGCTTATGATTGATCACAGCGGGTCCTGCATCAGCTCATGATTGATTTACCAATCAGATGATTCCTAACTCACTCTTAGGTTTTAGGTCTTAGGTTAAAGTCCCTACTAAACCAGTTGACATTTCTGTGTGGAGTTTGCTCATTCTCCCCGTGCTCACGTGGGTTTTCCCCGGGTTCTCCGGTTTCCTCCCACAGTCCAAAAACATGCAACATAAGTAAATTGAACATACCAATTGATACTATGACCAAGCTCTTAGCATGCGTACATCTCTCCTTAGCCATTTTATATCTGTCATTAGCCAGAAATAGGTGAGTTTATCAAGATCTACCTGAGCTCAAACTCCCCTCTCGCCCTGCAAACGGGAGGGTTTTTGGAGGATGTATACATAAAATGTACAACAAAACATACCCTAAGTATTGTATTTCAGATTTGCAAAAGTGGAAAGAGTTCCCTCTACTGTATTTGAGATCTGAAACGTGCAACAAAATGTACCTGGAGCAACGTATTATACATTTTCCAAAAATGTAGGTTGATTTCCAATAAGCCTATTCTGAAATAGAAACATGTAGGGAGGTTGATGAAAGAAAGATGGCAAATTTGTTGTTTTTTGCACATTACTTGTTAACATGTTAACCTGCGTTCTTAGCAGAATTAAACACATTTGTGTTTTGCTGTGAAAGTCAAGGAATTATGTATTATAGAGTCTCTTTCTTAACCCAATATTTAGGTTCTCATCTTACGTTGACACAACAAATGAATTAGTATTGTCTAGCTATTAATCGAGATTAATCGCATCTAATAAAAAATATGTTTCTGCATTTTGAGATACTCTAGGGGTTTTAATGAAACATTTATTATCACATTCCACAAAATAACTATTGCATGTTGGCATCACTTTCCAGAAATATTCAGATATTTAATAGTTTTTTTTTTTCCACTTTATTTTAACATACAATTCTCACTATTACAAACCATTACCTTTTAGCTCAATAAATTACAAATTTAATAAGCTAATAAGCCAATTAATAGATAGAATTGGTACCTAAACTTTAAAGTCTTACCATTTTTTCATAGTATTTGCAAGGCTTTTTCAGAATGTGATTATTGTGTGGAAAAGAACAACAACAACAAATAAAACACCTTGCTAATCTAGTCTCTTTCAGATATGATTTTTGAGAGTAAAAAGAGTATTGCCTTACTGTAAACTGTTGCAATATCTTGATGGATGGATGCTGAAAGCTCTCTCTCTGAGACGTATGCATTTTCCTCTGTCAGCCTTTTGACCTGCCTACTACTGTAAATCTTGTTTAAGGCCAGTGGCTGTGGGTATAAGAGGATGACATCATCTTTCTTTGCCCACAAAGTGATGTCATAATGCCTTAATCGCAGCAAGAGGTTAAACAGTGATTGGCAGAATACTTATTTCAACAAGTAATTATGGACTTAACATTTTTTTGGCTCTGATTTCGAAACATGCATCAATCCAAAATGAAAAATTTTTGTTTCTCATTAGACATTTTAAATTACGGGGTTCATGAGAAAACATAAACATGTTTTCTTAATTAATCTTTTTCTCACTGCCTAAAACACTAAAACTACTTTTTAATAGGTATCAAAAACAAATCTTCACTGACCCCAGACCAGACGCCAACCTGATGCACCAAGTATGAAATGTTCCTTGATTAACATCTATGTTGATCCTGGAACAACATTCCAATCAGCTAATCAGAATTAAGGGATATGTTTAACATTTATGTTTAATTTAGACTTACGGTTAGGTTTATGCATTGTTATCCAACTAGTATTCCCTGCTGATGTTGGGAATAATTTACAGTTATGGTTCGGTTTAGGGGGAGGTATTAGGTATGGATTTCATTTTCAAAAACATGTTCCGGGATCCTTGGCAAAATCATGATGTGTGACGCCAGAGAAGAGTTTAAGCTATATATTTTAACAATAATGAAATAATGATAATAAATAAATCTGTAAAAATTTGGTAAAAAAAAAAAAAAAACTAGCAGCTGTGGTTGCAAGAACTTTACAGTAAAAAGAAAAGAAATGTAAAACAGTTTACAGTAAATTACCATATTTAATAAAAAAAACAAAAAAATAACCTAATTAATGTCTGCAACCCCCCCCTCAAATATAATAGAAATGAGGGAATTCTAGAAAATCTAATTTACAGTTACTTACCGTATATAATAAGGAGAATTACTGTTAATCATATTACAGATTTTTACAGTTTTTTTCAACCATTGAAATTACTGCCATTATTTACACTGAATGTTTTGTTGGTTAGTTGGCCAAAAAATGATCAAATTGACATTCGTTTATCGTAATCAACCTGCCCGTCTTACTGTGATGGATGACGGTTGGAGATACAGATACAGAAGCATTAGTAATGACGTCTGATTTCACCCACAGTGATCCATAGTGTCCGGAGCTTTGTTATCCAGTGTCAAGAGAAAGAAAAAAGACCTTGTTACTATAAAAGAAAATGTCAGGAATGGTAAATAGGGCCAACATGGCAATTAGCTACAAAGGCTATCTGGACGAAGAGGAAAAAATAAATAGGCAGAAGCCCTTTCAAACAAGCTAATGGCTCAACAGGCTAATGACTCAGTCAGCTTGAGGAATTCCTCTTTCTAATTTTACAAAAGCTGAAAGGCAGAGAAGGCAGCCTGCAAAGATTATTGACAACAAGCCAAATGGTTTGGCTCTCACAACAGCAGATAAGCAAGCCAGGCATGATACGTGCATTGGTTCACACATCCACACGCGCTCAAAATCCCCTCCATCAGCCCCCAGCCTTGTGTACACACACACTCAAGTCCATTCTGATCACAACAAAAGCTCAAAGCACCTTTTATATCAACTGACAGCCACGTATCCCATTTACTTGAGGTGTTTGTATATGTTTTCTATGCAATTTGTGGAGGAGCACTGGAGAAACCGATTGCTCTTGGCTTTTACTGAGTCTTCATAGACAACCTTTTAGAAACAAATGTTTGTGTATTACCAGTAGCTGTTGGGTTCAAAATTATGCAAGCTGCCCATCATTATTCGCAATATCAGTTAACCTTTAAGTAATTGAACTGAAACTGTAATATATATATATATATATATATA
>CAIGQZ010032689.1:2945059-2969572 GCA_903798205.1 Danio tinwini
TATTATATTATATTATATTATATTATATTATATTATATTATATTATAATAATTCATATGGTTTTCAAGTGCACCTTATTTTATAGTGGAATCTTTAGGATAATACTTTTAGTTGAGTTTAATGCCTAAATCTGGAATTAAAGGCCAGATGTTGTGGTGGTTCTTGTTTTACTCAGTGCTCCATCAGGATCCATCTGGGTGAGCTGCTGCTTGGCTATACCCACCCCCCTCTTACCTTCCATTGGATGGGGGTAAATTTCAGGAGGGGGAAGGTAGAGTTTGGGGGTAGATGGAGAGTAGTTAAAAGCGCTGCCAGGTGTTGGCATCAGATGTTGTTTTTTGGGGGTCCATATGAAGTAGCACATCAAAGGCTGCCTAGAGGCCTGTGAAGTTCAAATCTGGGGAGTGGGACTGTAAGCATTCTCTCCTGTCTTTAGTCTTTACACTGGTGTTAAAGTGTCATTTTACTTACAGGTGGTCAGAAGGCACTGCGGTAAAGAGCCTACAGTTATTCTGAAGTAACCTCCTTTTTTAAATATACCCTCAAAAAATTATTTAAAACAATTTTATGTCAAATATGGACAGATCCAATAGTTTATTTAAAATTTTATTGAAACATTTAACCCAACAGTTGTATTTGTCTATATTTGACCCAAAATGGAGTTGAATCAACACCAATTTTTAGGCTGTTGTTTACACTAGTGCACTTTTGTTTTAAAACAGGCCTGTTTAATTTAAGGCATGTCGCCTCACAGCAAGAAAGTCGCTGGTTCGAGCCTCGGCTGGGTCAGTTGACATTTCTGTGTGGAGTTTGCATGTGCTTCGGTTTCCCCCACAAGTCCAAAGACATGGGCTATAGGTCAATTGGGTAAGCTAGTGTTTCCCAGTGTTGGGCTGCAGCTGGAAGGGCATCCGCTGCGTAAAACATATAATAAGTTGGTGGTTCATTCTGCTGTGGCGACCCCTGATTAATAAAGGGACTAAGCCGAAAAAGAAAATGAATGAATGAATGATATTCATGATTTGTGAAGTCATACAGCTTCGGAAAACTCAAAACAAGGACCACAAGTCTTTCCTCCATCTTTAAAAGTCTCCATACACAAAAACTGCTGTCACCTCAATGGAAACCCCACCTCTGCTTTCATTTGATTAGAAAATGAAAAAGACGTGACTGACATATTGCGCTTTTTCTACTCAGAGTTGATTTTTTTGTTGAATGTGGGCACACAATGCATAACGCCGACAATGTGAGGCATGCAGGGAGCATAAGCAGCATGCAAAATGCTTGCAGCCATTAGAAAACCATTCAAAAGATGCGCCTCTCAATGCAATAAAAATGTGGCCAGAGTGATCAGGGCCTAAAATGCATGATATGTGACCATTAATTATCACTGGGCATGTACATATTTTACTGGCATCCGTACTTGCAGTCTGCCACGTGTGTAATGGTCATACAGTATAAGAGGGGCTTGATGAATCAGGGAATTATACACAATAGTCCAGAAGACCAATCAGAGAGAGAATATGGATAGCCATGCCTCCATTTTACATAAAAGTTTATTTCAGTCTAACTATTCTAAAATGGAGCACCAGCATTTTCCAACAACAAAGTGGTCTTTAGTGTTTTCAAAAAACTCAATTTTTACAGGTAGAAGACCTAAACTAATCTAAACATATGTGTTTTAAAATAAAAATGAACAAGCGTAAATGACAAAACTGATTGTACAACTCAGTAATTTGTCACACTAAAGATATTTTAGCTTCACTAATATCATCTAATACCAAGCAGACAACAGTGGCCCATTCCATTCAGACTAATTGCTTGTTTGCTCCAAGAAGACTATAAATATGCTGAATGCATGTTCCATCAGGCTCTTCTTAGAGGCAGACGCCCTCTGCCCTCTTTATCCAGCCCTCACTCTCATCAGTAATTCTAGTCTCTCTATGGGTGTATTTGTTTCTCTGATGGCCCCAGAGATTTGATTTAATTGCCTAGAACTGTGTAAAGAGGCTCAGTTATCTTGATCTCTTTCTTTGTGAACTCCAACTGGGGATAATACATAAGACACGCTAGGATGATTGTGTTGCTACTGCATATCATATTTAAAAGTTGTATCTATTGGTTTATGCAGTCATAAGAGGTTTCCACATTTAATATTTAACCCTGGGCCAATCTAAATCTGGGGTAAATGCAATGCTCGGTTCACACCTATTTACTTGCTCATTACTTGTGGGATGTTTTTCATAAGTTCTTCACTTTGTGAACTCGCATTTGGGGCAGACTTGTGGCACATTCATTCATGGCGTGTTTGTGTTGACTTTGTATGTAATCTTGATGAGTGTCAGAAATTCTAACAAATACACACTGTATCTGGAACTCCGTGATGTCTTTTTATTCTGTTTTTTACCTCATGTCTTCTTCACTTTCGTTTTTCCTCACTCACATACAACTCTTATCTTAAGCTCCTTCTAGAAGCTAACTCAAGACACCACATATCTACTCCAGTGAATGCTTAAATTTGCATTTTGTGTGATAACTTGGTTATCCCATGTCATGTTTCATACTGTTTATAATTTATCCAGGGTAAACAGACCCTAACATACTGTACATTGTCATGCATGATATTTTACACTGTAAGTTCTTGAAACCTTGGGTTAGCATTTTTATTTTCATATTTGTGGTGTCAGTCATTGATCGGATGAACACAGCATGTGACTTGGGATTAAGATGAAACCAGGGTGGACACTTCAGTGAGAGAATAATCCCAAATATATTGATTAAAATTCTCAGTTGGTTTAAAATCTCTAAACTGGTTTCAGAGAAAGAAAATAAAGCTGGGAGAATGGCCCAGCCGATCACCTGAGTTGAATCCAAAAGAAAATAAGAACTTAAAGTCAGAGTTCATAGATGAGACCACAGAACGTAGGATCGTTTGGGTTTTTAGCCAAATCTGGGTCACTTTCTTGTTAACAGCTCCTTTAGAAATATATTCAACAGGAAAAATCATGGCATGTTCAATACTTATTGTACTCGCTGCATACCTAAAATATCTTTCCCCCCTGAATTTCCTGAGGAAAAACAAACAAACATTTATTTTCATGTGATTATAACTGAGGATCAATTCCCCCTTTTGATAATTTGATACTGTAAATAATGTAAAATAAATTTTTCAGAAACCTCATAGAAAATATTCAACATGTTTTTAAGCTGATTTCCCTCATTTGAACAAAACATGTCCCCATGAGGGAGGGCAAGAATGACTGCTTTTACTATAGTCTGTGAGACATGTTGTTTCTATGACATATGAGACATACACTTAAACATTGTTTACATCTTGTAGCTCCAGAACCAGTGTGAATTAAGGGCTCCCACTGCAGAGAAGGCCGCACTCTTTCTCGACGCTGCCATCGCTGCCCGTAGCACCAACCGTCCGGATGCTGATGAAGAAGATCGTCGCAATTCACACATGCTGTTCACCTTACACATCTACCAGTATCGCATGGAAAAGAGCGGCAAGGGTGGAAGTAAGTGTTGTGTGTTCAATACTGCTATGTTGATGAAGACTCTGCATGTACTAAATCGATTATACTCAGTCTAGTCTAATTTAGTCTCCTCCTCCTCCGCCTTTTCCCAGTGAAATGCAAAACACATCTCAAGCTTATTAATCTAATAGCTGTGATATTACAGGCCAAATCAGAGAGTTACCAGAATCCCTTCAATTTGCCTCTCGCTCCATCATGGTAGGAGGGAAATCAATCATGTCTGCTTTGACCACTTCATTAAACTTTAATGGGAATTTTAAGTGATGGTAATAATTCATGAGCAGCTAACAGCTCTAATCGTGGTATAGAGGATCCTGTCACTTTGCCGTCACCGTGCTAATTTGCATAGGTAAATAAAGTGTTGGTCAATGTATAATAATGGAGGTGTCTATTAATGGCTTTATCAAACCTACCGATATTAAAAGCAGCAGCAGAAAGCAGACAAAATTAAAGGGTAGGTTACTGCTATTCACAAATATGATAATAGTAAGGTCTAACATGTCCCTATATCATCATGTGTACTAACATAATGTGTGTTCAACCTTTGTCCTTTTTTATGATTTTGCGTAAAGTAAAAGGATTGTAATTCCACTATGAATGAAGATTTTTGTGTTTTTTTCTGTTATGTATAACATTTGTTATTTTTAGTCAATATGTGTTCCCATCCACATATTTTTTATGAACATTTTGGGATATCTCAAAAAATAGGCTTAAAATGGGCATTTAAAAGCTCTCTCATTTGATGCAGTTTTTTTTTTGTAGATGTTTGGAAAATCCAAATTAAATAAACTGTGATGTAATTATTCACATTAATCACATTAAATTCCACGTCAGATCATGTCATGTGAAAATTCTACTAACCAGCAGTCCAATGTCAAATGCACACCATCTCAAATGTTTGTTGCAATCATTCTGAATGTCCATCATTGATCACATTGGTCACATGATCACATTTCCAAACATCTGCCAAAAAGAGACACAGGCTGCATGAGTTGTAGTAATCCCCATGTTAAAAAAGTTTAAACGTTATGCTATACTTTTGCAGGAAGTGACAGTTTTGTTCACTTGAAACCAAAATATGATTTTCCATACAAGTTAAATTCTCAACTTTAGATGAAATCATGTCTATTTGGTTTGAATGGTTGTCTTAAAACATCATTTAATAAAGTGTTTCAAGAAACATATTTTATTAAGTCAGCAACAATTTACTTTAATTACTTTAAATGAACAATTACTTTTTATATTCATTAAACATTTAGAATGCAAATCTAGTCAATATTATAGTCTTTTTGAAATAAAATAATATATAAAAATAAATAAATAGCATAGAGTAAAACAAAATAAAATAAAGAAAATATTAAATAAAGAAAATAAATAGTATATAATAAATAAATAATAAATAAATAAATAAATAAATAATAATAAATAAATAAAATAAAAATACATAAAAATAAATAAGTAAATATAAAATAAAAATTAAATAAAAGTATAAAACAAAATTAAAAATAACATACAAATAAATAATTAAATAAATAAAATGCAATACAATAAAATAAGTTAAATTAAATTATAAAATAAAATAAATAAATAAATGAATCACATAAATGTGGAACTAGTTACTAAACAATAATTAATTGAAGATGTTTAATCATTTTACAGCGCACATTCATTGTCATTTGCCAGACATAATCATCAGGATTGGTATGCATTAGCCTTTTGCCTCTCCACATTTACATAAACCATGTTTCATACCCAAAGGGCAAGAAAAAAAGAGTAGACAGCACATCACAGAGACTCACGTGTGTATTTATGCCTCACATTGAGTGTAGTATGAATGTAGGTGTTTAACTATGCCAGCTTGTTTCATCTTTGAGTCATAGCAAGCTGCGTAACTTACTCATGAATAAATCACACACAGTCTTGTCAGCCACCAGTCTTCTCTTGGGGTGTTTATTAATATGTCTGTGCATTTGCCACTCCTCACTCTCCCCGACACTACCTCAGTGTGGGAGTGTCATCAGCGTGGTATAACTGTGCCGGCAGCATCTTAAACTGTCAGTGGTATCAGAAATGAGTGACCGTTTATTTGTATCTCCGAATTTAAAGAGGGGTAGCTGGATGTATTTTTACCCAAATTAGATATTTTCCACTCAAATCTGGTAAGTTTGCAACTATAAAACTTCAGAACTAAGCTCCATAATGTAAGTAGTTTATTTGCAACTAATTTTGGGTATTAACTAGTCGTCATTTACTCTATGATTGTCTTTAAATGTTCAAGGCTAATATTGTGTGTATATTAACATATTCCAGTGGTGTCGGCATGAATGTCAATGAATGTGAATTGCTAGATAAAAGCAAAGCCCATGTAAAATTGACCTGAAATTCCAGTTATTTAATGACAGTATATTGGTGCCAGCTGTGGAACCCAGGGACCCCCTTTCATTTTATCTCTCGCTTTTTTCTTGCTCTAGTGTCTGGCGGTAGAAGCAGATTGCATCTGATTGACTTGGGTAGCTGTGAGAAAGTGCTGTGTAAGAGCAGGGATGCAGGTGGAGGTCTGTGCTTGTCTCTAACTGCGTTAGGCAACGTCATCCTGGCTTTGGCCAATGGTGCTAAACATGTTCCATACAGGTAAGAAAATGGGTCCTGTTGTTCACAGTGTGTAGATGTGGTGTTAGCATATAGTGTTGCTATTTTTACCAGTAGGCAGTAAATAAAGTGTAATATTACATAAAGTCATGCAGAATGTGCATGACAATTTTTGATATGTAAGATAAGGCTGAGATCTGTTGTGCTTCAATAGATATTGTACTGGAGCATTTGAAAACCTAATCAAAGATGCCAACAACAAGCTAGTACTTGTGATTTTTCTGTTGACAGGTTTATTGCTTGACTGATGCACTGCTGTTTATCTGTATTTTGCTGAGCTCATGGATGATGAGCTCATAGATTATGCATCTCTTTTAAAGAAAACAGTTTGAAAAAATTGTATATCTAGTCAGGACCACTCAGCAAGATATGCACATTTAGCAGAATTGCAATTTTTCTAGCCTTTTGTGATTAATATCAAGGCAGGGGTGTATAGTGAACCTTTCAATGGTTCTGCACTTTTAGAGAACAGTTAACTGCCAGACTCCCTCTGCATTTGAGTAAACACCTTACTTTCTGCTGACAATCTATCAGCCTGTGTTTATGCTGACATTGAAAATGTATTTTTCCAGGGATAGCAAGCTCACAATGTTACTGCGAGACTCTCTGGGGAACATCAACTGCAGGACAACCATGATTGCCCACATCTCTGACTCCCCTGCCAATTATGCAGAGTCCCTTACCACCATTCAGCTGGCCTCCAGAATCCACCGTATGAGGAAAAAGAAATCAAAGGTACAGTTTTTACTAGCTAGACTCAAGAACACACATTAAACAATACTTGTTTAATGGAGGATTAGATTCAAACACAATAAGTAGTGTTTAGAGAAAATAAGAACTAGAGAATTAGAGAAGAACTGTCTAGAGAATAGAAATACTTTGATAGAAATAATGATTAAGTTTTTATTGTCATAAGAAAGAAGGACACACAGTGAATTTCTTATGAGTTTTAGATTTTTTTTAAGCTTATAGTTAAACAATCTTTGTAGAATATTTGTCCAAAGAGTACAGTCAACAGAACAGATAATTGGACTAAAAAGTGTCCATACTTCTTTTGTGAAATTATTAAAACAATACAACACAATCAGAGTCCCAGTGTTAGTTTTTTTAATGTTGTTTTGTTGTTGTTTAGTATGCATCCAGTTCTTCTGGAGGGGAGAGTTCCTGTGATGAAGGAAGAATTCGTCGACCACCACATTTGCGACCCTTCCATCCACGGACTGTGGCCCTTGACCCAGATCTACCATCATTTCTCAGTGATCCTGACTATTCCTCAAGCAGCGAGCAGTCGTGTGACACTGTAATTTATGTTGGCCCTGGTGGTGCTGCCATCTCTGATCGAGAACTCAGCGACAACGAAGGACCCCCAGCCTTTGTTCCTATTATCCCTTCTCTTAACCGTAAGCAACGAGGGAAAGATGGACCGGTTGACCGCGATCACTTCAAGTGTAACACCTTTGCAGAACTTCAAGAGCGTCTGGAATGTATCGATGGTAGTGAGGAACCTACAGCCTTTGTTGTGGAATCTGGAGAAAAATCTGGAAGCCCAAAAATGGACCATAGTGCAAACAAGTTGAAAGAAGGCTCAAGTTGCATTTCGGTTTCTCCCAAGACTCCTACCAAAGTGCTTTCATCAACACAGGACAGCATATCCAAAAAGTCTGTTTCTGTAACCAGTAAACTACCCAGCAGTCCAAAACACCAATCCAAATTAGAACATTCCAAACTGCAAAGTGCCGCATCAGACAAAGATCTCAGAGACATGTCGGAGAATGTATGTAGGACAAGTGCAGATGGTGAAAAAGTGCAAATGTCAGAGAGTGGAGCTCTATGCACTCCAGGAAAACAAAGTAAAACAATAATATCCCCAAATTCAGAGCCTGTTGTTAGAGAAAAGGTTTTCTTTAATAAAAAGCTTCCCAAGCCTGCTCCCCCTCCACCACAACAAAGAGACTTTGTCAGGGCTGGTGGTGAAACTGAAGAAAAGTCAGCCACAAGGGTACCACCAATTGGGATGAGCCATCAAAAAAGAGGTGACTCAATTGGGAACTCAGCTGTCAAGGTCCATCACTTTAATCCCAGGACTCCTGGTGAAATAAGGTCCAATCTTAGAGAGAGGTGCATGGAGAAGGATATATTGAAGACAACTGTTACCCTTAAACAGCCAGTGGAGCTAAATGGTGAAGATGAACTTGTATTCACTCTTGTAGAAGAGTTATCAATTGGCAGCATTGTGGACAGTGGAAGGCCTTCCAGCATTGTGAGTTTCAATAGTGATTGCTCATTACAGGCCCTTGCCTCAGGATCTCGACCAGTAAGCATTATTAGCAGTATCAATGATGAATTTGATGCCTATACATGCAGTGTTGGTAACTCTGAGGCAAATGGTAAAATGGTGGCACCATTACAGGAGAAAACATTTGCTTCACTGGGTAGCCGTGGGTCTTCTATCACTTCATGGCTTAGTGAGGTAAGCGTCTGCACACTGGAGAGTGATGGTGCCCAATCAGCAGATGTCTTTCTCCCTCAAGGTACTAATACTGGCCCAGACAGCAATTTCTACTTTGATTCTCTCTTGTTCCAAAGCAGTACACAAAAGGAACCCAAAAACTCTTTGAATGATAGTGGTTGTAGCTTCTCAGATTTAGAAAGTGATAGTGCTTTATCAAGCAAGCTCTCTCTTAACAAGTGCCCATCCTCTCCAGAAGCCCCACAGTTGACTGTAAAAATTTTTCCAAAACTAGAAAAAGCAAATACCATTCATATATCTGATCCTCAGTCGTTTCAAGATTCTCAAGTTGTCCAGTGTGGTCTTTCCAGGAAATTAAAACCTACCTCATCCATAGCCCAGAGTAGCAGTATAAGTGGAAGCAGCTCCAGTAGCAACTGGAGACGTGAACCCCTTAGGCAAGACTGCATACCAGATCCATGGCAAAGAGGAGAAAGTTCAATGGAGACTACTATAATCTCTAATTCAGGTTCATCATCCAGACTGGTTAAAAATGGAATGAGTGGAATTCCTGCAAGAAAAGCAGGTACAATCAGCAACAGTGTACCTCGAATCCCTAAAACACTTGGACCAAACCCATCCCAAAGGGTGGTGGATGGATGTGAAAAATCTTGCAACAATCGGAAAATTGAGCCCCCAAGCAAGATGCCACAACTCAGACGAGGTGCAACAACATTAGGGACAGTCCCAGTTATCCATTCATCCATTGATGTTAAGCTTGCCCAAGAAATAGTTTCTTCAATGGGTAGTTTGAAATTTTCTTCTTTAGGAAAAAGTGGAAAAGCTAGTAAGCAGGAAGAGAGTATGTCAAAACCTGGCAATGTCTCACCACCTCCTCCTCCAGTTCGCAAATCCAGTTTGGATCAAAAAAACCGAATCCTGTTTCCCTCAAGTGCCTTAAAGTCTGCTTATGATGCAGGAAAGTCTTTAGCACCAAGGGCTGCAGGTTTAGAGGATGACATTGAAGTTTCCTCTCGAGGTGATTCAAATAGCTTAAGGGCGTGTAACTTAAAATCAGAACATAGTTTGATGAAAACAACTTCCAGTCTCAAAGCTCGAGGAGCTAGAGGTGATACAGGACAGCTTTATGGGAGCCAGATATCTCTAGAAAGATGTGACAGTTTATCATCATTGGGGTCTAAACCTGCCCTTAGTCGGGAGAATAGTGGTGCTAGTCTCAATAGCAAGTCAAGCAAGTCTATCAGTAGATTTGGATCACCTGTTGCCACCTCTTCACCAACTACTACCTCTTTACCTTCTTGTGTAAACCCAGTAGCCTCTTTAAAAAGTGGGGTTGTCAAAGGTAGTCTTAATGCAAGATCAATACCTGTTAATGCAAACAAAGCTCGTACATTATCTGCAAGCAACTCCAAAGCTCTGAGCTCTTCCACTAAGTCTCTTGCAGCACCTACAACAAGGAATGCCAACCTTCCACCTTCAGGAAAGACTGCATTACCTCGAGCAGCAGCGGCAGGGGCAGCATCAGCAGCAGGAGGCACTGGCAAATCCACAAGAGGAACTATAATGGGTACCAAGCAAGCAATGCGGGCTGCAAACAGTCGTGTCAGTGAGTTGGCATTAGCCAATCCTTCCAGTAAACAAACAAGGGGCTCAGGTGATTCTGACAGTGGCAATGACAGTGGAGTGAACCTCAACGATGACAAGCATACCCCAATCCCCATTCTTCCATCTCCATATAGTAAGATCACTGCCCCCAGAAGACCTCAGCGCTACAGCAGTGGACATGGAAGTGATAACAGTAGTGTGCTAAGTGGAGAGCTTCCTCCTGCCATGGGACGAACCGCACTGTTCTACCACAGTGGAGGGAGCAGTGGATATGAAAGCATGATTCGTGACAGTGAGGCTACTGGCAGTGCTTCTTCAGCCCATGACTCTATGAGTGAGAGTGGCATGTCCTCCTCTGGTCGCACAAGAAGCTCCAAAGTACCCAAGAAGAGATCAAATGGTAAGAAATATGTTTTTTTTTCTATGAAGAAACCTTTGATTCGGTTGTGTTGCTTCTGCAGTATTCAAAGCTTATATACAGGGGTGCACATACCATTTTTGCTCTGGTTCTCAAAGATGTTGCTTGATCCTCTCACAGTTCATGGCACAGCCATCTTGTCAAATTCCTATATAAATGCCCATTTTTACTATTTTTAAATATATGCTGCATATATTTCATATGTTTTCTAGCTTAGAAATCTTATCATGAACTTTTTTTTTTTTAATATGTGATTTGCATATATTACTAAACTTGAGATTTCTCTATGCAGAACGATGCAATCAGCAGGTACTTTCCATTTATCTCAATTCCTTGGCTCGCATCCCAGTTCAATTGACCCCCATTTCATACCCTTAAGTTTGAACTTTGGACTCAGAGCTTTTGAACTGTGCACACAGAGACCAGCTTCATTTTTTATTTTTCCTCTAAACCACAAGCATGGCAAAGTTACATGAGCCTATGTACTATGTCCCCATGCATAACTGCATAACAGTTATGTGCACCCCTGCTTATAGTAGCTGTACACAATTTAACTTTTTTATCTGACATTTTTGCAATTTACCAGGCCTTCAGAGGCGGCGTCTCATCCCAGCTCCTTTACCAGACACCTCATCTCTGGGGAAGACTGGGACCGCGGGTCAGTGGGTGGACCTTCCCCCTATGTCCGGACCATTGAAAGAGCCTTTTGAGATCAAAGTGTATGAAATTGATGATGTGGAGCGGCTTCAGCGCAGAAGACAGGAGAAGACAGATGAGGTTAGAATGGGTGTCTGGATATTGCTTGCACACTGGTATCTAGTTCAGTGCATTTATATTAAATTTCTGCATTTTCTCATGGCAAAGAAATTAAATTTATAACATAAATTGATAAATAGCAATGTATAGTGCATGGCTGAGATGTCACAGCCCAATTTATTTTTTCAGACCATACTGGACCAGCGCTTGATTGAGAAGTATAAATCAGCCTTAATAAAAATATGATTCATGTATCATATTTAAACTCTAGATACTGACCAAAGGTTTTGCCAAGTTTTTTAATTATAAAAGGATTTAAAAAATGTATATCTAAGAGCTTTAACCCTCTTTATGTTAAAAAAGATTGGATCTAAAATGGAACATGTTATTTTTTTTTAATCATTGAATCAAAAGGGTGACACTCACAAACAGTTTCAAGAAGATAATCCTCAATTTGTCTATGAGAGTTTTTAAAGCCAAATGGTATTGCAAAGGACAGTGGCTTAAGACTTACCAAGAGTCACATGCCTTGCATAACATTAGTGCATATGGGTGTTTATCCAGTCACAGGGGTATTATAGTATTACTGGATAATCGTAATGCATGCATATTATGTTTCTCCACTTCTTTGTATACATTGTGACATTCTTTGCTTCAGCAGTCAGTTCAGGCTGTTGAGACAGTGTGCTGGATAATTGGCATGAATGGAACTCGATTGTATAAGTGAACCAGACTGTAGCATGAGGAAGCTTGTATTCTTTCATTACAATTCCTGGAAAACTTCACATCATTGTTGTGGATTTGTATCCCATGGTTCCTTTGTGCAGCAAATGTCAATGTCAAAGAAAATATTTTTGCAATAAAACATTTGTGACATGAATAATATGTTATCCAAAGCAACTTACAAGTGAGGATAAAATAAGCACTTTAAACTATCAGAGAGCAGCGGTATATAAATGCAAAGTTTAATGTAGTTTAAGTATTCTTTTTTTATTAATAAGTAATTTTTCTGCTCCCATGGAAGGATGAAGCACATGGGAAGAAGAGAGTGTGTCCTAGAGGTGGTGTGTCAAGCACACTCAGTATTGCACAATGTTTCAAAGAAATAAGGAGTGCTTGTAGAAAGGTGTGCTTATAAGAATATTAAAAATTGCAGTATATTTTCAGATACATGGAGTGTTGATAGGAAAGTGTCTGGTGCATACGAAGAAGAGAGAGCTTGTCACTATAATGTCAATTTTTGAACCATAATGTCCATCTCTTGTCCACAGGGCCTGATGTATTTTAGCACGAAAATGAAGGTTCTTGAGAAACGACAACAGCAAATCAGAGATCTCAGAGCCAAGCATAAGACTCTGAGAGAAGAGTTGGAGGACACCAAGTCTAGACTAATGATGGATCCCAGCAAGTGGACAGGAGAGTGTAAGTACATTATGATCTTGCTAGCCTGGCCAAACTGGTTTTAGCTGACAACTATAAAAGTTGCTTTTCTTTGTAATAATAACCTGTTCTGAATAATGTTCTGGTTTGTTTCGCAGTTGAGGTGGATCAGGATTTGGATCAGGAGTCGCAGGAGTACTTGGAGGCATTAGAGCAGGCTACAACTGAACTGGAATACTGCGTCAACCTATGCAAGTCCCGTGTCATGATGGTGACCTGCTTTGATATCCGAGTTTCATCTGACCTGCAGGAAGGACCACGAGAGGTGGAGGTTTAAAAACGGGATGTGGCGATTGATGGAGAGCAAGAAAGAGTTGAAGTAAGACAGGACCCTGGATGTCTGAAAGGAAGGATAATGAAATGTAGCAGCCGGTCCAGTGATTCCGAGAAATCTTAATAATAGGATGGAAAACTGTAATCTGCATGAAGTAGGAACTTGTTGTCTCCTGGAGAAGAGAAAACTGTTCTGGTTATATGCAGTGCCTCATTACAAACGTGGAATAGATGTACTCGAATGGAAAGCCAACAGGTTTTGATGCGTTTGACGCATTTCCTAACCCAAGGATAGAGAAGAATCATTCTCGCTTACCGAAGAGTTGTTCAACCACACCGCAAAGTGCCTTTTTCATATGACTGTTTTGTACATTTGTTGTCAATCATTATTTTTTCTACTGGTGCTAATGCTAAGACCAGCACACCCAAGCCAAACCATATTTTGGATTTATTTTATTGCATTGTATAGCATATTTATAGTGTGAAATGTCATTTTGGATGCGGAAGGAGAGCAATAAGCTGACTTTCCACACTCCGCCTTTGCCTCCTGAACTATCACATCTGTCAGCATATTGTTATTAAACCTTTTGAGCCTTATGTTGTACTTGTACTTACTGTCTGTGTTTTTTCTATCTTTCGAATCGAATATCTGTCTTTTTGAAGAACACAGTATCACTCAGCAATGGGCAGGCCTATGTGACGCAAATCTGTTTTCATAAAAGTGGATGGTTGGTTGCCTTGTCTCCTCAAAACTGGACTTGAAATGGATGCATATCTACCTTTAACATGTTTATTTCCCAGAAAATTGTGTTGAATTGAATTGGTACTACATTTGCTATGCCACAATGAATGTATATTATAAAGAATGACAAAAAAAATCCCAAGAATGTAAAATCTTAAGCATCATTAATAGTTTGCATCACTTCAATACATGCAAGTCGATGTCATTGTTATGCTAGCGTGTTGCTAGAGAAGTGCAATCTATTAAAATGCAGATTGTCCTCTTGTTCTTGTTTACTTTAAATAGATACTTTGGCAAAGGGCATTCATCAGTGTAACCTGACATGTCTAGCTCAGCCTTTCTCCATGGATACAGCATGTGCTGCATTAAAGAGCTGTGGGTGTGATTAAAGAGGGGTGGAGGTGACATTTGTGCGGTACAGAAAGGACTCTTTCCATATTAGTTCAGACAACAGCGTCTTAAAAGTAGCCATAAACATATCTGATGAGATTTTAAACACTGTGGACCGCTCAACGTCACATCTGATGCTAAAACACACTTTTTATAGACTCAAAGAACGTCAGACTGTCATAAAAATCCATGTACAGATGCATTGTAGGTCCGATTACACTGTGGATGTTTATTCAAGCCTTAGTCCTATGCATCCAACAACCTCAACTAATGCAACAGGAAGCATTTAGTAACCTTGACTGTCAAATCTGTATTTTTCAGCACTCAGTGTGCTGTTTAATAACTGCTGTAAAAGACCACCTGCATTTCTCTGATATTAAACACACCTTCATAGAACTGTTTTAACATGTAGCTGCCAAAATGACTTTCTTGTTACTTGTCCATCAAAGGCTGTGAATGACCTTTAGATCTCATTTCACATTTACTCTAAGGAAACAGAAACCTTTTTTTGGATTTATTTACCTTTATAAACACACTCTCAGGCCCTTTTTCAAGATGCTGCATGAGATTTGTATTTTTTTCTAGACTTTATTCTTTATCATCTTTTGAATTTTGTAACTATTATGCTGGCATTCGCTATACTTTAAGACCATGGAATAAACACCAAACCGAAATTAGTTTTTCGAACGAATGCTGACAATGTATGTTGCGTCATGTTTCATATCAAATCATATTTTCTAACTTTTTTTGGATTTGTAAAGAATTTTCTGATCCTCTGTATAAATGTATTATATGGCAGCTTGGGATAACACTGTTTTTTTTTCTTGTGAATAAAAATTTTCTTATTCTATTGGTTTGTCCATTTCTTTTAAAATTCTTGCTCAATATTAAGGAATATATATATATATATATATATATATATACGTATATATAGTTTTTTATATACAATATTTATATACAATTACAATCATCTGAGAATAAAACATATTGGTCACATCTTATTTTAAATACAATTCTTGCTAATAACTGACTTTTAGCTCAATAAACTCCTAATTTGCTGCTTATTAATAGTTACAAGGGTAATAAGGTTTCCTGTTGGTATGTGGAACAGGATCATACAGAATATGTTTGTATTTACTACTAATACATAAATAAAAATCACTAATAATTATTACTAAATTAGGGCCAGACAAAATCTGCATACATTTTTTGCTATTTCTGCAGAAAATTTGGCAAAAAATCTGTGGCTTCACGCAGAATGATTTTAGGAGTATCATAACTAAAAACTTCATATATGAAATCAACAAATAATAAATTCTTAACATTTATTTAATGTTAACAATGCAAATCCAATTAGATTCACTTATTTGGTAAACAAAGCAAGTCTCATGTAACATCTCTACTAAAAGACAGAAAATATTACTTTAAAATCTGTATTGTAAATAAATCATATGAACATTTTAATATTACTATTATTATATCACAATAATATTAGTGAAATTTATTTAAAAACTGAATAAATATTACACATTTACACAAGTACTGTAAATACATAGACTCAATGATGAGCTAAAAATCTGCAGAAATCAGTTTATTTCTGCGAGCACAGATTCCGTGTGGGCCTATACATTACTAATTAACTACTAATAATTAGTAATTAATACTATCAATGCATTAATGACTAATACCTTACTAATAAGCAGGTAAAGTTAATAGTGAGAATTGGGCCTTACACTAATGTGTTACCAACAAGTTAATATGCAATATTTAAAATGTTGACAGTTTTCAGATCTTATCAGTTAATTTTGAAATAGTGTCAACAGTCACAAACGGCATGACATTTACAGTGTCTAAGGCTAGGCCTACACTAATCCAGATCAATTTAAAAATGATATTTTTGTCTAAAAATGCTCAGTGAAAAGATGGTCATCCACACTAAAACGACTGAAAACACATTTGTTCATGTACTGCATGTGCACACAGAAGTAAGACATTTGGTGTCACTTTATTTTAATTGTCTCTTTAACACTTTTTGTTGAATTTAAGTTACATTGCATCTACATGGCTACTAATTCTCAATTAGGGTTAGTGTAAGTTGACATGTACTTGCAAAGTGTAATGTGAAGTGACGCTGACAACAGGGAGTTAAGATCCAAACGCAGGGTTTATTATACAGAGATGGTCAGGCAAGCAATGGTCAACACAGGGGCAAACAGATGTATTCAGCTGTGAGTATTTGCAATCAGACAGGATCTAGGCCAGGTGTGTGAGTGGTGCATGATTGGATCTTGTAGTCCATTAATTGTGAATTTGTAGTTCTATGCAATAGTGTGTGTTTACCAGCGATCTGCACAGGCTGGATTGCTGGTGATCTTGACACAAAGTTTCTTATAGTCAGTTAAATGTCTGTTGAAGGTGCAGTATCAACAGATATTAAGCAGACAGTCTACTAATACTACTAATAAATGAGAAGTAATTGACATGTGCAACACGCTTATTTAACGCGGCCGTCATTTAAAAAAATGAAAGCGAGGCTGAGGTGGGAAGAAACTCGGAAGTATAGGATCAGCACTGTAAACATTACAACAACATGCTGTGGACTACAAACCTCCAGCTGTTGCTGCGACTTCAAAATGCCGATGTGGTGTAAACATCACTTTAATGTCATTCAGTTCAGTTTAATTTAAACAATTAAAAGCATATTAGGCATCAAACAATATCATAATCACTTTAAGAATAATACGCTGGTGTTTTCCTAGGCTTCGGTTCATGGCACCAGGTAAACACTGTGAGGACGCTTCTCTGCTTCAGCCTATGTAACCCTGTGAGTGATAAAACAATGCAGTCCTCTGTAGCACACCCTCGTGTTGTCTGTAATAGTGTTGTCCTGGTACTGAAGTTTTAATCGCATTCTTAAACAGCTTTGCTATAGTATTCACCAGTGCTCAACAGAAATGATTGTGATTGGTGTTGAAGGTCATCAGTTCACTGCTTTTCACGGATTGCAAACACAGATACACTAACACTGGAGTGTTTTAAAGCTGTGAAGATCAGTCGATTAATCAAGCGGATCGCTCATGTGTTTGCGTTTGGTAAACATCAGTAAAGTGCGGTAAACTGATGACCTTCACGGCCAATCACAGTAATTTCTGTTGAGCACGTGAACACAATGGCAAATCAGCACTGTTTAAGAATGTCATAAACAGTGCCTTAAATGTTAACAGGAAATTTAAGTTTTTAAAATTTCAGTACCACAATTTTGTATCGTGACAGGTCTGATATAGTGAAAGAATTTGTTCATTAACTTGAGTTTGATAATACGTATCTAAAGCGTGTCTTTGGGAAAGAAAACGTCAGCTAACTAGTGCCATTACCCTTAACTTAGCTGAAAAAGAGGTCAGATATCCCTTTTTGTTTTCACTATTCATTCAGAACGGACTGTCAGGTCGCTCGGAAGGCAGTGAAAGTATAAATTTGTGTCACTTTCTCTCCGCTGATAAGATATACAGCCAGATACACAATGTTACTGTGTGACTCAGGCGCTACTTCCGGGTTTCTTCCCACAGCAGCCTCGATTTTGCTGTTTAAAATGGTTGCTGCGTGAAATCAGTTTATAGGGACCATCAAAATAAAGTGTTACCAGTGTCATATAAACTGACATAAATTTTTTAAAAAGCTGTCAAAATGGACAGCATCCAGAACATCTGCTTTACAATGTCGTCCACCATAGCTGAATTAGTCACATGACTGTGTCGCATGACTAAAATGCGTAACCATTTTCAAAAGCCTTAGTTTTTACAGTCTACACTGCAACATGAACCCGGTATTTTCATGTTTATTCGTTTTCAAAAAGATACATTTTCTTTTGCTAAAAACGCTGTCTGTGTGAACGGAAGTGAGGACGGAAGGCCACAACAGAGATATATTCCTTTTTAAAAGAAAATGTATTAGTGTGGACTTGGTCTAAAAGAAAAAGAAAAGAAAAATGGCCAGAACTGTCATGTCAGCAAAGTGTTCCTCACTGTTTTGTTTGTAAACACAGGACACCTGTGTTATTTTCCATATTTACACCAACATCATTATGAAATGCCTTTCACATATGGTAAATGTCAAGGACAAACATATGTCTTAATCATGATCATAAGTTCACTTTACAAATAAATCAGCCAGAAATCTGTTTTTAGCACTTATACCCTATCATGCTGTCAATAGCCTGAGTATTAATACACATCAAGTTCAAATTTCATCTAACGCTGAGCTCCAACTAAAATGTTTCTAGTTTATAAATCAATCACTACAGTTCCGTTCATCCATCTTGGTAAATATACTGAACTATATTAAGAATGAGAGACATGTCAGCAATCCACAGGTGTTGGAGGGAAATATAGAAAGTGATGAGATGTGTCAACAAACCAGCACACACACAAAAAACACATGCCTTCAGCATAGTCCTGTCACCACATGCTGATGTTTTGCTACCTGCTTTCCCCTTACACAGGTACTCAGTTTGATTGGCTATACACTTAGCCTTGCATGAGCCTGTCCATGTGGGTGATCATTACTGTGAAATGCACAATTTATCGACCTAACAATTTAGGAAAACACTTAGGCTCTTTTGTGTGTGGTTCAGGTATTTTTCAATGCACACTGCACACTCAGAATGCACAGGGGCATCGTTTAGAATAAAATGCATGGTCTTAAACCCGAGTTGCGCAGAATGCTAATGCTAGCTGGTTATATTGTACACATGTTGACATCTCCCTGGCCCAGTAATTCCCTCACCCTCTCTGTCTTCATTCCATTGAAAGCAGCAGTAATGATTTGGCTATTGCATTGCAGCAGCTGCTCACTGTATCGCTAATCAAATCTGTAGCCTTTAGCCTAGCGGGCCCTGAGTGCTTTTTGACAGCAGGAAAGAGCGCCAAATCGCTCCAATGACAATGATTATTATGTACACACAATCTATTCTGGACTGCTGTTGCAGGTTTTTGTGGCAGTTATTACTTGCGTGATCACCATAACTGGGAGTGACTATGCATCTATTGGACTGTAGTTTCTGGGCAAATTTTGCAACGATTTGTTTGATGCTTTAAAGCTATACTTTTTTCAAACGACATGTATGTTCTTTTCAATCAAGGATACTTCACTTTCACGCTCATCAAAGCTATTGTAGGCTTCACACCTTGTATGGACTATTTTAAAAGGTAAAACTCAAGCAAAAAATTATATTTTAAAATCATTTGCTCAACATTACAGATCAAATCACCTTCTCTTGTTTTTGTACTTTAATGTTAGTCATTTCACCAAAGGGTTTTTTAACATCAACCAGAACCAACTTTGATTTGGTAGCCATTTTTTATAGAAGCCAAAACTCAAAGTAACTCGAAGTAAAGTGGAAAATAACCTTAACACAACAAAACAGAGAAACTATGGCGTTAAAGGCACAGTATGTTGACATTTTTTGCCTCTAGAAGGTGTATATGATGCCAGAACTGAGTGTGGAATCATGGGAGGTGTGGTCTTCAATACAGTCTATGAGATTACTAAATTTAAAACCTATTATTTAAAACATTTAAAACTTATTAGATATTTTGATAACAAAATCTTAAACACTGTGCCTTTAACTGAATGCAGAAGTAAAAATTGGTCTTAAAATAATAGTTTACTCCAAAATAAAAATTGTGTCATCATTTTATCTCCCACTACTCTTTCCAAACCTTTATGAGTTTTGTTGTTCTGATGAAAACTATTTTGAAGAATGTTAGAAACTGGTAGCCATTGGCTTTTGTACTGTTTAGTTTTTCCTACTTTGAAAGTTAATGGTTACCTGTTTCTAACACACTTCTAAATATTTTTGTGAACATATACTTTCTTTTTTCCCACCCTCAATAGATTATCAGGCTTTATGTGTTTCTTGTTTTTGTTGAACACACAAAACATGCTGTGTCTTGCTTTTTTAGACACATGGACTCGTTCTGTGAATAGCTCCTTAGAGCATTCATAACATATATTTTTTTCTACCTGATCTTACAAGGAAATGTAAGTATTTTTTAAAGTTCTGTCAGTTTAGTGGCTAATTCGTACACATTTGTACGAGTTCAGGCGTATGAAAATGTACAACTTTAAAAGGAGGCATGACACCCAACCTCACCCCTAAACCCAACTGTCATCAGGGGACAAGCAAATCGTACTAAATTGTACAAATGAGATTGTAAGAATTCATATGAATTAGCCACTAAATCAAAACGTTATGAATTGCAGTAAGATTGTATTGTTTTTTTTTATGTATTTTTAGTTATAATAATGTTAGCATGCTTTCATTATTTATTATTTATAGCATAATTAAAACATCCCGTTCACATTCTAATAATGTTCAGCAAGTTAAATAGCAATACAAACATTATTGTGTAAGGTTCATGAAACGTCTAGTTTTGTTTATATAAAGCATATTGTTTGGTTATAAGAACATTATTAAAATGTTTTACAATGGTCCAGTCATGTTGAATTAAAATTCTCAAAACACAGAGGAGAGCTGGGACAAAAGTATTGTGGCACGAAAGTAACAAAGCGATTTTCTTAAAACCCTGACAACATTTGCTTTCCAGGTTATAACAGCACATTCAGCATGTAACCTTTGATGAAGCTGCCAAATATCAGCTGTTATCAGGACGTGTCCTGCAGTTAGCTCCAAATTTTAGTCTTTAAGTGCAAAAAGAAAATTATTTTGTGGTTCTTACTACAAGTTGTGTTTTTCTCGTTTCATGTGACACACTAATGATTAATCTACAGGTTATTTAGTGCAAGAACACATCTATGAGTTTAAAATGTCTGAGTTTTTCAGTTTAAATCAGGTTTAAAGAAAGAGTTCCTGTGGAAACAAAAGTAACACTGTTATTTATGTCCCACTGCTTGTAGACAAACCGTATTTTTCACTTCCACATTAGAGACTTCAGTGTTTGGATTTAGATGTTTTAAAAAATTAGGGCATATTGCCATTAATAATAATAAAAATAAATAATTAAAAAAATTTGGAAAATGTTAACATCTTGCATTGTTGGGTTGCTTTTGAAACATTTGATGGAAGTGAAATTTAAAATAAAAATGTAAATACAGTTAAAGTCAGAATTATTAGCCCCCCTTTGCATTTTCTTTTCTTTTTTAAATATTTCCCAAATGATGTTTAACAGAGCAAGGACATTTTCACAGTATGTCTAATAATATTTTTTCTTCTGCAGAAAGTTCTTATTTGTTTTATTTCAACTAGAACAAAAGCAGTTTTATTTTTTTAAAAGCCATTTTAAGGTCAAACTTATTAGCTCCTTTAATCAATTTTTTGATAGTCTACAGAACAAACCACTTTTATACAATAACTTGCCTAATTACCCTAACCTGCCTAGTTAACCGAATTAACCTAGTTAAGCCTTTAAATGTCACGTTAAGCTGTTTAGAAGTGTCTTGAAAAATATCTAGTAATATATTATTTAATATATGGGGTCAATAAATGGGTTGTTAAAACTATTAAGTTTAGATTTGTGTTGAAAAAATCTTCTCTCCGCTAAACAGAAATTGAGGAAAAAAATTAATAGAGGGGCTAATAATTCAGGGGGGTAATAATTCTGACTTCAACTGTATATATATTTTTTATATACATTTTTTGTATAAATATTTAATGTGCAACTCTTGTTTAAAGTGAAGTTATAGTGGAGTTGTTTACACTGATACAGAATAGCAGCTGATTTTGATAGACAACTTTTGTGAGTTAATAACCACAGCAAAAATATATATGTGCTAAAAACATAACCTTTTTAAATTAGGCTTTTATGAAAAATGTTACTTTTGTCCTCGCTCTCCCCTAAATAAAAATTGTCTTAGAACCTTTCAATTCACATTAATATAATGCACAAAGAATATTTTTTTTCAATGTTGCAATAATGTTCTAAAATAACTTTTGTCTCATTTTTTTAGAATGTTATTTGATAACATTTAGACAACTTTAAATTAATGTTATTGTGAAAATGTTCCCAGCTGGGGAACTGCACTCCAAAAATATAGTTTTCTTGTTTGTTCAAACCACTTAATTAAAATGAGCTGAAGCAACACAATCATTAAGATTTTTTGTGACAATTTAATTGTTTTATGTTCAATCCACTTAAATGTTTTATGTTAACTCAATTTGTGTTGGAACAACATGAAGGAATTGTGTGGAACCCTGCATTTCTTTTATAGTGTGTGTACTGTTGTGAATATTGGGATGCAAAAATCTTGAAGGTGACAACTGCGCATAAAAGTACATATTCTGAAGAATTGTGCCCACACATCCCACACGCACACATATACTGTCAATCGACACATAAATCACCCCAGTGTGAATGTAAAAACAAAATTTTTCCTTGTTTTTTTACAGCGATTTTCGGATAGGTACTAGATGATGGCGCCCTCAAGGTTGCTGAAAACATATTTGTCATTTTCCTGTTGAGCTTATATCTATTCTGCTCATGCATTATTAACTTATGTAGCCAACTGGCTGGAGTTTGTGTGTGTGTGTGTCCTACCACTTCAAACCCTTCCAGCGCTCACTGTGGGCTCTCAGCTTTTAGAAAGGGCCTCGTCTCCCGCACTCTTCCCATCAGAAGAGGAGTCGTTTCCACTGAGACATTCAGGAGCTGCTGTAGGGAGCTGTGCTGCACTGCTGAGTCTACGCTTTTAAAGGGCCATTTTGACCCTGATGCTGAAATGAGAAGCTCTGGAGGCTCCTGCAGGGATGAAACGTGACGGCAATGTGAACAGGAGGAGTTCAGGGAGAAGTCAGAGGGATCCAGAGCAAGATGTACTTTGACAAGTTTGACGTGATGATTTTAAATGATGAAACAGAAATATACAAATACATAGCAATGTTAATATTTATCAAAAAGTTTGTTTACCCAGTTTATTCAGAAATGCATATTTCTGGTCATTTACTCAATCCCAGAATTTCACAACATATAACTGTAATTTTTCACAGTAAATTACATTAGTGTTACTTAGTAGGATTTAACTTTTAAATTTGACGTATTTAGAATTTTATTGTGAAATTAAGGCAGACATCATTATTACAGTAAATTACTGTAAAAAAGGCTACATCTTTTGCATGTTACTTATAGGAAACACTATTAATCGTTTATTCAACATAGAAATTAATACACATTAGGATTTATGCTAGTACAGGCACTTTTTTAATATTTAGAAATATTTTCTGAATTATTGTTGTTTTTAAGTACCTCACAGTAATTTACTGTAAACTTACATACAGTACCTTACTGTGGAAGTAATGCAATTATTAGCCAGTAATTTACTATAAATTTAAGAATAAATATTTGACAGTGTATCCACGATTATTTTGCTCCAAGTCTAGAGGAAAACAACTACATGGGCATAATAAACTAAATAAGGCTGTGGATGGTGAATTTCCCAAGGAAAAAAAAAAAAACTTTTCCCCAAGCGCCACCAACCAGTTGGGAGTAATTGAATAGATTTATTGTAGATAAAAATAGCAATTTGAATGAGTGTCTTTTCAGGGTGGCTACTGGCCAAAATAGCAAGCAAAAGAATCTGCGAAGTAAATAAACTAAATAACATGTAAATCTTTAAATAAAAATACAGGAAGCTTACCTTCCTCTCTGAACATAAACAAAGTCAAAAGTAATCAAAATAAATAGGCAGTCCACCCCCAGAAACTCAAACTCTCAAAAAGTTGCAAGCATACGTGGACATTTGGACAATATTAAAGTTTGGTCATCGGCCAGAGGGGTAGAGGAATCTAGGAGCAAAAGTCACACCGGAGGTTCTGTTTTTATAGCTCTCCGTGAACAGCAGCCAATCAGAACCTGGACCACATTAACATGGAAGCCTATGGTATAAGAAGAGACAACACAAGAAGGCAGGACAAAGAAAAAAAAAAACACATACAATGCGCAATAAAAATAAACAAATAAATGTTACGTAACATTTTGTAGCAAATTAAATAATACAGTTTTTTGTCTTAGAGATCTATACACAGCATTTTGAGAGTAAAAAAAAAATGTATACAGGCAAAAACAAAATTAACACTTAAAAGGTCCTGATGATACTTTGAGTTATTACAATGTAAAATATTCAGTCTGTGGAAGAAACTAAAAATTATTTACGTAAAAAAAAACCTAAATTAAATTAACTTAACTTCAATTAAATAATAATAATAATAATTTATATA